>ML682075.1:1692991-1734299 GCA_007922195.1 Podocnemis expansa | reverse complement strand
GTCCCCACTAACTCCTCCATCCATCCCCCATCATCCCTGGTCCCCACTAACTCCTCCATCCATCCCCCATCATTCCTCATCCCCACTAACGACTCCCTCCATCCCCCATCATTTCTCATCCCCACTAAGTCCTCCATCCATCCCCCATTATTCCTCATCTCCATCTTCCCTGGTCCCCACTACCTCCACCATCTATTCCTCATCATCCCTGGTCCTCATCACCTCCTCCATTTACTCCCAAACTTCTTTGGCCCCCACTAAATCTTCCATCCATCCCTCATCATCTCTGGCTCCCACTCCCTTCCCCATCTATACCCCATCTTTCCTGAACCCTGCTATTGCCTCCATCCATCCCTCATCATCCCTGGTCGCCACTTATTCCTCCATCCACCCTCCATCATCCCAGGCTCCCACCAACTCCTTCATCTACTTCCCATCTTTCCTGGCTCCCACTAATGCCTCCATCCATCCCCCACCTTCCCTTGCCCCCACTTATTCCTTCATTCATATCCTATCTTCCCTGGCTCCCGCCAACTCCTCCATCTACTGTGAAGCAGACTGAGCTGTTGCATATAGTGCATTGATTTCTCAGCCAGGTGGCATGGTGGTGAGTGGGGATTAAATGACAATGTGATACATAAGGGCAGGAAGTGGAGGAGAGCAGGACATATAGCAAAAGGGTCCAGGTGGTTTCTCGGGGTGTGCAGGGCACCTGAGAGGCGGGCTGGAAAGAAGCTCAGCCCTCAGCTCCTGTTCATGCTCAGGAAATGGGAGTGGCCATGGAAGAGATTTGGGCTAATAGATCCCCAAAGGAAGATTTTTGAAAGAAGAGAAAGCTGCGGCTGGGACAGGAGAAACTATTCCTAGGTTGTAAACTGGCCATGGCATCAACTCACATAGGAGAGCCTACGCTGGGGCCAGGGGCAGCAACCTCATTCCATATGGAAGGGGAGCCAGGTTTCGACAAGGACCAAGAGACCAAGGTGCTGGAGGAGTTCCTGTATGAGAAGGCATTCCTTAATTCCCCTGTCAAAGCTCTGGCCCCAGGCCCAGTGCCTCTGGCTGAGAAGAGTGGAGGGTGCTATCTCCGGCACTCCTCGGTCAGTGGAAAATGAATCCCCTACACAGCAACCCATTGTGCTGCCATGAACCAACCAACTGGGTGCAGAGGGACTGATACTCTGTGGGGCAAACCCATCCCTGGGGTAACCCAACAAAAGTCAATGGCGAGATATCAGAGATGGCTTTGGCCCAGGGTGTCCATGTCGGGAACTGCTGGGGCACTTTCTTGTCGCTGGAGCACTGAAGAAGAGGAAGCCCAGATGGAGAAACCTCCACATGGCCACAGTCCCTGAAATCCTCACACTGGCCCCTGTCTGTGTTCCTTGGGTGTAACCTGCTCTCTGCTACAGCCCATCATTCCAGGCCACCCACTCCTCTTTCCCCAGGACCTTCCTTTGCACACAAACTTCCTCTTCATCTGCTCCCCCAGGCACCTCCTCCTGCGCAAAGATCCTTATCCTGACACCAGGCCGATCACCAGGGTTCCTTCTGCAGCCACCCAAGTGTCTCCTTGTACAGCCAGCCTCAATGGCTCACTGGAGGCTAAGGACCCCCAGCACTTTCTCCCCTGAACCACTAACCTCACACCTCCTCCATCTCTCGTGCAGTTTTCTGGGGACTGCCCCATTTCATGCTCTGCACTCTCCAGGTTTTGCCTCTGCTCTTGCCCACCCACATAGGAAGTGCAAAGAAAGGCTCCACCCCACTGGAGTCTGAGACTCCGGACACCAGCACAGAGTCAGAGTTACTCATTAGAAGCACCTAACTGCAGGTGCATGTGTTACCAAGCTGGGGCATCACAAACAGCAGTGTGCCTGCAGCCTGGAGACAGACCCGAGCAAGGGCCCAAGAACCCAAAGACCGAGAAGCTGGACCCAGAAGCACTGGCAAGAAGCAGAGGGGCTGCAAACAGGGATGGGATCTGGGCTTTTGGATCAGGCCATTTCAGATGACCCCAGTCACCCTGCGGTGATGTTCCCATCATCAGCACACGAGTGCCGCAGAATTAACATATATGTCCCACTTGCATTGTGTAGTGCCTGGAACACGTGATGGCCCTTGACCCTATTGTGCAAGATGGCTACACGCACTGAACCCAGAGATGGGCTCTGTCCCAAAGCTCGCAAGTTCAGTAATTCAGGCTGGTTTGGAGTCACTCTTGGATCTGGGTTCCACAGAAGCCTGGTTCAGCCTGATAAATGCAGAGCAGGAAACGTGGAGGAGCCACAGCCCTGTCTTTGTGCCTCCTGACATGCCTGGCCACCTGCCATGACTTACAGCAAACCATTCCTGCTCCCCAGTCTCAGTTACTGCATTGATGCAAACGGCCTCTGCCTCGCCTACCGGAAAAGAGCCAGCCACAGTGGAGATGCCATTGTGCTGTTCCTCTCTGCTTCCCGTGTTGTGTTACACAGCTCTCTGGATTCTGTGGCCACATCTATCCTTGCACTGGGATTGGGGGCTCCAACTGAAGGAGACCGACTTGCCCTAGCTCTCCCCAAGCTGACATACTAAAGATAGAGTAGCTGGCTGCACAGATGCTGTCCTAGCACCACACTCAGGGCAGCTGCTGTGGCTACACCATATTTGAAAGTCCCACCCCTTGAAGGACAGCAGGCAGCCAGCATAGGGAGCTTAGATGGACATAGAGAATCAGAGTCTCAGACGGAGTAGCAGCCCCATCAGCTTTATCTTCATCAGTGGAACAGCTGGCCCATAGCCAACATGAAACCTTCCTGTAGCCATGGGTTGGTACATATCACCACATTACCTCCTCACCCTTGGCCCTGGAACATGGTCCCTGTAGGCTGAACTGGGAAAGCAGCTATGCCCAGTGATGGCTGCCACCCTACAAAAAGCCGTGTCAGTAGGCCACTGGGACCAAATTCTTCATCCCGTCTGAACCTGCTACACTGTGTACCTCCATCCTTCAACAAGGAGTCCCACAGATTAACAGTGCTGCCCTGCCTTTGAACTGTCTCTTTGATTCCCCTGAATGGTCACGTCCCTCTTTTTTTAAGGGACAGATTAAATCAGAGCACGACTGGCCAACACTAGTGACCTCATTTGTGTTTAACATACTTCTTTCTTCCCTCTCTGTGCAAAATGGTGATGACAGCTGACCTGAAAATGAGGCCCAGTTTGGGTCCATCCACCTTAAGAGGTTCCCTTTTCAGTTTGCTCACCCAACGCACTGTCTGAGCAGAATGCAAGAGTGCAGGAAATCTTGCACCAAGCCCCTCACCTGTGATATGAGGCTTCCTAGCCCAGCATCACAGATCCCAGGCCTGTTTGCAGCTGGGTTGCACTGTGAGACCAGTAGTACGGGCCAGAGCACATCCCCAAACTAATTCCTAGAGCAGAGCTTTTAGAAAAACAGCCAGAAAGAAAGGACAAGGGGTGAGGGCAGGACCCCATCTTTCAACAAGAGCTTGTGAGAGAAGAGGGCTTTTGGGGGGACCACCAAAACTGGCGTCTTTCATTGCCCCACCTCCCAGCACGCCAAGGTGCAGGGTTACCTCCTCCCCCCGTTGCCCCGACCCCCAGCCGAGGTATTCCCGGGATCACATATAATATGGGTTTTCATGGCATTCCTGCTTATCAGGGTCCTGAAACTATGTGAGACATGCATGCAGACAATGGGCCTGTCTCTCAGCCTCTGAGCACACTGAAGGGATCCTTTTCAGCACTCACAGATTGCTCTGTGTTCCCTTAATTGACAGACCCGGCCAAGTCTGACAGCAGTGGCGTGCGGCTGGGGCTGTCTGCGCCGGCTCAGGTAAGCTACCTTTCAGCAGGGAAATTGCTTTCGATTGGCTTTATCGGAGCAGTTCCTTCTCTTGGGCAGGTGAAAAGCCTGCTGCACTCAGCACCTAATGGATGCCAATGGACTTTCATTCAGGACACAGCTGTCAAACTCAAGCCTTCCCTAGGACAGGCCCTGCCCATCCCTGTCAGCCCCAGCAGCGATTGGAACCTCAAGAGGCCATGACCACCAAGGGTCTGAGTTCTCTGGGCCCAGGTCATCCAGCATTCAGCCTGCAACATTTTGGCAGGAGATCAGAGGAGTCTGAAAAAAACAAAGCGGTGCCAGGGGAGGCGTTGGGGGGACTCCAGAAGGAGGGTATCAGGAAGGGGGAGATTGGAACATGTCGAACATCTTTGCTTGAACATACACTCTAGTGCCTTGATGTGATGATTCAGGCAGAGACCTTCAAATATGCCTAAGGAGGTGAAGTCAATCTGCACTGGGCACCTAGCTCTGTGAGGTCCACTGGAATCCCAGCCTCCCTATTTCTGACACCAGTAACTTGCAGGGCGGGATGCACCCAGGCCTATGAGGGATGGGGGAATCAGTCAGACTGTAGAGCAGTGACTCTGTAATTAAGAGCTAGAGAGCAATGGGTCCATCCCCCAGGCCGAAACATGAAGTTGACCCTTATCTTCCCTCTCCACCGCCACCTGTGCTGTGTAAATAACCTTTCTCCACATGTTCTTCCCTTCCACGCATGTCCCGGGTGCCAGCTTCCCCTTTTCCACAATCATCTCACTTCCATGGCTGCTCCCCCCCCAAGTCTCAGGGGCAGGGGCTCCAGGATGCCTGGGTAAAAAAGTCTGGACATCCCAGTGAGCCTTGCCCACCAAACCTGCCCTCAAGTACCCACTCCTGCAGCCTCTTTTCCAGCGCCAGCGCCAGCGCCAGCGCCAGCTCCAGCTCCAGCTCCAGCTCCAGCCACAACCCACAGCTGGGCACTGCTGGCCCCAGGGTCACTTGGCCTAGTGGGAGCCACCTCTCAGAGCTGGTCTGTCCCAGGGGGCTTGAGTAATTTCATCTCAGCATGGAGCATGGCCTGGGAGAGTCGCTGGATAATCCAGGGTGAGAATGACGCTCTAATTTACCACTGCATTTTGGGTGCCAGCAGCCAGCAGGCATGGTACCCATGAGGCATCATACATCTATGTGCCACAGCTGCACCAGCCTTATGGTCAGCAGCACAGCCTGCTCCATGCACTCAGCTCAGCAGTGGGGACTGTCTGCCACACCAGGGTTCAATGGCTTGGGCTGGGGCCAGTGCTACAGGCAGGGCAAAGTCAACCCATGCATGGCTGTGCTGTCTGGGGTTGGGGGCACCTGAGCCCCGATTGCTGATCTTTAGCAAGGGAGCCTGCCCCTATAAGGCCAGGGGCTGGGGTGCAGCCAGCCCTGTGCTGGAGAAGGGCCCAGCACGCAGCTGGGTAGCAATAGCAGAATGGGGCTGGGTTAGGGAGGCATGTAGCTGGAAGATATAAAGGAGGTTCCAGGCCCTGCTGGTGCCCAGGAAGGGACTGGCTGGTGTGGCTGCAGCAGAAGGGGAGAGGCTGGCTCTGTGGCCCTGAGACTAGGCAGGGGCTGATCATTCAGCTGATGGATGCAATGGGGCCCCACAGTTGAGGTTGGGCATGGCCCTGTCCCTCTCACTTCTCTGCATTTCTTCCCACTGCCCGGGAGCATGACTAGCACCTGGGGTAAGGGCTGTGAATGGCACCCAGCCTAGCCACTGTCTGCTTCTTCTTCAGGGGAATTGTGTGCCCCCCTCTGGCTCAGCGTGGTGCTAACAGAAAGGAAGGGTGGCTGTGTGGTAGAGGTGCCGCTCTGGCACTGGGGAGTCTGTGGGCGAGTCCTTGCTCTGCCATGCACGCTGCATGACCTTGAGCATAAGGTTTCCAGGCTAGGCATGTCTGGAAGAGCCATGCAGCTGAGGTGCTGCTCCAGAGATCTCCTGAGAGGGGTGCATTGCCCCACAAAGTCTCCTCAAGGACAGGAGTGAGTGGAGGGAATTGTGGGAGTCCTGTTGCAAATATGCCCATCTGTGTAGTAGCATGTGAGAGCCTGCTGTGTAAAAGCGATACCACACAGGGTCCCCAGCAGGCTGTGTGGAGCCTCTGGCTCTCCCCCAGTGCTCCTCCTGGGGTGGGTTGGTTTGCTTCAGGTTTTTATTTTGTCTTCTTAGAACACTGGGAGGCAGAAGAGGGCATCAGGTGCCAATCTGCCGGTGGGCATCAGGGCCGAGCAAAGGAGGTTTCATGGCATTTCTGAGAGATGCTTCCACTCTCGGCCCACCTTGTCCCTGGAAGCCTGAACCTTTGGCTGCAAACATGACCACCTCACTCCCCGCCATACCCTAGGCCTCAGCTTTGCACCCTGTCACCCCTGAGGAGTGCTGCTACCGTGGAATTCCTGTCCTAATTCAGTTTTGGGGGTGACTGGGCCTGATTCTTCTCATGAGCTATAGGCAGCAATCATTATGAACAAAGCCTTCCTCAGTCACCCAGAGGTCCCAATGCACGCTGCAGAAACCGTGGATGTTCGGGACATGGCCTCACATCCTGTGACCATCCCTGTGGGGGTTTTGTGCCCAGTGAGCATGCACCCTATGGCTCAGAATTCCCCTGGCTCCAGTGGGGTGCCTTTGCTGGGACACCAGAATCAGGGTCAAGGGTGTGCCCATCTTCGCTGGGCATGGGCTGCAGACCCACTGCTTGTAGGCTTTCTGTATAAAGCAGGGTGCTTTCCCTGGGGCTGCCCCATCTCTGGGTGCAGCCTGGTGCATGCTCTTGCATCCCAGCAGGTCGCTTCAGAACTACAGGGGCAAGCTGGGAAAGCATGGCCACAAAAGCTCAGAGAAAGAGGCAACAGTGGCATGAATTCCCATTGAAGTGGTCTTGATCTGAGAGCTGGGGTTTGGTTTTTTTTCCCATGTGAAAGTGCATCTCTGGGAAAGTCTCCAAGCCACAGAAGAGAGGCCCCGAAGAAGGGAAGAGCAGGAGGCCCTGAGGGTGGCTTGAGGGGAAAGCCTTGTGGGTACCAGATGACATCTGGCTAGAGAGCTGGTGCTCTGGTGCACCTCAGGCTGGGGGGCTCCTTTCTGATGTGCTCCCACCACCACAACCCCAGGAGCAGTTGAGGTGGGGGTGGTCTATGAAGCTCTTGACCTTGACACCTATGATGGGGAGAGACCTGGGGCTCTTTATACTGAGGGGGAGAACGTAAGTCCCAGGGATCTTGGCTTTGGGGCTCTCCCAGAAGGAGGTGGGCATCTGTGTGATCAGCAAAGGGCTCCTACTGCCAGCGGGCGAGACGGAACAGGTGTCATGAATGAGACTGGGGGCTTCTGCTGACAGCCTGAAACGGCCATGTCTGGGTACCAACGCAGAGGGGCAGAGGGAAGCCGTGGGGGGATTGGGGAAGGGAGGGCAGCTGAGCGGTAGAAAAAGCCATAACAAAGTTGGTCTGTTTGGCTGCCTTTGTGGCACCACTGTATTTATGGAAGGCAGCAGCAGTTTGTTCCGTCCTTTCAGTTACTGTACAGGACCCGATCAGGGTGCAGCTGGGACACAAAGCAGCCCTTGTTGTCGGTAATGTGACTCACATGTCAGCCTCTTATTTGCTGTCAGTGGCTTTATTAAAGTCTACAGTTTCAGACCCTCAAACCTTGCCTATTGTATCCCCTGGCCTCACAGATTCTCCGAGGGAGTGCTCACAATTACATGCACTCTCACAAGAGCACACAAACACACAGGGCTGACATAACCAGTGTGCATTCAGGGGTAATGCCCAGGCTAAAGATGAGCAGGGCCCTTGCAACCCTTCAAAATCCACCCAGCAAGGCAGCCAGGGACAGAGAGAGGTGGCGAGTTCTGGACAAGGGTCTCTCCTCCAAGCTCTCACGCACCTGTCCACGTTGTCACAGTAATGCTTACGCGTGTACTCACCCATGCCCCTGTTTTCCACTCAGGTGCAGGGTCGCTTCCTCAGATGCGCTTGCCCAGCCTAACATTCATGCACACGCTCCCAGTGGCTGTGTTAGAAAAACTCTTGTCTTGCAGTAGTTATAGGAGAGGTCATGGCATGATGCAGGAACCAAAACCTCATCTCTGGCTGATCATTGAGTCAAAGAGCCAGATTCTGAGCTTCGTGTGGCTCCAGAGCTTGTCTTCTGGCGTCAGAGGACTGATGGTGGTGTATCTTAGATCACAACCTTGGGTCTCATGCAGGGGTAAAATTATCTTGCAGTGCAACATGCTGTTTTGTCTCCCTGTCAGTGAATTCCCGTACATCTCAACTCCAGAGCTGGGAACCAAATGCCAGGGCACCAGGCAACACTGCTAAACTGCGTCTTGGGCAGTCCCTCAGGGCCAGCCATCAAGGAAAAGGGAGAGCAGACTCCTCTGCACCTGCTGGGAATGGAGCAAAACTGAGGGGGTGGAGGAAGCTGGGTCAGGTGCTCCTGGCCTGAAACCTCCTTAGGATCCAAACACCCCAGTGGAAATGACCTTGCAGGGTTGACAAAGAGACAAGGCCTGATCTGACCCTGTGTGATCTTCCCACTGGCTTTGCTCAAACACTAATGGCCATACTCTGTCTGAGGGGGTCACTATTGAAAAATAACCCTCCTTTGCAGCTGTGGTTCAGAAAAGCCCTCCTCCCCAGTCTAATTTTGTCCCGTTTCAGAAAAGCAGTTGGGTTTGTGGTGAAATTGAATAGGACACTGACTTCCATAGGACTGACACCTTTCTTTCCCGAGGGAGTCCCCCACAAGGTAGGTCACTTGTCTCCACACAACACACTGGACAACAGAGGCAACCGTTGGCCCAAGATCACAGAGAAAATCTTGGGCAGATCTGATGATTAGACCAGCCTGCCAGAGCCCTATGGTAGTGTTTTACACCTAAGGCCAACCTGCACAAGACCCCATCCCAAGCAACTGTTAACAGAGCTCAGGGAATCTCTTCTGCAGCAGCAGTCATGACTGCTTGTGGGCTTAGAAACCTTCATGCCGAGCTGCCCCTGAGTTGGGGGGCTGGCTTCTGTGTACAGCCAACATCCCAAGTCAAATCATATTAGCCTGCTAACCAAATTACTCCTGCATTTTTATTACCTGCAGTATTTTTCCTTTCCTGCCTCTGAACTTGTGGAGTGCTCAGATTGTGAGGCCAAAGGGGAGCACAACAATTATGTGGTCAGATCTCTGGCCCACTCTGCTCTGCCCTTGCCAGCAATCCAACGCAGGCCTGCCCTGTAGGTGGCGCACATTCAACCTCTGCTACGCCAGCTCTGTGCTGTTAGACAGCAGTTTCAGCCCACCCCAGAGGAAGCTGCATTTCAGTGGGAAGCAGAAGGGCGGGAATGTGAGTGAATTGTCAAGGGCTTTGGACTTAGATTGAAAAGTGCCATTTCAGAGAGTGCCTGTTGTAGCATCTGCCATTATGAATACCCCAGATCTGTAGCTGGTGAAAGGGAGGAAGGAATGGCCTCTAAAGAGCTATTGCTCCCATTCACAGAGGCCAGACCTGCACAGGTTGCCTCTCTCAACCCATCTGAGTAGCTTCATGGCAGTCCCATACATCGGGTTTTCGGAGTTGGGGCCTCGGCACTTGCCCCAGGCCTGTGGGATTCCATGGGGGCTGGCGGCAAGTAGAAACCGAGGCAGGAGAGTTTCTGCCCTGTGCAGCGATTCCTGAGGCTTTAAATGCGCCACCTCAAGGAAGTGGGGCTGCCCAGCTGATATGCCGTTCCTGGGGAAAGGGAGGCAGGGAAGGGGCAAACAACCATTGGCTTCATCAGCCATCACCTCACAGGCCAGTATGACTGAGCCAGCACAAGGAGGGCAGAAGTCAGCAGGCAGACTGCGTGGGGGGAGGGGGAGACGGGGCTGTGTCTTCCTGGTAAGAGCATCTGTCACTTTCCCCTTCCTATGGCCTGTGTCTTTGTGCCTGTCAAGCCCTGTGAGTGGCCAGCTCTTTGGAGATGGGGGAGAAGAACCTTTCCTTCCTGTTTGTTTCCTAGTACCTTAGCCCTGAATGGAGGTAGTGCTGTCTGGTGGTTAGGGCATTAGCTTGGGAACAAAGAGGCATATGTTCTCTGTTCCTGACTTTGCTAATTGCTGCAGTGGGCAGGTCATGGCCCCTCTCTGCCTCAGTTCCCCTTTTTATGAAAGAGTGGTAATACTGTGTCTCTACCCCTGAGAATCTCAGTGTAAAGAACTATGAATGAGAGAACAGCTCATAGTCAGGCACAACTCCCATTGGTTGCAGGTGGGTCTGCAGGCATTAATCTGGCCTAACCATTTCCCTGAGGTCTTCCTCCTCTCTCTGAAAGCTCATTGTCTGAGATCTTCTACCTCCTAGGTGAAAGCTGAGCACCTGTGAAACCCACACCCTGCTGTGTCCACACAAGTGCTCATGGACCACGCAGGTTGATAACCCTGCTTAGCCTTGACTAAGAGAGGTGGTTAGCTCACACAGCAAAGATGTGTGGGAAAATGCAAAGATCTCAGTCTCTGTCTCTGCTCTCAGCAGTCCAGGAATACACCATGACACATGCAGTGTTTAACCGGGGCTTGCAGCGATAGGAGAACTCTGGGAAGTTTAAGCCACTGGCAGAATCAAATAAAATCCGCAGTGGCCTGGGCACATAGCTCCGTCCAACAGACATTTTGTGCTCTAGGGACTTGTATCGTCCACTCTGCCCTACAATCTCCCTTTTTTCTTTCACGTTCTTGCTGCCAGCACTGCTTGCTGATAAATAGCTATATGTATATAGTAAAACCTGCACTAATAAAAATTGATACAGCCAGAAATCCGCTGCCAACAATCAAAAAGAGAGCTATATTTCACTATGCTGCCATGGGAGAGATATATCTCACTGAGCAAATGTTCATTTCCAAACACTGTTAATGCATAGAAAAAGTCACTGAAGCCATGTGGAAAACTACTGAGGGGAGGCTTCTACTGCAAGGGAAGGTGTGTTTTAACATTGGTAGGCACACCCGTGTAGCTTTAAAGTAGCTGTTCATACTTCAGGAAGCTCAGGTAACAACGAGTACAGATTTGTCTTTTCTTGCAGTGTTGCATACCCTTGTGTGCAGATTTCCTTTCCTCTGTTTCTTTAGAATATTTTAGGTCCATCTGAATAGCCTGAGCACACAGCTCCATCCGTCTCATTCTCCTTTTGTGCCTGTTGCTTATCCCCACTACCTGCTGGACATCACTTCCCCAGTCCATTGTAATGTCTCATGCAAGTGGTGGTGCATCTTCATTCTGGTTTAACTGGTGGAAATCAAGGGTAAGCTCTTACTTGACATCATGGAAGTCAGATTGTCTCTTGTCTCTATGATTGCACTGTAAGTCTTTTGGATGGGGACCATCTTTTTGCTTGTGGTCGTACAGCGCCCAGCACCCTGGGGCCCTGATCCTTGCCTTTTATTACAGCCATCAAATAGCAGCTGCTAACAAGCAGCAGTGAATTCTGCAGCGTTCACACCTGTATTCTCCTGGTGAAAGAGGATGCAGTTAATTTGCATCTAAGTTAGACTGCAAGTTCTTCAGGATAGGCCTACCACTTTGTTCTGTGTTTGTACAGCACCTAGCACCTGCATGCCACTGCAGGACGATTACTGCATCACAGCATCCAGCTCTCAGTGCAGTGTTGTCTGTGGGAAAATCCCTGGGAGCCAGACACAGACCACGGCATGGGACCCTGTCCATAGTCACAGTAGCAACCTCTTGTCTATCCTCCTTTGAATCATCACTTCCTCTAAAGCATCACACCTCCCTGGGCTGCTAAAATATAGAAGAGCATGACAATGCCCAGGCTTTAAAGGTGCTGAGTGCTGATGACTGTAGATTTCCCAGCAGTGGGAGGCTAGACCTGTCCCCGTCCTGCATTATGGCATCAAGGTTGCATCCCCTTCTGGAACGTTCTTTCACCATGTTTCACATCAACAAACACTAATGGAAAACATCCCCTACTGCTTGTGTGAGACTGTTATGCAGATGAAACATGCTTCCTGCCAATAACAACAAGTTACCTGCGGTTAAAACAGCAGCTAATCAGCCCTCTTCCCTGTTAACGTGAAATGAACACGCTTCAAAGCACGTGTGTGACAAAATGGCCGCCAGAATGACTTGGCTAAATAAGTTGTGTGGCCTTAGAGTGTTCTTTAAGGATTGTGTAGGCTGTTGTCTTTGCAGATACCATTGTACCATTAGCTGTGCTAGGGGAAGGAGCAAATTTGTAAAATCAGGTAGGGTAAGCTTCTCTCATCAATGTGTGAGATTTGTCCTGCTTTTCCTTCAGCTTGCATTGCAATTACACCAAGTGGCCACCAGATGGCTCTAGACTGAACATAGTAGCCACCCATCAGCACCTCTGTTGGCGCCAGGTTGCATGCTTGAAAACCAACAAAGGGCTTTGCCAATTGGCTAAATAAATGTGTCCCACTCGCGCTCTTCGTTCAGCAGGTGGGTAACTCCAAGCAGAGTGTTTAATAACAAATCTCATCATGAAATGTTTTAGCCTGGAAAGACAATTGTTTTATTGCCAAAACTGAGGTGAGATGGTGTTATAACCCTTGGGGAGGAAGGGGTTAACACTCTGGTTAGTCAGTCCCAGGACAGCCAATAGGAATGAAGCACAGGTTTTTGAATTGGAACAGCAGGCTGGCCTGGGCCTGTTTGGATGCAGCAGAGCTCCTGGAAGGATCAGGAGGAGGCCAGAGGGGCCTGAGGAAGAATCCAGCAACATCCTTACCAGAGATAAGTTAAGTTTGGTACTGACCAGGCATGGGTAGAACAGGGAGTGTTTACTTGGACGCGGTCAGGGTATTTTCTTTGTTTTTGGCTTGTTTTTTGGATTTCTCTGTGCTGAGCACATGCACCCCCTCCCACTACCCTGTAACTACCTAAGTTAATTCCCAGAGAAGCAACTCTCTGTGTTTATTATCTGTTCTTTTTGATTAAAGAGTTTACCTTTTAAGTAAGTTCTGGTTCTGTGTCCTAAAAGGCAAGAGGTTTGTGTGCACGTGCCTTAGACTGCACAGGCATCTACTAGAGGGAGCCCTGTTCCAGTTCTAGCTCATATTGCAGCTGGGGTCCAGTCACTTTCCTGAAGGAGGAATAAACAGGATTGCAAGTACCTCACAGGGAGGAATTCCCAAGTGCGCCTCCCTGGGTCTCAAGAGGGTTTTTTTTGCATTTGGGTGGTGGCAGCGATACCACTCCAAGGCCAGGAATTGGAGGCCTTGGAGACTTCTAAGAGCAGACTTTAAGGCAAGTGGCTTTTCTGGCCTGTTGCGGGCCCCCACCTTCTGCACTCAGAGTGCCAGAGTGGGGAAAAAGCCTTGACATGGTGGCATAGCGGTGTGGACTTTTTTGAACAAGAAGCACAAACCTCAGGATTTTTTAAAGGACACATTGTTTTTGGGGTTTTTTTTGTTTTTTTTTCCTGTGGGGTAGTGGACATTTTGGGAGAATTTTTTTTCTTCACCTTCCTGTCTTGCTTTTTGGTTTTTATTCTTCTTTTTTCTTTTGCTGCCTGGGAAAAAGGCATGCAAGGGGTTTAACTGGCAAAGCCAGGAATCCAAAACAAGCAGTTTATTTTTTTTTCCTAGCTTTCGTGGCAAGGGGATAGGCCAGAGTAGGGCAGGAAAGCAGCCCAGTGAATGCAGTTGCGGTGGGGCAGAGGAGCCATGGAGACACCAGCCCCAGATCAGTCCCAGAAGTCCAACTCCAAGGCAAACATGTGGAGTGGGGATGAGGAAGCGTGTAATAAGCCTGTGGAGGCAGGAGTGGATAGGAGCAGTCATGTACCTTCTGTACCACAAGGGCCAAGCTGGGAGGATGTCTTTAAGACAGGAAGATCTCTAACTAAGAGCGAGATGGAGTTCTTCCTAGAGATGAGGCGCATAGAAGCAGAGGAGAAGGAAAAGCAGTGGCGCTTTGAGCTGGAGAAAGCTGAGAAACTGGGTGCTGCAGCTACACTGGCTTCTGCTACTACCAATCCTATCCCAGCTTATGCTCTCCAACCCAAGAAATACCCAGTATACCAGGTAGGAGATGATACAGAGGCCTTCCTGGAAAATTTTGAAAGGGCCTGCCTTGGGTACAGCATCTCCCCAGACCACTACATGGTGGAGTTGAGGCCACAGCTCAGTGGACCCTTAGCAGAAGTGGCAGCTGAAATGCCTAGAGAAACCATGAAAAATTATGAGCTCTTTAAACAAAGGGCCAGAATGAGGATGGGGCTGACTCCTGAACATGCCCGTCACCGGTTCAGAGCCCTAAGGTGGAAGCCAGGTGTGGCATTCACCCAACAAGCCTACCAAATTGATAAAAATTGGAATGCCTGGGTATCAGGGGCACAAGCTAAAACTGTGGAGGAGCTCTCTCTCCTAATAAGACTGGAACAGTTCCTAGAGGGTGTTCCTGAAGAAATACAAAGGTATATCCTGGATGGGAGGCCCAAATCTATATCAGAGGCAGGGGAGATTGGAGCCAGATGGGTGGAAGTGACAGAGAGGACCCAAACTGGCAGCAGTTTGTGGGGGTACCAGGAGGGGTGTCCACAGACGGCATATCACCACCAGGGACAACCCAAGGGCCGACCTCACAGGGAGGAGCCCACTGCACCACAAGGGAAGCCTCAGGCACCTTCTCACCCCACAACCCCATTCTCCAGCAACAAACCTCACTCCAGTGACCAGCCAGCTGGGCGGTGTTTTAAATGTAATGAGCTGGGACATGTGAAGGCGAACTGCCCCAAGGGCACAAACAGAGTGCAGTTCCTTGCAGTGGGGTCACACCATGTGCCTGCAGGCCCAGATGCCCCACAGGTACCCCCAGAGCAAAGGGAGATCATGAGTGTGGGCGGGAAGGAAGTTGTTGTGTGGAGAGACACTGGAGCAGTGGTGTCAGCTATCCACCAGTCCTTAGTGGACCCCAAAACCATCAACATAAAAGCTGAAGTAACTGTGCAACGCTTCAAGGCAAACTGTTTTGACCTGCCTACTGCAGAGTTGCCTGTGCAGTACAAAGGCTGGTCAGGGATCTGGACTTTTGCAGTGTATAATGATTATCCCATTCCCATGCTGGTGGGAGAGGACTTAGCAAACCATGTGAGGCTAGCCAAAAGGGTGGGAACCATCACCCGTAGCCAGGGTAAGCAGGTCTCCCAAGCTAACCCTGTTACTGAGCCTTCTACCAGGGTCCAGTCTGTGTTCCCAGATGCTAGAGGACCAGAGACCCAAACAGAGGTGGCAGACGCAGACCCCAACCCAGCATCTACAACAGCAGCAGTAGAGGCAGTCCTCAATACTCAGCTGGAACGAGAACCAGACCCAGTGCTTGTAACTCCCTCAGAGTCACAGAAGCCAGCATTGGTGGGTGCCACCAGACCTGCACTTGCAGCAGTGGGTAGCCCTTCACGAAAGGCTGTCCTGGAGTCTGCAACACATGCACCAGCAGAGAGTGTTTCACAACCAGGAGAGGCACCCACATCATCTGCATCTCTCCCAGAGAGACTGAGCCTGAGGCCACAACCCAGGGAGGAACTGAGGTCCCCAGCATCAAGGGAGCAGTTCCAAGCCAAGCAGGAAGCAAACAAGAGGCTCAAGGGAACTTGGAGGTTGGCGCCGAGTGGCCCATCACCTATCAGCTCTTCAAATAGGTCTGGGTTTGGTAAGAAAAGAGGACTTTTTCACAAAGAGACTCTCTCAGGTGGTCACAAGGAGGTCTGGCATCCTAAGAGACAGTGGGTAGTTCCAACTAAGTGCAGGGGAAAGGTCTTATGCTTAGCCCAAGACCATCCTAGTGGTCATGCTGGGATGAACATGACCAAAGACTTGTGGGGAGAACCCCTGAAAACCACTCCTGTGAAGGTAACAGGGTGGGAAGGGGGTTGCTGGACTTGTGGGGCCAGAGAGCACTTGAGGAAAGAGTGCCAGGCCCAGAAAGATAGGGCAAGTCCCAGGGTCGGGCCTGAGCGAGAGACACCTGTGGCCTGGAGGAAACAAAGGAGATGTTTCTGGTGCCAGGAGCAAGGCCATATAAAGAGACATTGCCCCCTGAGGTTAAAGAGGGCGAGGGTAAGAATGTTCAAGTCGGCCAGGTCTGTGATGGACCAGAAAGAAGGGTCTATACAGACAACAGCCTGGGCGCACCACTCAACTGGGAAGAGGGACACCTCAGATGAAGCAGTTGGGACGGAGCGGGCCCAGACCGACAGTGGACCCCAGTTGAGATCATGTGACCTGTAGTGAATTTTGTATGTGTACGTTGTACTGTATTAACCCTGTTTTTCCTAGTCCCAGGAAGAAATCACAGCCAGTGTGGGTCCAGCCTACACCAGGCTGCCCAGCACCGTCTGTGATTTGGGGGGCGTGTTATAACCCTTGGGGAGGAAGGGGTTAACACTCTGGTCAGTGAGTCCCAGGACAGCCAATAGGAATGAAGCACAGCTTTTTGAATTGGAACAGGAGCCTGGCCTGGGCCTGTTTGGATGCAGCAGAGCTCCTGAGAGGATCAGGAGGAGGCCAGAGGGGCCTGAGGAAGAATCCAGCAACATCCTTACCAGAGATAAGTTAAGTTTGGTACTGATCAGGCGTGGGTAGAACAGGGAATGTTTATTTAGACGCGGTCAGGGTATTTTCTTTGTTTTTGGCTTGTTTTTTGGATTTCTCTGTGCTGAGCACATGTACCCCCTCCCACTACCCTGTAACTACCTAAGTTAATTCCCAGAGAAGCAACTCTCTGTGTTTATTATCTGTTCTTTTTGATTAAAGAGTTTACCTTTTAAGTAAGTTCTGGTTCTGTGTCCTAAAAGGCAAGAGGTTTGTGTGCACGTGCCTTAGACTGCACAGGCAGCTACTAGAGGGAGCCCTGTTCCAGTTCCAGTTCATATTGCAGCTGGGGTCCAGTCACTTTCCTGAAGGAGGAATAAATAGGATTGCAAGTACCTCACAGGGAGGAATTCCCAAGTGCGCCTCCCTGGGTCTCAAGAGGGTTTTTTTTGCATTTGGGTGGTAGCTGCGATACCACTCCAAGGCCAGGAATTGGAGGCCTTGGAGACTTCTAAGAGCAGGCTTTAAGGCAAGTGGCTTTTCTGGCCTGTTGCGGGCCCCCACCTTCTGCACTCAGAGTGCCAGAGTGGGGAAAAAAGCCTTGACAGATGGCCTGCATAAAATCTACTTCTCTGTCTTAACAGCTGTGTCACAAGTTCTGTGCTCCAGCACTGGTCTCTAATTGTGTCACAGAAAGAACTGTATCTTTCCAAATATGGAAAATGCAACTCTTCCTGTCTAAGCCACTCATTGCATGCCAAGATGTATCATCCATTAACTCTTAAGGGAAAAACACTGCCCAAATGACTTGATTCGCCAGTACAGTGATTTGCCCCAGAGCAAAGTGAAGGTAAAACATTTGAGAACTGTTTACCCTCACTTTGTATGGGAGCAAATAATTGGAGGATACCAGGGGAGATAGCAGCGCTAGGGATAGCTCTGAATGAGACAGGAGCATTTTGGAGGAGGGAAAACTAAAAAAAGCCAAAAGATTCATTTGTAGGCTTGCTACTTTTTGTTAGGTGGTGGAAGGAGAAACAGGTGTTGTCAGCACTTCAGGGTTGAAGCAGGCCTAGCTGCAAGCACAGGGAGGATCATGTGGGCATTGCACAGAGCCAAAAAGAGGGCAGGGTTCAGAAAAGCCAGATTGACCAGGTGTCTTCCCGGGCATTATGGTGTCACCCTGTTAATTAGCTGTGGTTTCTCCTCACAGGGCCAAGTCCCAGATCTCTCTTCTTCTTATCTCTGCTCCCAGGAAAGGACAGTTATACCCGCATCACCTGGGATTGGTGCAGAGAATGGGGAGTGTCAGCAGGTGCCTCATGCCTTCCACACACACACACACACACATCATGCACACTTGCATCCCTCTGACACATCCTCAGTGTTGCACACCTACATCCCACATGCGGATATACACAGGGCTCAAGACCTGCACATACACACACATGAACACAAATATACACACCCTAGCCTAGAGCCACTCACACACACATCTCTTTATAAGCACATGACACCCTGAGAACAAGCACACACGTGTTGATTAATACACATCCGCTTACTGCCACAGATCAAGGCCCATGGGACCATATTCCTCCTGGGGGAATTCAGTGGCTCCAAAGGATGTCAATGGAAAGGTATCACTTGCCACAAGCTGAGAATCTAGATGAGAGCACTGCCTTCTTCCATGCATCTACAGCCGGGCGCACAACAGCTGCTCCCACCCCACATTAGACAGCTCACCCAAATCCATGCAGTTTGGTGCAATAATACAGTGTTGACATGACATGCTGTGCAAGTCATGCCAGCATAGAAAAGAGATCAAAACCTCATGTTTGCCAGCCAGAGATACAATACACCTAATGTGTAGCCAGCATATGGCTCCAGGCACCTGTATGTGAAGTCTATGAGATGCTCACAGTCAGATAACAAGTTTGAACAAATCTTACTCATCACCTTTAAAAGCCCTGTTTAGGTTTGGCCAGCACCTTAGCATTATCTGTGCATTTGTTTAGTTCAAATTCCAGAGCTGCTAACCATCCATTAAAAGATGGACTTTCATCCCAACTGACCGGCTGTCCTCTTCCATTGGGAAGGATGTCCTGTGTTTTATCTCTCCATGCCATTGATGGTGGAAGATGAGTTCTTTTCCAAAAAATGAACAATCACATCTGGTTGCTTGTGGTCTTATCAGTGGGTACTTCTCTGACTCACCTAACAGATCACAGTGAAAGAGAATCAGGCCATGTCTACACTCGAAGCATTCCCAGTGTGAACACAGCTTAGGCCACACACTGTGCTGTGGATGGATATGGTAAAACCACCCAGCAAGCATGAATCCAGTTGTTCTGGTAAAAGCATAGATCCGCACTTCTGTCAACACAGCTTTGTTCGGCAGGGATCACATGGCTCGAACCCTCGCCTGAGTGTAGACCAGGCCACACTCTGCCTTCTGGGAGGAGTCTATTGGGAGTTCTGCTGAAATTTCTATTGATTATTTTCCCAAAAACTATTATCTTTTCCCCTGCCACAGTTTCTTCTTGTTACTCCCTGAATTGGTTGCTGAATTGGTTGGTCTGATGTTCTCTGGATGGGCACTTATACAGCCATGTTCGTCTCAGCGCCTTACAGTTTTGAATGGATTTTATCCTCACTGTGTCCCTCAGAGATAAGTAGCCAAGAAATAACTTGTCTGTGGAGCCCAGGAAGACTGTAGCTGAACTAAGAGTTTAATCTACATCAGTGGTTTTTAGACTTTTTTCTTGGGACCCAGTTGGAAAAAAATCATTCATGCCTATGACCCAACAATTACGTCTTGGACTAATACATCTCAATCTTTTGGCAGAAGCAGCAAAGGGTGCCATGACCTGATCACCTGTGGGTCTGTGACCCAGTACTGGGTCCTGACCCATAGTTCGAAACCCACTGCTCCACATCACTTGACCACCAGCCCTAAATCTGTGCTCTGTCTGTGCTTCTTTTCTGACTCCTGGGGTCAGGCCTCTCGGCTTTGACTTCTTCCCTAGGAAGACTGATTGTTTTAATTCTTTGGAGGCAGTTTCTTGCTCACCTTCTGCACCCTGGAGTAGAACATATCCCTGTGCTCATCTCCTGTCTATCAGACGAGTTACGCAGTCACCCCTCTTCAATTTGCACTATGCTCTGCTGTCGCCCAGCTCCCTCCTCTAGTTTATGGCCAGTGCCTTTTGCGTTTGGTGCCACTCTGCCTGAATTTTGTACATTTCACTGTAGAGAGGCTGCTACCCGTGATCTCTGCAGGTGTGGTGGCAGTCCAGCTTAGTACTGGGATAGTGCTCTTCATCCTAGCAATATCTATATTTGGGGGTGTGGGTTTTAGTCTGGCATGCTGTGCACTGATTAGCATGGGGCGAGGTTGTGTCTTCCCCTGCATGTGGGTTTGACACAACCCCGAGGACCTGATCTCATATGAGAACAGATTATGGTTTGGTTTGAGGTTCTGGTCTACTAACTAGTTCTGCGCAGTAGAGGGAGCATGGCCTGCATTTATTGAGCCAGCTCCAGAAGCAGCATGCCAGATGTGGATGGAGAATCACACTGGTTTGGTTCTGCCCTCTGGACAGAAGGCTGGCAGATCTGTTTCCCAGAAGTACTCCTTTTGGCAGAGAAAAGTAGTTAAGCTGAGCCCCAGATTTCACTCCCCCCAGGGCAGTATGGCCTGATTTATTTCACTGTAGCTGTGTAACTGGGGGGTGAGGGGGAAGCTATGTTTATCTCTGGGCTTCTTCACATGTAGCAGCTCAGCTCTGCAAAACTGTGAGGGTCTAGCCAGGCTGTGGGGACAGAGGGAGGGGGCAGAACTTCATACATAGGCTTTTTCAGCACCTGTCTTTGCCAACTCAGCAGAGCCCAGCTCTGCATAACAAGGGCAATGGTGCCCCCTGCTGCTCAGAGTTATCCAGGTCCAGCCCATTTGATGTGCCCAGCCATGCCCTAGGCAGAGATAGGGTCATGCAGCCATGGGTGGTGTCTGAGCAGGTAGCCATGTCCTGCTCCCCCAATAACAGTTACCCCCTTCCACTGGACAGCTGTGGCAAAGCGTAACTGGTAGTGAACAAGGCTAATACTCCAACTTCATTTCATCCCCTAAGAGATGTTTCCCTTTCTTCCAGTCCCCCCCCCCCCCACCACCACATTACCCTGGCCTCGATGGGCACACATCACTCTGTGTCCCCACTTCCCCAGGCCACTGATTCTCCTCTTCCCTGACTGTGGGGATCAGGGAATAGGATACAGACCCTGCCCACCCTTCCAACACTCAGCCAGATGCACATTTATTTCTATTCCTTTTCATTCTTCACAGAACACAGTATAATCTTTGATCATCATTTGTTTAAATTGTATAAGTAATATTCGTGGTTTTAATAGGATTTTTCTATGAATCGGCAACAAACCATGAAATGTGATATTTTCACCATGACCGACCCAGGAAATTAGTCAACTTTGTCCTTGATTTACATGGGGCTCTGCCAGCTTACCACAGACCAGAGAAACAGTGTTGCTGACTGCTTTTCCTGCCTTTCTGATCAGCCTGCTTGTCTTTCCGCAGAGACCACAGCTGGCAAGCCAGAGATGGACTGCACCTGAGCACGTGCTTGCAGGGGATTCAGGAAAGCCAAGCCTGAATATCCAAAAACTGGGAGTCACCTCTTCTCTCCTACCCCTCCCCCATTATAAGAGTGACTTAAAAATAATGACTTTTTTTTTTAAATAAAATCTTTGCCCTTTGGTTTCTGAGCCTTTGGGGTGCCGTGAGGTTACTTTTTCAAGCTTCCCTCTGATGCCATGAGAAGTAGAAACTCCCTTTTTGAAATTAAGACTGAGGGTTTCATGTGACCCGGTGATTCCAGGAACTGGACTTTAAGAAAAATAGAAACACCCAGAGCTCCATAATAAAATTGCCAGAGTTGATACTGCTGGGTTTCCTAGGGGACTACTGTGAACAGGAGCAATTTCAACCCATCTGGCCAACCCTCGGGGGGGGGGGTGTATAGATACATAGATAGCCTAGGGCTGTACAGAGAATGGTGATCTCTCTGCTATGAAGGGGTACCCCACAGAGGGCTTTCCCAAAGAAATGTGGAGGAGTCCTGGGAATCTGGTTTGCACAAATAGCTCCAGGTTTCCCAGGGTCCTGTGCTATTTGCTTAAACAGAGTGAGAGAAGAAATCTGTGCTTCAGGTACTTTCCTTTGTGCACCAAGGAGAACAAACTGCAAACATATTGAGTGCCCTTCACCACAATGATTTTAGATATGATCCCATTCCCACAGAGCACCATATTGCCTCAGTGCTGGGGACAGGCAACTTAGAATGGGTTGCTGTCCCAAAGTCTGTCTCTCCCCTCCCAAGGAGCCCACTCCTGTGTGTCTCTGTGTACACAGGCCCTGCCCATGGCCCAGGGGGTAGGTTTCTGGGCAGTCTGAGGGCTTTGGGAGGGAACCCATCTCTCACCATGTGTTTGTACAGCACCAAGCCCAATGGAGCCCTGTCTCAGTTGAGGCCTCCAACTTTTCCTCATATACCACCCCCAAGCAGGCTAAGCAAGCAACAGTGATGCTGCCCTTCGGATCTCCCCATGGACCCCTTGCCTGACGTGCCCTTCAAATGGCAGTAAAAACCTGATCTGGTTAGGCTTCTGCCCTTTTCTCACACTTCGCCTCCAGCAACTGCTTCCCCCAGACAGCCAGAGGCTGGGTCCTCCCTGCTGCGTCCCCCAAGTTCCCAGGGCTGCCAGTGTGCCCCAAGAGTGGGATTTATGTATTGGACCTGCCAGCCCCTCCACTTGCACCAAGTCAAACTTCAGCCAAAGGGAAAAGCAAGCTGAGGGAGATAAAGCAAGAAAGGAAGGCCCCGAGAGGCTCCCGGCTTCTCCAATCAGGTCACTGTTTCCCTACCAATTAGGACAGATGCAAAGCACATTATTAAAAATAGGTCTGCAGGCCCATCTATGCTGATTATTGTCCTCTGTTTCCGTCCCCAGCCAACTCCATTAATTAATAAAGAAACTGCCAGCGACAGAGGGAGGCCAGGGTCTCCCTGCCTGGAGCCTCCTGTTCAGAGAGTTCAAGAGAGAAATTGGACACTTGAGCCCCTCTGCTGCTTTCCATTGTGTGTGTTTTTCCTAATGAAGGGTTTAGTGATGCGGGGCTGGAAGTCAGCTCTCCCCCCGCCCCCATCCCTTCTCGCTCACCACCCTCTCCTCCCACTGTCATTAAATGACCCACTCGGTTTAATACTTAACTCTCTCTAGAAGGAGGCAGGTTGGCATCCTCTCCGGGTTTTCTGAGGGGGGCATCCCTTCAAGTGGGGGCCTAGCAAGGGATTGAAAATACAGCTCCAGAACAAGCCCTCGCAGGCATTTGGGACCCAGGAGTGAGGGGGAGATCTTAGCTCCCTTGAAGTCCATCCTAGTGTTGCCTTAACTTCCCCGGTGCCTGTGGTCATGACAGGGGAGAGGAAAGAGAACTGGCCCCCAATGGTGTATGGGACCTGTTGCCAGGTATTACATTTGGGGTGATTTGGAGGAGGAATGGGGCTGCACGCCAGCAATGTACAGAGCTAAAGCTAAGCTGCTGTGGCCAGTGAAAGCTCAAGCGAGGTGTGAGAAACCTTACATGAGAACTCATATTTGTAATAAAGGACTTGTCCGCTCCCAATCCAGACAGCCCTCCCCAGCCAGAAACTAATGTAGCCTCCCAACCCTTCCATGAACGACAAGACTGTATTAGTATCCGCCAATTGCAGCTGGGGAAACTGAGGCACAGAGCAAGCCACATACCTGTGTCACACAGTGAGTGAGCATCGGAGCCCGGTATCTGTGGCTTCCAGGCCAGACCACCACCCGCTGGCTACCCTTTCCAGGCTGAGAGGAGAGGAGCTGAAATTGCCACTGCTGTTAAACTTCCACCTGACTCACCTAACCTGGGAGTGGGCCCATGCTGACAGGGGAGAGTTACCTGCCACATAAGTAAGGGCACACTGGTGGATGCCTCTTGGCCTCCCAGCTGCCTTGTTGGGCCCTGACCTGTGAGGGCTGCCCATGAGGAGGCAGCCAGAGTCACTGTGAGCTATTCAGGGGACAGCTATGAACAGTTGGAAGAACCCAGGTAGGCTTCATTCCAAAAGGCTGTGTGGGTGAGATGTTGCATCCCCTCCTGGGTCCTGTGGGCATATACCGTCTTCACCCCAGGAAACTGACAGTAGCTGATATCAGGACAAGGCGCCCACTGAGATGTCCGTAATTGCTGCCCTATGCCTAAACTTTAGATCAACCTAGCTGCATCACATGGGGCTGTGGAAAACTGTGTGCCCTGCTGACACAGTGAGGTTGACCCAGCCCCTGATGTGGATCCAGCTGGGTTGCCAGAATTCTTCCATTGACTTCACTTCCACCTCTGAGAGGTGCGTTAATGGCATCAACAGAAAAACCATTTCCATCACTGTAGGAAGCGTCTGCGCTGTGGCATTCCCCCAGCACAGCTGTGCTGCTGTTGTGTAGATGTGGGCCAAGTGAGCACAGTGGTTGGCAGTATCATTGTCACTGGCGCTGGGCACAGGGGCACATGCCCCAAGCCAGGGATCTGGGGCTTGGTTGCCGGCTGGTGTTGACAAGAGCCTGACCTGGGCCCTGCCTGCGGGCCCTGGGACCAGATCTGGCCCAAGCCCCGAATTGGGCCCAGGGGGCAGGGCCTGAGCCCAGGCCTCTGGTTTTTCCAGGGCAGCATAGCTCCTGGCAGTTGGATTTAGACAGGAAGAGCCAGCCAATGAAAATAGTCCTAGCAAGGAGACAAGCCAAAGGAGGAAGGAGCAAGAACAGGGCATCTGATGAGCTTCGTTTTGGCTTTTCTGAACTGCCCCCAAACAGCAAGGGAAGCCTGCCCTGCAGCTGCCCACAGTGCTCAGACCCCCTTGCGGGAAAGGTAACTAGCGTGACCCCCGGGGGGGGGGGGGGGGGGGGCGGGATGTGGAGGTGAAGGTTTAACATGGATTCCACTCTTTTTGGGTGCCCAGTTTTCAGAAAAGAACCCTGCTTTGCAGTGAGACAGTAACCCCCCAATGCCAGCTAGAGTCAGTAGGAATGCAGCACCTCTTGGTGACATTAGCTATTCTGGTGCAGAAGCCTAATTTTTAAGCCTGGCCTGGAACTGAGCTTTCCAGCGTGTAGTCCAAGAGGACTGCGTCTTTTTCTGACCTGACTCTTCCCCTTACCCCGGGTGGTGGCTCCACCACTACCTCCAGTCATTGGGTCACACAGGCAGCAGCTGTGTGACCAGGTCTTGCTGATGGCAGCCCCACATAAGCTGGGGAGGGGGCAGGGCTGTGACCCACAGTCATGTCCACTCCCCAGTACCACGAGGTGGTGACAGGAGCAGAGCACATGGCCACAGCCACATCAACCCCTCAGACAGAAGGGAGGCAGCTAACCCAATGCCCAGAGGATTAGCATTTTCCCAACCTGACCCAAAACTGACATTGTCTGCTCCAGGCTGGTTGTGGGGCTCTAATCTGGTAGCCCTTTCTGGCTTTATATGCTATGGCCACGGTACAAAGTGTTGTCCTTTATTTGGCAAGGCCTCAACAGCTACAAAGCTCAACCTCACTGAAACTTCCTCAGACTGCTGCCTCCACTAGCCACTTGCCACAGTTTAAGCTATGTGACCTTATTGCAGGATCAGCCACTGCTCCAGGAGAAAGGCTGGGCTAGTGAGAAAAGCCCTGGCCCGGACTCCAGAGATATGGAATCAATTCCTCACTCTGCCACAGACATCCTGTGTGACCTTAGTCAGGTCATGTAGTCTCTATGGGTCTCAGTTCCCATCTGTAAAATGGGCATAAAATCCTTTCCTTCCTCCCACCCCCTTCATCTGTCTACTTAGACTGAAAGTTCTAGCAGGCAGGGGCTGTCTTCTACCAGGTGTCTGGACAGTGCCCAGTCCCAGTTGTAGCTCTAAGAGCTGCCATAATAATAAGCAGGACATAGGCAAACAAGACACATGACTAGGATCCTGATTGGTGGACTAGGGCAACCTGATGGGCAGGGCAGCTCTGATTGCAATACCAGTCACTCAGCTTTGGCCCATCCACCCCACTCCCCCACTTCTCAAGACATAGGGCTGACTGGGCCAAACCGTACCACTGTGTAGAAGATGGGGGCCATGAAGGGTGTGTTAGCCGGGCAGTTCTGGAAGAGCAACCATGCACAGGAGGGTGACATGTAGAACATTAGACCCTCACCAACTTGCAGAGAGCTGCTCATGATTCTGTGCTACACAGCAGCCATTCTGTGTCATCACCATCCACTGTATGTAATTACATGTCTGATGTACACATATATGTCAAGCAGCCTGTTCAGCTGAGGATTTACTGTCATTTGACACACGTGCTCTTTTGCTGTTACAGCCCAGGATTCTGTCTGGCTTTTCCTAAGCTGAAACATTCTACACTAGACACTTTCCAGCCCATCACGTGTTGATTTTATTTTTCACTGGAGCACTGGTGCAGAACATCATAAAAACTTGTGTAATGAGCCCCAGACAATCCACTCCTGCTCTAGAAAGACACGAAAAAGAGAGGTTTGGGTAGAGAAGAAGTTGATTTCTTTTTTGAGCTGGCACCTTTACAACCTCCTCTGCCGATGATGGAATTGCCAAAGACATCAGACCACTGATTTAGCACTAAGTTGCTCTTTAACAGGCTGACTTCTAGGCTTGCTGGTGAGGGGTAGGGTCAGCAGAGACTGGCTTCAGCCCATGCTCCTGCCTCAGGCACTGAGATGGAATTTACAGGCCATGGCGACAAATCTCAGCTCAGACCAGAGGAGTCAAGTGTGTGTCTGTGGTGTGCATCCAAAACACTAGGAAAATGACACTGGCAACACACCCCTGGATGGAGAGTTCCAAAGGGGTAGCCGTATTAGTCTAGTTCAGCACAACAAACGAGGAGTCTGGTGGTAGTTTTACAGACTAACAAATTTATTTATTGCATGAACTTTCATGGGAGAGAATCCCACTTCGTCAGATGCTTGAAGAAGCGGGATTCTCCCCCATGTAAGCTCATGTGATAAATAAATTTGGTAGTCTTTAAAAGTGCCTCTGGATGGGGAAAATATCTCCCTGTCCAGAAGGCACATTGCAATCTGTGTACAGCAAAAACACTGGCTCAGCCACAGAGACAAGTGCTCTGGCAAATCCCTGAGTGGCAGGCAGGGGTACCTTCTCACCACATTAAACTGAGGCTGTCACATTCGCAAGCATCTCAATGTCCTCCAGGGGCAGCAGGTATGTGCCTCCCATGTAGCTAAGTGGGACAGCCACCATATTGTCTAAAACAGTGGGGACTGAAGAGGAGACAGCCAGAGCTGGTGCAGTTTGACTCTAGCACCCCAGCTGGGTCTGCAAGAGACGCCAGACCTCTGTAGATCTGCATCAAGGGGATGTGTAACCCACGCACCAAGCAGCCTCTCTGCCGCCAGGGCCTTTGAATCTGAGCTAGACTGCAGCGTGTTGGAGGAAGCTATGGACATTTCCCTGGCCACACTGCTCTTGGCTTGCATCACCCAGCACAGTAGCAAACAGAGCTGGCTAGAAAATAGACAGCTCCCTGTGCTGCGTTACTACTGTTTTCTCCTTTACCTTCGCTAGCTGCACATGACTGAGACACACACATACCCCACTCCTGTGAGCGGGAGCCTCAGGTTCCTGCACCTTCCCTGTCTGCAGACCATGATGCCCAGAAGGGCCAGAGGTCTCTTCTGCTGTGTCCTTCCTCCCAGAACTGGCTGGAAGTGGCCTGTCTCTGAACAGGAGAGGAGTAAGCAACAAATCAATGGGCCACTTGCTGAGCAGGGAGATGGCAGTGTCCTGTCTGCCATTTATCTTCCACTGGGCTAGGTAAACCACAGGCAGTTTCAGAGGCACTTCACTTCTGAAGCACATCCAGGCCGGGCAGTGTCTACTTAGAGCACACTTTGCAAAGCAAACACTGCTTTGTTTCCTCTAAGCCCTGGAGCCTGCTCGCCTCCTGAGCCTCACAAGGGGGAAAGCACCAGACCCTCTTCTGTCAGTTGAGCACCCACACAAGAGGGCCTGCTAAACCAGCTGGCCCCTGGACAGTAGAAACACAGGTTTTGCCACAGGACAGGGCTTTGAGGCACTTCGCTCCTTCTCCCTCCCTGTTCCCATTCATGTGATGCTCCTCTCTTCCCATGAGTCTCAGCTCGGTTGGACTAAAACCTTGGGCATACATGTCGCAAACTTTCTCTCCAGTGCTGAAGAGCCCTCAACTCAGGCTGGGAGCATTCAAGCAACAGGAAAGAATTAAAAAGGGCCCTTCACTCAGCAGACAGCCCGGCTGTTCTCCAGCTTTTAAACAAACAGCATGCTGGGCAACTGAGGCCCAGCTTGCCACCACTTTTAGCCCGGGGAATGCACAAGTCTGGGCAAGTAGGGGCATGGGCCCTCCCCAGTAATTGACATGGGCACACAGAGCTCCTACAGCCACAAAACCTCAGTGGAGAAGGCTTACGCTACCACAGTCCCCGGGGCCCTGACTGCATGCCCCTCCAAAACTACTGGAATTTAAATTCCTGGACACACCTCTGACTGCAGTGAGGATTAGTCAGCGAAACATATCAAGGGCACTGCCAGGGACAAGGCAGCACTGAAGGGGCAGAGTGCCACCACCAGCAAAGAATCACTAGGGCTCATACAGTGCCAAATCAGGCAACTGGTTCCCACAGAGAGACAGAAAGGACCGAAGCTAAGAACCTTCAGAACCACAAATCCAGCCAGCACCAAAACCTCCAACCCACCAGCCAGGGAATGGCCCTGTGGTGAAGGCACCAGGATTTAAATTTCAGCTCCGCCACAGATGCCCAATATGACCTTGGACAAGTCAGTCTCTTTAGAAATGTCTACATTGGAGGCTCTGTTAAGTCACCCTAAGGTCGACTTTAAGTCAAATTAAAGTCAACCTTTTTAAGGCAACTTAGAGTGTCCACACTGAAAACTCCTGTTGACTGCCTGCATCCACACTGGCAGGTGCTAGGTCAACCCTTCCTGGTGGCCAGGAACTCTGGGACAGGGCCTGGAGACCAATTAAATTGACTTAAAAGCTATTCCCCGTCTACACTGGCTTAAGTCGACTTAATAAGATCAACTTAAGCATTAAGTCAACCTGAAGAGGTGGTGTGATTAAGTTGACTTAAGGAAGAGCTTAAGTCGACTTCATAAAAGCCCAGTGTGGCCTCAGGGGTCTGGAGGTCGACTTAAGCTTCCTTAAGTCGACCTAAGGCTCCAGTGTAGACATACCCTCTGGGCCTTGGTTCCCCACCTGTCATATGGGAATAACAGCTGCCTACAAGGGGTGGTGTGAGAATAAATACATTAGAGATGTGGGGCAATCAGGTACCATGAGCCAACTAAGTGCTCAGACCATCACCTGAGAGAAGGCCAAGTTAAAACAGACATAAAGGAGGACAGAAAAAGATATGTCCCCTTAACCAAAATCCCTACTGGTTGCTACCTCACAGTAACAATGCAAGCTGCCAGACACTCTGCAGGCCCTGATCATGGTACAACGTGCTCTCAGACTCAACACTGCAAAAGGTCCATGACAGCCCAAACTAGACTGGATGAAATGTGACAGGGTTGGTTGCTGGACTAATCTGAACATATAAAACATAAACCTCTGCTTGTGGCAGTATCTCCATGCCTGTGTGCCCATCAGAAGCAATCTGCCTCCATGGCACCCGTGGCTGGGATGCCCTGGGCAGGCAGTCTGCACCATTTAGTGTGGCACAAGGTTGTCTGGGCTCTTGTCTAGCTTGTGTCATTTCTCCATGTGCTTACAGCAGTGGTTTTCAACCAGTGTGCTGAGAACTGTTCAAGTGTGCCAAGAAATTTTGCACAAAGGTAAAGAAAATCAGTGTAAAACAAACACTTTTTCATCTTAAACAGTATTCTGTCCAACCAAAATGATGACTCATAAAACTTCTGAACATTAATTATCAAGTTAAAAGCAAGGAACTGGTCATTCAATTCTAAAACATTAATATTCTAAATACAGGTGGCCAAAGGACAAAATTGAGGTGACAAGTATTTTTTCCCCAGTGGACTTGAAACATTAATGCACTGTATCTTTCTTTAGCTTGTTATCAGTACTATGTTGCAAAAAAATAAATAAATAAACAAGGAGTCGTGTGGCACTTAAAGACTAACAGATTTATTTTTCACATGAACTTTCGTGGGAGAAAATCCCATTTCGTCACCTGCTTCGAAGATGTTCACCCATCTTCGAAGCATCTGATGAAGTGGGATTTTCTCCCACGAAAGCTCATGTGAAAAATAAATCTGTTAGTCTTTAAGTGCCACACGACTCCTTGGTTTTTTTTGCTGGACTAGACTAACACGGCTATACCTTTGGAAATTGACACTATGTTGCAAACCTCACTAGCGAGACCATAAGCATAGTAAATGTAAGTAAACGTGACGTTTATGAGTAGTTGATTCGGCTGAAAAAAGTGGGTGTGCTGTGGAATTGTTTCTGTCATTTAGGGCCATAACTAGGCTGGAGTAACTGGGGCAAAGCTCCAGGTGCTGAATTTTAGAGGACACCATGCAATGTTCCCTGTAGGCTGCGTGGGCTGTCGCTCACCCACGCAGCCAACAATGCCAGCTGCCCAGGCCCCTACCTGGCCAGAAGACACAGTCTTCCAGCCATCAGGGAGCTGCCTCAGACTGGGAGTTTTTAAAACTCCTGCCCTGAGCATGCTCTGAACATGCTCAGGGAGGAGCCCAGCCTGTGGTGTGCCCACTCTGGCAGCCAAGTAAGGGAGCCCTAGGTTGGGGTGGGGGAGTCAGGGACAGGCAGCTGCCAGGGATGTGGTGCAGGCAGGTTGGCCCAGGAGAGTAGGGGGAGCTGGCAGCAGGGTAGGAGGCTTAGGGAGGGGTTGGGGCAACTTTGGGGAGTGTGAGGAGCTGGTGGCAGGGTAGGTGGGTTAAGGAAGGGCCGGGGGTAGCACAGGGATCTGGCGGCAAGGTGAGGAGTGAGGGACGGGGTGGGGACTCAGGGGAAGCCGGCAGCAGGGTTGGAGGGGAACTGCATCTGTCTGGCAGCGGGAATCCAGATCTGTCCCAAGCCCCTGCGAGAAGGCATGTGGGGACAGACTGGGGTCCAGACCAGGGGAGGGCTCTTTTTGGGGTGCTTGCCCTGGGCACCAAAATCTTTAGTTATAGTGCTGGTCTCACTGAAGTGTGCCATGCTACTGAAAAGGTGGGGAACCACTGGCTTAGAGCACGTTTTCCTAGCTGCAGGATGAAGGCCCCTCTGCCTCTTAATAACACCTAGGAGGCGCCACTGAATGTGGTTGGTCTTGTGGTGAGAACATTGGATGAGGGTTTGGGCAAGTTGGGGTCTGACTCTGGGTGCCCTTGGCCAAGACTCTTAGGCCAAGATGGTCAAAAATCCCCCACTTCCTTGGAGGATCCAGGCCTTGCCCATTAAGTCAAGCGGAGTCTTTCCACTTCAGTGGACTTTGGGAAAGACTCTTAAGGTCTCTGTGCTTCTGTTCTCCTGGTCAGCGGCACACAACCTAATCACTCTGCCTGGCACCTAGGAAATCACGGGCATACCCAGAGATCCACAAAGCCTGATCAATGCCCCCAGGCTCCATACACAGTGAATGGGGAAAGATGGATGCCTTCTAGTGTGATCTGCAAAAACCAGCATCAGCTTAGCTAGGCACTTTGGTGATACTAGCTGTGCCTATTTCCCAGAAGATGACACCTGTCTCTGCTAGCAATTTTCAGCTGTGTACACTCTTTGGAGTTAAGTTCCAAAGAGGTAGCCATGTTAGTCTAGTTCAGCAAAACAAAAAAGGAGTCCTGTGGCACTTTTAAAGACTAACAAATTTATTTATCGGGTGAGCTTTTGTGGGAGAAAATCCCACTTCACCAGATACCTAAGTTTCCCATCTTCAAGCATCTGATGAAGTGGGATTTTTCTCCAGTGAAAGCTCATGCAATAAATAAACTTGTTAGTCTTTAAAAGTGCTACAGGACTTCTTGCTTTCTTTGAAGTTAAGCACCGAAGGCTTGCCTTTTTTTTTTTTTTTTTTACCAAGACCCTTGGGTGACGAAGGGCTCCTATCTTTCTTTTAGCCCAGTGGTTAGGGTACACACCTGACATGTGGGAGCTTCCCCCCCCCCATTTCAAGTCCTGCCTTGCCTGATGAGGAGAAGAGCCCTGAAACAGGCTCTGTCCTTGCCTATTACAGTTTGGGGCTGCCTCACTCTCATGCTGAAGCTGTTGAACTCTGGATAATTAGTGAAAGAGCCATTTGTGCCAGGGAGAAAGAAAGAGCGCACGCATGAGAACACATCACTGCCAGGAGGTAAATGCCAGGGATAGTGAAGAGCTATTTAAGCTAAGGGATAATGTTGGCCCCAGAACGAATGACTATAAACTGGCCATGAACAAACTGAGGTTGGAAGTTCAAGGAAGGGCTCTAACCATCCAAGGGATAAGTTTCCAGAGCAGCCTCCTACAAGGAGTCATGGGTGGGCAAGGGTGAATAACTTAATAAATTTTAAGAGAGACAAACTTGTTTGACAGGGTTGCTTGTGATTGTGGGGTTGGCGTGGGCAGGGCTCAGCTGTTTATCTTCTGTTTCTCAAAGCTCATGCTTCAGGGTTCCTGCTGGGCACCTGCATGGGTCAGGAGGGGATTCCTTGCCCCTTTGCCCCCAGTGCACTCTGGATTTGTTTTATCTCATTCCTCTGACATATCAAGGATGGCCATGGCCAGAGATGGGACATGGGGCAAGGAGCCAGAGCTCTGAGGTGGCACTGAGCCATCTCCTTCTTAGATTCTTGGCTGGGGGGGTTTCACTCACTGGTCATCATATGTGAGGCCAGGAAGGAATGTCTCCCAGTCAGATTGGCAGGAACCTGGGAGGTTTTCCACCTTCCTCTTCAGTGTGCGACTATGTGTCGTTTCCCAGGATTATCTGTGTCAGTGATTTCCCTGCCGTTGTATTTCGATCCTTCCTCGTCTCTACCTGGGGTGTGGAATAGCCCAGTCTGTGGTGGGCTGGGATACTTTGCTCTAATTCTGGGTGTTGGAATTAGCATACGGGTGCTGGTGGCCTGTGAGGTACGAAAGTCAAGTCAGACTATATGATACGGCTCAGACTTACCTAGCAGATGGGCAACCTAGCATCCAGTCCCCTGCTCTAGTTATGCCCTGAGGGGACAGCTTGGACACACACATCACCCAGTAGTTAGCATTCACCAGGGAGGTGGCGGGCTCTGTTTAAATCCCTAGGCTTCATAAGTCAGATGAAGGACTTGAACTGAGGGTTCCCTAAGTGATTACTGCCCTCTACCCTGTTTTGTGTGAGCTCATGTGCAGGGACTGACCCAATAGGCAGCCAAGAGCTCATCTTCCCTGGGCCAGGCAGGAGATGAGCTAGGCAACAGTGCATGGCCAGAGGCAGAAACACAGGCCCCCAGGAACATTATATTCCATAAGCTTACACTCTGAGTGAGGGTTGGGACCTAGGTTCAGCAGGAGTCCTCTGAAGCCAGTGGGATCGAGATGCCTACGGTGGAGTTTAGGCACCAAAGTACTTTTGTGAATCTAGACCTAAACTTTTAGTCTCTCACCATATATGTGTACAGCGCCCAGCACAACAGAGCTGGGTCCAGCCTCCAGGGGTGCTGATCCAAACGAGAATCAGAACATTCCATCAGGGCCTGCCTCTTCTTTCTCTTGCCCACCTTGGTTTTGTAGAGCAGTAACTGTCCATGGACTGTAGTGGGGGAAATCCTGATTTACGCCCACCCCCAGGAGATTGGAATCACTTACAGAGTGTCAAGTCATTAACTGCTACACAGCCTCTGTGCACTCCTTTCCCTCCTTCCACAACTGGGGAAGCTGGCACTCCAGGGGAGTGGGCAAATGCCAGGCCCTCCTAGAGCCCACTGGTCTGAGTCCTCTCTTGTGGGCAGCCAACACCTGACATTGCTGCCTAGACATCTGGGAAAAGCCTTGAGCTTCCAGGATGGGCCAAAGGTCCCAAATCACCATTCCCATAGAAACTAAGGTCTGTGACTACCATCATCCAAACCAGCAGAGTTAGCAGACAGTAGAACAGGGAGTCTTCAGGAAGTACCATCAGCATTAAAAGTCACTCTGACCTAAAACCAAGAGTGTCCTTCCCCCTCCATGTGCCAGCCCTCCCTTCCAGGGTCTCCCCCTCACTGCCTTTCCCCCTCATCCTCCAAGGATGTCCTGCTAGAGGCCAGCCTGAGGCTCAGCAAAGCATGGAGGCCCTGGAGCAAAGACCCAGAATGGTTTCCATCTGGGCCTCATCCTGTTCCTCCCTGCCGCCTCTACCCCCTTGGCCCTAACTGGTGATATAACAGCTGGAATGTCCCCCAAATCCTCCCTAATTATCCCTGAAGACATCAATGTCTTCCAGACCCATTGGGGGACCTTCCTAATTATCAGCCAGACAATGGGAGCCGAGTCGGGGCTCTGCAACCTCCAAGTGCTGCTCATGCATGCTCTTGGTTGGCCTCTTGGTCTGAATCTGCACAGAGCCCCCCTCAGCTAGCACCCCCTCCCTGCCCCCAGCCTGTGGATTTTATGAATGAAACTTTCTGACAGTTATGGGCTTGGCAAGGCCTATTCAGCCAGGGAGAGAATGTGTGAACATCAGGCTTCATTAGAAACTTCGCCCCGTCAGCTGATAGCTCATTAACTTAAAGTGGCCTCTTGTTTTAAAACCTCAGCAGGGCAAGGGTGGGGTGTGGAGAAGAGGGGTGGGAGCCAGGTCTCATTGTTTCTGCTGCCTTTATTCTGCCCCCCCCTTCCCTTGCCCCCTGTGAGATTAGGCGCCCTCAGAGGGGGAGAGAGAGAAGTTAAAACAGCTTTAATTAGTTATTTTCAAAGATTTTCTTCCCCTTTCTTCCCTTTTTTGTGTGTGGGGAGTGGGGGGTTTCCCTCAGCTGGGCTTTTTCTGCATGGAGGAGCTTGAGTCATTATCCTTAAATCCAACTTCTTCCTCTTTTGTCTCCCAGCTGACAATAGGAGAAGGGAACTTGTAAAAAGCGTCTTCCAAGCCTCCTGGAGGCTGCGTGAAAGGGGCGACCAGAGACGCCTGGCTTCCCTCCCTTGGCCAAAGAAGTGACAGGCGGGCGCCTGTGCCAAGGGTGTCCAGTGTTAAAAGTGCGGGGCAGGGGAAGGGGAATTCTGCTACGCAATCAGTCACCCTGGCATCCTAAGAGCCGGCGGGAAGCCCAGACTCCTGGCTCCAAGTTTGTGTGTGGGAATTTAGGGACAGTTTGGCAGTTCTGGATGCTGCCTCTACTCCTCCACAGGACAAGTATCTGACAGACGAAGGCCTCGATCCTCCACAGCCCTGGCCAGTCATCACAGAAAATGGGCAGTGAGACAGACTCCCAGCCCCTGCTCGTCTCTGATGGGGTCTCTTCTTGGATATGGCAGTTTAGGCTCTGAGGCCCACTAGTGCCAACAGTGAGGGGTTGATAAGGGCTGTGAAACCCTGTCCACCAGGAACTGAGCTGAAAACAGCAAACTCATTTCATGGAGGCCACTGAACAAGCAGCAGCCAACAGTGGCCTTCAATTTCATTCATCGCACAACAGGCAGAACCCAACAAGTTACAGGCACGTTGCCTATTTCCAGACCTCTGGCTGTTACAACTTAGCTTTGTCAAAGAACAATAACCTAGCATAGCGGTTGCACAGTGTCAGCCTCCAAAATGGCTCCTGGCCCTTCTTTTAGTGTAACAACACCAGCCCTTTCTCCCAAAGGGGTCATGAGGAGCCCCCAAGGAGGGGATGCCTCTCCTCAAGGGGTGTCCCCGACAGCCTTCATCTACATTTGAACTTTTGTAAGGCAGGTGCTGGGCCAGGAGTCTGGTGCCGGGAGGTTCTGTGGAAAGGTCGCCGTGATGGTGCACAGCAGCAGACGACCAGTCACAGAGAGATGCGTCCCTTCCCACCAAACCATTAGCAGCACATTTAGCCCTGGGCATCCTTCCCTAACTCACAGACCTCTGACAGCATGGTTTCCGGCATAGATATTGCTGCTTGAACATCATCCTTATGTGGTGACCATGGAGTTCCTGGCTCTCAGCAGAGACATCTCAAGCCACCCTGTGATGAATTATCGTGTAGATTCTTGGCCCCTGGGCTTCCCCGCCTGTAACAGGAGGATCATATTTCCTTTGTCTGGCCTGTCTATTTAGAGACACATGTCTCTGACCATGTGTCTGGGTGGCACCAGGACTAGGCAGCCCAGATGTGCCCCACACCTGTCAGTGTAACTGAAATAGAAGCTTCTGGGGGCCTGAGCCAGCCCAAAATACAGGGTAGATCCCTGCCCCACTGATGGGGTAAACCACTGTCCCATTAACTTCTAAAGGTCCCTTCTGATGTTTAAATGAGTCCAAAGATGCTAACTGTGTGCACGGTTTGTCTAAGTAACCATGGAGTCCTGTGGCACTTTTAAAGACTAACACATTTATTTATCTCATGAGCTTTGGTGGGTGAAGAGCCCACTTTGTCAGATGCTTTGAAGATGATGCTTCAAAGTGGGATTTTCTCCCACCAAAGCTCATGCAATAAATAAATGTGTTAGTCTTTAAAAGTACCACAGGACTCCTTGTTTGTTTTGCTGAACTAGACTAAGACAGCTACCCTCTGGAACTCAGTAACCACGGACTCCTATTAGGGATCCTTTTACCCTCCCTAACCCATGTCTTTCATCCAGTGATTGTGTCTTGTAGTAAACTAAATGTCAGTGGGACAGTGTGGAAAGTTGAACACATCCATCAGTCTCATCAGGATCAAACCCCACAGCAGAAGCTGGGGGGGGGGGGGATTTGTACTATATGTTTACACAGAGCTTAGCACCATTGGTCTGGTTACAGCTTTCAGATGCAACAATAAGGTTCCCCTGTTTTCGATGGTGGCTCCTGAGACTGGCAGAACTAGAGGACAGTTTAAATCCATACACTGTGGATTGTCCCAAGAAATCACAGCTCATTCTCCAGCACCTCACCCTTCATCTGTTCATCCAGCCTGCAGCCATTGTGCCAGGATGCTGTCAGATCTCATAAGTCAAGCTGGCCAGGCTCAGACCATGGGAGACCTACAAAGAGCACCCAGGAGTCAAACGAAGTGCTTGCAGCACTCCGTTTTCTGGATCAGTGAGGAGCCAGGTCCAGTAGTAGGGGGCACTGTGCTGCAGGAGACAAGGTGTGTCCATGGAGACATTGGAAAACAAAAGACTCAATGGCTTATTGTCGTACTTTTCCATAACAATTGTGGCCTGAGCTGTAAAAGATATTGAGGGATCCTGGCCTGGTTGCACTCAAATGATTATATTTTCCCAGCTTCCTTTTCTTCTCCAGTGTTTGAGCCAACTCGTTGTGTCATATTGCTGTTAGACATTAAACAATACCAATATCTCACCCCAGAGGTGGCTGCATTTCAGAAGTAGATGAATTGATCTTTACACACCTATCACACTCATTCATCAGTGTTTCTAGGGGTCTCTATGAGCCTGTGATGGGATGTCCAGCCCATACAAGCCCTGAGCAGGCTAATTGGGGCCAGAAAGTCAATGTGCTGCACCTGGAGGGGAACTGGGATTTGATATGGCCCAAAGGCAAACAAAGCCTAGCTGTAGGAAGAGCTGAGCTAAGGTTGTAAGACAGGAAGTGAGAGCAGCTTGGTGCTGTATGGAAAGAGTCTGCAGTTGCTTTCTGGAACTAGGTGTAGGGTTACCAGAGCCAAAACATGGAAAGGAGAACAGGGAAGTATGAAGAGGACATTGGAAGATACATAGAGAAAATATAGTATTAATGTAATATTCTTCTGTTTTTAGGGGGTCCTGGAATGATTCCCCTTACAAATAGGGTGTTCTAGCATACTTTAACCACTGTAAATAAAAAGCCAGACAAAAATCATGTGTTTTTAAAATGCCTGCTGGATGGAGGACTTGAAGGTAAAAAGGAGGACATGTCCTCCGTTTGTCTGACATCTGGTAACCCTAAGTGCAAGTGAGGACACCCAAGGAGCAGAGTAACCCCTGGGATTCTTACCCTGAAAGAACAGTCAGCCAAGAGAAGTTATGGGGAAGAAAGGAGGGGAAGGAGGAATCCTGGGAAATGGCAGCTAGGAGTGGGATGTGCTGATCTTGGATCTGGGCTGGATTTCCCCACCAACCTCTGTGGTACAGGAGCTGGAGACTTGGAATACCTGAGGATATGTCTACATTTAGACTTGAATTTGAATGGATGAAAATCAATTCAAATTCAATTAAGCGCATGGCCACCCTGGATTTCCTCAGTTTGAACTGAGAACCTCCTCAGTTAAAATTGATGAAAGCTAACTTCATATTGGTCAAACCTCATTTGACTTCAAAGTTTGGGTCAATTTGAACTGAGGAGTTCGAATTGACCCAGTGTGGCCATGCCAATTCAAACTCACTGTGAGTTCGAATTCACATGGGCTGACATTCCTCCCAGGGTGCATAGCACCCTGGAAAGAAGAACAGCCCTTTAGCACCTGGGGTGAGCACCCCAAAAGGTGCCTCTACTGCAGCCAGATTGGGCTGGGTGGGTGGGGAATGGGGTTCCTGTCCCCTAGCTGGGGACAGGGACCCCAGCCTGTGCTCTAGCCACACTGGCCATGCGCAGGGAAAGCACCCCGGCATGTGGCTTCTTCCCAGGCAGGTGCACGCAGGGAAAGCTCTTAGGGGTTCTTTCCCTGCCTGCGGCTGCCTGAGAAGAAGCTGCACGTGGTGGTGCCTTACCTGTGCACAGCTCACAGGGATGGAGCCATGAAACCGCAGGGACAGCCCTTCTAGGGTGGAGCAGGTGAAATCTCTTCCCCCCCCCCCCCCCCCCCCCTGCAAGGGAAGTTTCCCCTGCCAGGCTCCAGCACTGCGGATAGACCTGGGCAGGGGCTGCTTTTCCCTGTGTCGGGCTCAGAGTGCTGGAGCCTGGCAAGGGATTGGCTGTGGCAGTGGCCGTTTTCCACAGCCATCTTGCCACACTTCCCATGGTGCCCCCCTCCAATTCAAATTGACAAGTCCAGTCCATGGACATGCCAGTTCAAATAGGATTTTCTAGCATAGCCCTGTCAATTCGAATTGACTCAATTCCAATTAATAAGTATTCATTCAAATTGACTAATTCAAATTCAGTAATTCAAATTGAAACTCTAAGCGTAGACATAGCCTGGTATAGTGTCTAGACAGCTTATCTGGGGGACTTTGGAACCCCAGAAGTGGGGCAATGAGAGTGCCCTGGCCAGAGAGGGTTGGATCACAAAGAGGGAGCACCCTGAATCATGGAGACAGTGAGGGGCTGCAGGGTGAGCAACGGACAGCTGGGGCCCCAGGAGCTAATTCTCAGACCTCTGCATTGACTGAACCCTTCACACATCCTGAGATCCTAGAATGCCACTTACTATCCTCTGTCATGACAGCCAAGACATTTCTTCCATCATCTACTGGAAGGATTTTGGAGCACAGAGATTTGTTTGTGTTTGAGCCTAAGGCCATTTTCTAGTGGGTCAGCTCCAATTCACTGCCCCGAGGATCCCAAAATGGTTATTTCTGAACTGTCTTGCGTGCGTTTGATCATCTCTGACAAGGGCATCTCCATTGATTCCCTAAAAAGTATAGCTTCCTGGCCATCGAGTAACCCTGAACAAACTAAATCCCTAGAGCTGTGGGCAGCATGTGATATGTCTGGGGCAGAAATGGGTCTACTGCCTGGAAAATCTTAGGGATGGTTGCAGAACTCAGGAAATTGACACACACCTCATGCTCCCCAGGAAAGGGTTGATGAGAGCCTGTGAGGTCAGTTAACCTCCTAGTCTAGGGATCTCAAACACGGGGCTTGTGGGCAGCATGCAGCCCCAAAGCTATTTCCTATGGCCCGCAATGACACGATCATTACTGATATTTGCAATATTATTGTATGAAAAGGTTTCAGTGGTGCAGTCCTTGGGCTAACATACTAGTCCTCATATGTCCCTCCACTAGTCTTTATGCAGCCCTCATGGTGATTTGACTTTGAGACCCCTGCCCTAGTCCCACTCTGCCTGCAAGAGGGGACAAGCCAAGAGGGAAGAGTTAAAAGGGGAAAAGCTCAGCTCAAGGGAAGCTGAGAAAGAGAGGGCCTCTTACAATAGGATGCCAAAGGGTGACCTGATCCAAAGGGGTAGCCGTGTTAGTCTAGTTCAGTCAAACAAACAAACAAGGAGTCCTGTGGCACTTAAAGACTGACAAATTTATTTTTTGCACGAGCTCCATGGGAGAAAATCCCACATCATCAGACAACCTGACACAGCACCGTCCTACAAGCAGATGGGCCTAGCACCAGACACTTACATCTACCTTGTTCCCGAATGGGGGAGGGTGGGGGGCTGTTTCCTTTTGGAGGAGCATGCAGGGAGGGGTTACTGGGAATGGCCTGGAAGCAGGCCAAGGGAGGCAGTGACCAAGGAAGGAAGAAGAGATCCTACTGCCCCACTGGGAAAGGTGATGTACAGGCCCTGGAGAGAAGGGCTGTGGTCCAGCTGATGGGCTGGCTGGGTGATAGACATGCAGGCCTCTGTTACCCTGGAAGGGAAGGGAGTTGAGACCATAGGTAACCTGGCCCGCTCAAGGCAGAAGTTGGATCTGTGAGGAGAGGGCATGGAAGGCAGCAGCAGGGTGAAGGAACTGCTGATGGTTTGGTTTCCTTGGTAGTTGTTTTGTTCCTGCACCTTTTAGAGGCTACAGTGTTCGAGACAGTGAACATACACATAGTAAGAGACAGGCTAAATAGATGTAACCCCATCCCTTTGGGTGGGTATCAGACCTCTGGCCTTTAGACCAAAGCCCACGCACCTCTGCAACCTGAGCTAGAGGAGCGTCCCTTCTACCTGGGAGAAAGAGGTAGTCTCTCCATTGCACAGATGGGAAACTGAGGCACAAAGACCAGGGACTCTGTAACAGACTCTCAAGTATATCCCACGTGCTCAGTATTCCCAGATTAAGCCTCATGAAGGAAGGTAGCATAGCTAGGACCTTCCCACAGCTTTGTCTCCCAAGGACATCTCCGACTGTATGTGCATGTCATTACCTCTGAGCCCTTGTCTGACTAGTTCTCGGAAAGTCCTGATGCCATGGTGCTGGGATTCGCACGTTGTTACTTGATCCCTACACCAGATGGGATGTGTTGCAACACACTAAAATTCCCGAATGCTCAGCTTCTTACCTTAACCAAAGCCATCCCTTGATTGCCTCTCTGTGTCAGTCCCTGCAGTCTTCCTATTGTTTGTATTGTCAAAGCACCTAGCAGCCTTAGTAAGGGATCTGGATGTCTGCTGTGCTAGGTGCTACATAAGCACAAAGGCTATGTCCACTGGAGCCTTTGAAATCGAAACAACAAGGGTTGTTTTGATTTAAAAATAGACATATCCAGACAACGTTTTCCTTATTTCAAAATAAGGAGCTCCCTTATTTCAAAATAAGGAAAATCATTTCGATACAATAAAACCTCCTTTGGTATTGAAATGAGGGTCATTTTGAAACTCTGGTTTCAAACTAAACCAATCTGGCTCTGTTATATCGATATGATCAACATATCAATATAACAGTTGACCTTCCTCCCAGGGAAGGCCCACCACCCCTCAGCACCCTGACCAGGGTGATGAGGGGAGGTGCAGGGGGGCTTGGAGGACAGTGGAGGTGGGAGCTGGTTCCCCGCGCCCCAGGGGCTTGGCGGCTGCAGCCCCG
>ML682075.1:1678738-1692891 GCA_007922195.1 Podocnemis expansa | reverse complement strand
CCTGCACTCCGGGGGTTGCAGGCGTGCCCCAGTGTCCCTCCCCCGCTGCCCCACCAGCGGAGGGGGACACAGGGCAGGGGGATCCCTGCCCTCAGGGCTGTTTTCCCCAGCCTGGCTCTCCAGGTAAGAAGCAGGCAGGGGATTGGATGGCAACATAGCCCTGCCAGGGGGCATATTGCCACACCTCCCAGGATGCCCCTCTCCCAAATCGAAATAGCAAGTCCTCTGTCCAGACTTGCTATTTCGATTTGGTATTTTTCCTTAATTCAATTTAAGTTAAATCAAATTAAGGGTTTTATTTCAAATTTGCTTATTTCGAAATAAGCATTTAGGTGTGGACATAGCCAAAAAGTCCAAAGGATTTTTGAGACCCCATCAGAGACAAGGGTGCATTGTGCTAGGTGCTGTACACACACATAGTAAGAGACAGCCCCGCCCTGGAAAGTTTGCTACAGTGAACAAAGCAGGAAAATAAAGATGGCTCAGAGGAACTTGCCTGAGCTCATGTCAGTTGTAAAACTGGAAACAGAATCCTGACCATCAGGGCAGTGCCCCCTCCACTAGATCACTCACTCCTTAAAAATTTATTCCAGTATCTGTCTATGCCTGCAAGATTGCTGCAGACTTCTGGGGCTCTCATTAACACCTCTTTGGCATTAGATCTCAACAGAAACCACCAGCTCTCTTTCCCAAGTCCCTAGTGATCCTCCACCCTTATACTCCAGTGGCCTGAGGGGCTCCAGTGAACTGCCACTACCTCTAAGGGTCATCGTCCACGTAACCTGACTACTAATCATAGCAAACGCCTATAGCTACCCGGACATGAACCTTCTCCTGCTTTCCTTCAGCCACTCAGCCCTTCCACAGACTGTCCCAGTCAGTTGCATTGCAAAAGAAATGACTGCCCCAAAGAGCCAACTGCTGGATGGCATTTTGCCTTCTCCTGACAGGATTAATAGCTGTCTACTAACAGAAAACTCTTCCCCTGGTTGGACATGACCAAGGCACCTCTTAACTTTCTCACAGACAAACTAAACACACAGAGCATCGTCCTGTGATGCAGGTTTTCCAGACTTTGACTCATTCTTGTAGCTCTTTCCAGCTTCTCAGCTGCTTTTCCAAGTGAGGACACCAGACCCAGATGCAGTGTTTCAGGAGTGGCTCCCTAATGCCACCTACAAAGATAATAAACCTCCTTATGTATGTTTAATAATGCCTTGCTTCGATGTCCGAGGGGTGCGCTAGCCCTCTAACCTATTGCCTGGCACAAGTGTTTCTCTTTGCCCTTTGCAAGATTGCTACCTTCTAAGATCCAGTCCCTCATCCCCTACATGTGGTGTGACCAAGGTCCTTTGGTGTTCCTGTAGGGCACCCACCTTCTTTTCTGAGCCATAAATAATGAATCCTGTGATGCCAGGTTTTTGGGAAGGCCTAAAGTCTCACACCAGCTCCGCACGAGGACAGTCCCACTCCATACAGACTGGTGCAGCACCAGAGGAGAGGAGGCAGATGGAAGGAGGCTCCACACAGGGTGGGGTGCTATACCAAGGCAGAGAAAGGAAGCAGGAGCTGTGGGATGTGCTGGGAGATTCGTGGAAGCAGTGGGCTCTGCGGGGCTAGGTTTTGCCATGGCAGACAAGCCATTGGTGTTGCGCTCTGGACTGCCAGAGTAGGAAGGAGTCCCTGTAAAATGGGCTTGCACTCATCTGCTGTTCACTGCCACAAAACACCCCTGGGGAGCAAGCTCCCTTGGAGGTGCTCCAAATGGACCAAGCTAGTGAAGACCCAGGCTGCAAGAACTTGCTACGGCATCTGCTTGAGGGCAGCCAGGCTGGTGGGTTATAGCCAAATGACATGGGGCTGTGGCGTGCAGCATGGAGAACAATCTTTCTCTTGTGGGCCTTATCTGTGTCAGGGCAGTGGCCCATCCCTTCCCCTTTCCTTCATGTCAGTGAGGGACACCTGTGGTGTAGCCAGAAGGGAGCTTGGAGGCCAGGGAATTTCAGGGTGAAGCAAAAACCAATGGGTGTCATCTGATCTGGATTTCCTACTGTCAGTGAGAGAGCCTACCAGAGCACTGACCAAGCATTTGGAGAGACCCTCCCACCTGCCTGGGCCCAGTGGCTGGGGCCAGCCCCCTTATTTCTTTTGGAGGGAGCCATGTTTCTCTCTGTGTTCTGTCCCACAGTGGAAGCTGAAGGACAGTCACTGCAGGTCCACCACCACACCAGAGCTGCCACCCTGCTTCTCCCATTGCCTCTCAGTGCCAGACTCTTGACGGAGGAGAAGTGGAAGAAGATACCAGCAAGTAGGTGAAGAGGCCCTGTCCTTCCACAGCCCCTTCTCCATGCTTTCTTTGTTTTCCAAACAGGGCTTTTATAGTGGGCTACCCAAGTGTGGGTCTCAGACCCAGGCTGAGCCTCTTGTCATGGTCAACATTAGCCTAATGGCAGTTGAAGCCTTCATAAGATTTCCTCCACTTCTTGTCTTCATGAGTTCCATGCAATCTTTTAAATCAATCTAGTCATCTGTCAGAGTTCTGATCATGAGTCTTTTCTAAGTCCACCAGCACCACCCACAGCACAAACACCCTCTGTTCTGTTCATAAGCATCTTGTCAGATAAAGTGCAGACCACTCGGTTTCCAACCACTCCTACAAGGCTGTTATGAACTCTGCCACGCACAGGGTAGAAGAGGTACAGCCCTGGAAATACAGAGTAGAGGACCTGTTCCCAACACATGCATGCACAGATATTGAGTATGTCTTTCGGTGAACGTAGGCATGGGCATCAACCAACACTTGGTGTTCACATAGCTCCACCTGCAATGGAAGCCCCAAATCAGGGTGTTCCCCTTTAGACAAGAGTGCTTTCAGCCCAAGAGTTCAGCAAGGATGTCACAACTGTTCAGTCATCTGGGATTCTATGAAATGAGGATAATTTGTCAGTGGTGAGGTGGCTAGGGCAGGTGTGGTGAGAAGAGTTATAATAACTGGGAATGTACGGGCACCACCGCTGACACCATGCCAAAGGGTTCCAGGAGGATTTTTGGAGCAAGGCCATTGGAGAATGAGACTGTGAGAAGCATGGCCCTTCTGAAAAGCCTGTTCTGGGAGTGGGAACAACATCTTGGAGAAATAGGTAAGAAATAAATCAGTGCTTAGATCCTGCAGGAACACGGTGACTACAAGAGGCCCCTGGGTCTGGCAGCCCCAGGGCACTTGCTCCTTGGTTTGGAGTCTGTGGCTGTTTTGTGTGGTTTGAGTATTTTTTTTTCACTTGTCCTGGTCAGCAGATTAATGGCATTAACGAAGTTTCCATTAGCATGGGAGATTGGGGAGGAGGGTGAAGAGACAGAGGCGTCCAAGCGGAAAGCCACATGACTGCAGAATTGATAAGGCTAAAGATGAAACGGAGCTTCACCGGCAGGAGAGAGGCCAGGAAATGCACTACAAATTAGCCCCAGGCCTCATTTCTTTTCCCTTCATTATCCAGCCCCCCTCAGGAGAAGAATGGAGGAGGTTATGACCCTCTCTGAACAGGCGCACACACAGATATCAAGTGTGCAGCTCTCAGTGAACACAGGCATTGGGATACGGGTACATGGCTAGGTGCATCCCTACATAAAAACACACATACGTTTGTGCAAAATATCTGGGTACATTGCCCATCCAGATGGGTGCAGGGATCTGCTGCAGTCCTTGCAGGCCCCCCCATGCAATCAGTCTGGGTTGGTGAGCATTTACGCAAATGAGTAGAGGTCTACTGAAGTCAGTGGAATTACTCATGGAAATATCCAACACCTAGAAGGGTTCCACCACTGGGTTGCAGGTGTGTGGTTGAGTGTGCTTGTGCTTGTGCTTGTCCGAATCTGTGCACATCTGTATGCAGAGGTGTACCTGTGCGTGTTTTGTATATGAATGGTTCTGCTACTCTGTCTGTGTCTGTTTCTGCCTGCAGTTCCATAAGACTGTGTATATTTCTGTGGATGGTTCATCCTTTTGTAGGGGTTTCTTACACGTGTTTTGTCTGCACATCTGCCAGCAGACTTTGTGTGTCTCTTCTGTGTGCATCTGAATGCTGTGGTGTGGCTGGCTGGCTGCAGGCCTCTGTGCGTTTCTTCTGCCTGTCTGCATTGTGCCTGGTAATGAATGAAGATGGCTGAACAGGCCAGGGAATGCTGACAAATAGTCCTGGGGACAAATGTGCTGGTTGTAGTTCTGCTGATGCGGTACCTTGCTCAGAAAGTGGGGGGCAAGGAAGGAAGGAGCTGTTCTAATGACAGTCATTCATAGCCAGCGAGTCTGGGGCACTGTGAAGAGAGAAAAGATTCCCTGTCTGAATTAAAGAGGCATATTTCTGCAGGACAGACTACCTGCATGCTGCCAGTAACAAGGGTAAGCACTCAGTGCAATTCCCGGACAGGATGCTAGCCATCAGCTATTAAACTGAGAGACAACCTGGCCCTCAAGTAAACAAGAAAACAATCTCCTTCTGGGCCAGGAAAACAAAAAGAGGAAGAAAAAAGCCGGGGAGGGATGTGTAAATGGAGCCTTTGCAATGCCGGGCTGTTATGTGAGCCTCTTGTGACAATAGCCCTGAAACCCTATGCCAGCAAACTCATAAAAGAGGTCACTGTCTCTTTAATTAAAGCTCCCTGGTTTGAGGTTCAAAACAAACCCGGTGTTTTATGGCCAGGTGTGTGTGTGAAAGAGCTGGGAACTCGATCCCTGGTGCAGGGAGGCAGCAAGCAGAGGGGAGATAAGGGAGGGAAGCTTTTTATTAAGGTGTCACTTGAATGCTGGGGGCACAAGGAGAGATCTCCTCCAGGGGTCCAAGTAGCACAGCTTCCTGAGGACAGGACTTTCAAATAATCAGGAGTGGGGAGAAAGAGATTGGGAGGGATGCAGGGCCAGGGTACCAAACCCCTATAGCCTACCAGATAAAGGAACCAGGACTAGCTCTTGCAGTGGCATGAAAAAGGGCAAAGCAATGAGTAGGGAAGCCTTGTGAATAGGAAGGGGCCTGGCAGGTGCGGAGTCCCCTGAAATTGATTAGGTATGCAGGCAGGATCTTTGCTGGACACACAGGGACTGGGCCAGTCCTCAGGATCAGATTAGGGTTAAAAGCAGACAAATCTCGGGCGCAGGGATAGGGTCCCAGCCCTGACTGATTCAGCTTGCACACCTTGCCAGTGTCCTAGCTGCTGCTCAGAAAAGCGAATGCTTCCAGGTTCTGTGGCATGATCCAGCCCAGACACTGGCAAATGCTCCCGATCTGGGGCAACTGGGCTGTGGTCACACCTTCAATTTCAGTACAGCCTAAGAAACCAGCAGCCAACACTTGCTGTCTCACCTGAGTTATCAACCACATTGCAACAGTGCTGTCCCCTGAGCAGGAAGCTCCTACAACCAAGTGCTTCTCTCCTGAATCAAATTTAGCTAAGGCCCCTTCTCTCTATAGAAAGGTTTCAGCGTGTTCCAGCTCCATCCTTGTCATTAATGCTTATCAGGGAGAAAAACAGTAGTCAGTTCTCCCTTTTTATTAGCTGCAGCTAAATGACTTGAAGGAGAGAGGGGCCAGGACCAAAACCCTGGGCCCAGGTATGGATCCAGCTTCCCAGCTCAAACCTCTCTCTGTATAATGGGCCAAACGCAAACTCTGCCAAATCAGGGAACATTTGGAGTCAGATCTGGTTTTGGAAGTGAGTTTAGGAGCAATGAGCCCATTTTAAAGAAAGGAAGATCAGTAATTCATGATCCTGCCCCAATCCCTGGAGCCAATAAGAGGGTCTGACCAGGGTCCTCACTAGAACTGAGACAGTTAGCCAGTAGTTGCAGCCAAAGGCCATCTACAAATGTGCTTTCTTTCTTTCTTTCTTTCTTAGGGGGAAATGGGATGGTTCAATAGCCTCAGGTTACTGCCAGGTCCTTAGCTGGCCTTCGTTGATTTCAGCAGAGTTGTCAGTTTTTCAGCCCTGGCCCTTCGGAGTTAGAAGACCTGGGTTCAGTCTCTTGCCTTATATTGAGCCTAATCATGCACTGTTGACGTCAACAGGGCTGAAATTTTCAAAGCCATGTAGGCAATTGGGACACACTGAATTTAAAATATCCAGGTTGGGAGCTTTGCCATTCATTCCTGCGGAGATGGAGATGGAGGCAGCAGGGGCATCACTGGTACCGGGCTTACGGGGCTCAAGCCTCAAGTCCCAGCACCTGAGCCCCAAATCTGCCCCTAGGCCAGCTGCGGCAGCGCACAAGCCTCGAATATCAGCGCGCTGAGCCCCGGATCTTTTTCTGGGCTAGTGGCGCTCCTGGGAGTCAGAGCTAGCCCTTCAGCACATCCTCAAAGGGATTTAGGCACCTAACCCCCACAGAGAATGAGGCCTCGGTTACCTTTTAGTTAGTCACTTGGTACCACTGCACCTCCATGCCACCATCTGTAAAAACCAGCACACTGGGACTTGTCCCACTTTGGGAGGTTCTGTGAGGTCTGCTGCCGGGAAGTGCTCTGTAGTCAGAAGATTGTGATGGTGATCAGTAAGCATGTAGGCATATCAGAGAACTTGCAATAATTTCCCTCTGTTGGTACTGGGATGTTTGGGTTCTTGAAAACTGAGCAGCTCCCTACGTGATGATTATTTTTAGTGTCTTAAATATAATCATCGTAGCTCAGATCAGAAGCTGAGAACACAGAATGGGCCTGTGAGACTGGAGATACCCCTGGAAGGCATGAGAGGAAAGAAGATTCAGAGGGTAGGGCAGGCAGCCAGGATTTAAGACCTAGGTTCAAGTCTGTCCTCTGTCACAGACCTCCTGTGTGACTTTTGGCATCTCTGTGCCTATCCCTTTCTCTGCAAAGGGGGATAACGGCCCTGCCCTATCTCACAGGGTGCTGGGAAGATAAAACACACTGATGATAGTGAGGCCCTCACAGAGAAGGGTAATGTATTAGTAGGAGCATTTCTACAGGTGGAGGGAAGCGATTACTCCCTTCCAATTGTGAGGTCCTATCTGGAGTATTGTTTGACTTTCAGAACCCCCACTACGGGAAGGATGTGAACAAATGGGAAAGAGTCCAGAGGATGATTAGGAGGTCAGAGTGCATGACTTGTGTGGAGAACCTGAGGATCTGGGCTTGTTTAATTTACAGAAGAGAAGAATGAGGGGGGATATGATAACCATTAATTACCTGAAGGTGGGTTTCAGGGAGGATGGAGCTGGCTATTCTCAGCAGTAGTAAATGACAGAACAAGAAGTAATGATTTCAAGCTGCAGTGGGAGAGGTCTAGATTGGATATTAAGAAAATCCTTTTCCTTAGTAGGGTGGTGAAGAACTAAGATGGGTTACCTGGGGAGGTGGTGGGATCTGAATCCTTACAGATGTTTAAGGCCCAGTTTTACAAAGCCCTGCCTGAGATGGTTTAGTTGGGGTTGGTCCTACTTTGAACAAGGGATTGGACTAGATACCTTCTGAGGGCCTTTCCAATGCTGATCTTCTATGATTCTAGGTCCTAGCCCTTCTTCATTGCATGATCCTTGCAGGTCACTTCTTCCCATCTAGTCCCTGCTGTTCATTCTTCTCCACTTCCATTTCCCCTCTCTTTTCTCTTGCTCATATTACTAGTTCCCCCTCTTTTATCTCATTTATCCCTCTCCCCCTCCTCTTCCCACTCCTTCCTCTCTCCCCCATTTCCATTTCACAAGTTCTCAGTTAAAAGCATTGCCTAGAGCAAAATCACATCACCAGTCAGAGAGGCAACTTCATTACAGTTTAACATAAAAAGATCAGCTGATATCGAGCCACAATTTGGCCAGTGCCATGCTATTGACAGGAAGACAAAATAAGTTATAAGGGCTATGTTTCAAAAATTCTGTATGTACACTCAATCACAAGAACAGAAATTGCAGCCGGGTATATAACACAGCTGTATTCTCCGTTTCCCCTGTAGATCAATGTTAATACAAGGAGGGCCCCAGAAGATGGATGTCACTGTCAAAAACCTAGAAATCCTAGCACAGGGGTTGGGTGGCTCAGTTACTGGATAAGAGGATTTTGTTGCATCAACAGTGGTATGATTTAAATATAAAAGACCAGATTCTTCTCCTTTATATTACCCCAGGGGAAAGCTAGAGTAACCCCATTTAAGTCAACGTAGTTACTCCAGACTTCCAGTGGGGAAATGAAAGAGAGCCCCTGCTCCTGCTCCTCTTGACCAGCTGAGCCTCAGAAGGATTAGAATCACCATGCAGGCTGCCACCCTGTAACTAACTGCTTCAGAGCACATGTCTCTGCCACATAAGCTAAAGGAGAAACCATTTGCTAATAGCAGTAGGAGGTTCTTACTCTGTATGTGGACCAGCCACTAAAGGGAGACATAACACATTTAACCATCAAACAATTGGTGCAGAGACATTGGGTGATGACCTGAGACACAGTAGTCACAGAATCATAGGGTTAGAAGGGACCTCATGAGGTCATCTAGTCCAACCCCCTGCCAAAAAAAGCAGGACCACTCTCACTAAATCATCCCAGCCAGGGTTTTGTCTAATTGAGCTTTAAATATCTCCAAAGATGGAGATTCCACCACTTCCCTAGATAGCCCATTCCAATGCTTCACCACCCTCCTACTAAGAAAGTTTTCCCTAATATCCAACCTTGACCTCCCCAGCCGCAGCTTTAAATCATTGCTCCTTGTTCTGTCCTCTGTTACTACTGAGAACAGCCGAGTTCCATCCTCTTTGGAGCATCCCTTCAAGTAGCTGAAGGTTGTTGTCAAATCCCCCCCCCGCCGTCTTCTTTTCTGTAGGCTAAATAAGCCTACTTCCTTCAGTCTCTCTTCATAAGTCTTATGCTCTAGCCCCTTAATCATTTTTGTTGCCCTGCCTGGACTCTTTCTAACCTGTTCCCATCCTTTTTGTAGTGAGGAGCCCCAAACTGGACACAGTATTCCAGATGCAGACTCACCAGTGCCAAATAGAGAGGAACAATCACATCTCTCAATCTGCTGGCAACACTTCTGCTGATACAGCCCAGTATGCCATTGGCCTCTTTGGCAGCAAGGGCACACTGTTGACTCATATACAGCTTCCCATCCACCATGACCCCCAGGTCCTTTTCTGCAGTGCTGCTACTTAGCTGATCACTCCCCAGCCTGTAGCAGTGCATGGGGTTTTTCCATCCCAAGTGCAGGACTTAGCACTTGTCCCTGTTGAATCTCATGAGATTTCTATTGGCCCATTGCTCCAATTTATCAAGGTCTCCCTGAATCCTGTCCCTGCCCTCCAGCATGTCTACCATTCTCCCCAGCTTCTTGTCAACCACAAACTTACTGAGTGTGCAATCTATCCCATCACCCAGATCATTAATGAAAATGTTGAACAGAACTGGCCCCAGGACTGACCCCTGAGGCACACCACTTGTTACTGGTTGCCAGCTAGACATGGAGCCATTGATGCCTACTTGCTGAAACCATTGATCTAGCCAGTTTTCTATCCACCTTACAGTCCACACATCCAACCCATACTTCCTTAACTTGCTGATGAGAATGCTGTGGGAAACCGTATCAAAAGTCTTGCTAAATTCGAAGTATATCACATCAACGGCTCTTCCGCATCCAAAAATCCAGTTATCTCATCATAGAAGACAATGAGATTGGTCAGGCATGATTTACCCTTGGTGAATCCATGCTGACTGTTCCTGATCACTCTATTTTTCTCCAAGCGTTTCAGGATGGATTCTTTGAGAAGCTGCTCCATGATTTTTCCAGGGATTGAGGTGAGGTCTGTAATTCCCCGGATCCTCCTTTTTCCCTTTCTTGAAGATAGGTACTATATTTGCTTTTTTCCAGTCCTCTGGCACCTCCCCTGTTCACCACGAGCTTTCAAAGATAATGGCCAGCAGTTCTGCTATCTCATCGGCCAGCTCCCCAGCACCCTTGGATGCAATTCGTCTAGCCCCATGGACTTGTGCACATCCAGCTTCTTTAAGTGCTCCCTAACCTGACCTTCCACCACCAAGGGCCTCTCTTCTTCTCTCCAATCTGCCATACCCAGTGTAGTGGGCTGGCAGCTGGCCCTCCCTATAAAATGAAAGTACAAAAAGCATTGAGCACTTCAGCTTTTTCCTCATCCTCCACCATGAGGATACCTGCCCCAGTCAGGAAGGGACCTACACCATCCTTGATCTGCTTCTTGTTATTGAAATACTTGTAGAACCCCTTCCTGTTAGCCTTCACATCCCTTGCTGGCTGCAACTCCAGTTGTCCTTTGGCCTTTCTGATTTTATCCCTGCACTCCTGAGCAATATCTCTGTATGCCTCATTAGTCATCTGTCCAAGCTTCCATTTCCTGTAAGCTTCCTTTTTATCTTTTAGCTCAGTGCAGAGTTCACCGTTAAGCCAAGCTGGGCGCCTTCCACATTTGCTGTTCTTTCTGCTCATAGGAATGGTATCTTCCTGTGCCCTTAGCAGGGGTTCTTTAAAACGCAGCCAGCTCTCTTGGACACATTTCCCCTTCAGATCAGCCTCCCAAGGGATCCTGCCCATCAGCTCCTTAAGGCAGCCAAAATCTGCTTTTCTGAAGTCCGGGGTCTACATTTTGCTTCTTTCCTTTTATTTAATTAATCAGCATTTTGAACTTTACCATCTCATAGTCACTGCTGCCCAGATTGCCATTCACTTCTACTTCCCCAATCAATTCTTCTCTGTTTGTGAGCGCAGGTCGAGAGATGCAAGGCCCCTTGTTGGTTCCTCCAGCATTTGTACCAGGAAGTTGTCCTCAACACTCTCCAAAAACTTCCCAGATTGCCTGTGCACTGCTGCATTGCCCTCCCAGCAGATGTCAGGGTAATTGAAGTCCACTATGAGAACCAGGGCCTGTGATCTAGATAATTCTACTAGTTGTCCATAGAATGTCTCATCCACCCCCTCCTTCTGGTCTGCTGGTCTATAGCAGACACCCACCATGACGTCCTCCTTGTTGCCCTCTTCTCTAAACTTAGCCCACAGACTTTCAACTGGCTCATTTCCACTTCCATAGTAGAGCTCTGAGCAGTCATACAACTCTTTTATATATAGCACTACTTCTCTCCCTCTTCTTCCCTGCCTGTTCTTCCTGAACAATTTATACCCATCCATGGTAGCGCTCCAGTCATGCAAGCTATCCCACCATGTCTCTGTTATTCCAATTATATCATAGTTCCTTGTCTGCGCCAGTACTATCAATTCTTCCTGCTCGTTTCTCAGGCTCCTTGCATTTGTGTATAGGTACCTAAAATACCGGGCCGATTGCCCTACTTTTCCCTGTTGATTTTCAGTTCTATTGCACCTACCTCCTTGTATTTTCTCCCTCAGATATGGGGGGAAATTTCTCTCCTTCCTGTGCAGTGTCTGGGGCATGCAGTTAATCCCAAAGACTATAATAGGGCTGAAAAATCCCTCTGTTTTGGCATAACATGGCTACACCAAGCTAGACCAATTATCCATCTAGCCTAGTGTCCTGTCTTCTGACAGTGGCCAATGACAGGTACTTCACAGGGAATGAACTGAACAGGAAAATCACCAAGTGATCCATCTCCCATCATCCCTTTTCCCAGTTTCTGGCAGACAAAGATTTAGGGACATCCAGAATATTGGGTTGCATCCCTGCCTATCCTGGCTCATAGCCATTGATGAACCCATCCTCCGTGAATTTATTTAGTTCTTTCTTGCACTGAGTTATTCTTTTGGCCTTCACAACATCCTCAGGCAGAGTTCCACAGGCTGACTGTGTGTCATGTGAAGAAATACCACCTTTTGTTTGTTTGTAACCTGCTGCTCATTAATTTCATTGGGTGAGCCCTCTTTCTTGAGTTATGCAATAGGGTAAATAACATTTCACTATTTACTTTCTCCAAGGCATTCCTGATTCTGTAGATCTCTATCATACCCCTCCTCAGCCTTTTCTTTTCTAAGGTGAACAGCCCCAGTCTTTTTAATCTTTCCTCATATGGAAGCTCTTCCACACCAATAATCATTTTTGTTGTCCTTCTCTGTAACTTTTCCAATTCTAATAATCTTTTTTGAGATGGGGTGGCCAGAACTGCACACAGCATTCAAGGTGTGGGCTTACCATGGATTTATATAGTGGCTATAATATATAATATTGTTATAATCAATTAATTTTTGGTCTTATTATCTACCCTTTTGTAATGGTTCCTAGCTTTTTTGACTCCCACTGTACATTGAGTGGATGTTTTCAGAGAACTAGCCATGATAACGCCAAGATCCCATCATTTGGTATCTTTGGTTGGGATTAAGTTTTCCATTATGCATTACTTTGCCCTTATCAATATTGAATTTCATCTGCCATTTTATTGCCCATTCACCCAGTTTTGCGACTCTTCACATTCTGCTTTGGACTTTACTAGCTCACAGTTCACTGCCTTTTCCAGCTTATTTATGAATACACTGAATAATATTCATCATCGTACAGGTCCCTAATGGACATCACGATTTACTTCTCTCCAATGTGAAAACTGACCAAGTACTGAGAAGATCTAATTGAGTCATCAAACGCCCAGAAAGACTCACAGAGACTTGCTAGGATATGTAAGGGAAGTGGGTGGTAAAGACTCACTTGAGAGTAATGTGCTAGTAACCTCTCCTCTCTAGGTATTTCAGATTCTGGGTTTATGGACTGTCCTTCTTCCCATTAACAGCTGAGCTGGTAACCCAGGTAATAGAGTGTGCCTGAGGAATCACTCTTCTAATACCTGGGGACAAAGAGGTACTATTAAAAAACAGCCGCATCCACGGTCTTACATGGTCCACATAGATCAAGGGGACACATTTTGACGTAATTGACGGGATCTACAACTTATTCCAGAAAGTTCCAACACCATGGAAGTTGAGGTAGATTCTGGCATGCCTCCCCTGACTGATCCGATATCTTCAACACATGGTAATGAAACCATCAGGGAACAAGAGAATTCAGACCTGAACGAAGGACCAGTACTGAGAAGAACTAATCGCGTCATCAAATGTCCAGAAAGACTCATAGAGACTTGCTAGGATATGTAAGGGAAGTGGGTGGCAAAGACTCACTTGAGAGTGATGTGCTAGTAACTTTTCCTCTCTAGGTAGTTCAGATTCTGGGTTTATGGACTGTCCTTCTGCATGTTTTTTTTAAATAGCTTTTATGTGTTGTTAGATGTTAGCGCATGTATTATGAGCTAGCTTTTATATGTATCTAACCGTTTACTTCTTTTCCTTAGGGGGGAAGATGTAGTGATATGTTTGTAGAAAGTTGTGAATTTAGAGACACTCCCTAGCATGGGCCATTGTTGTGTAAATTGGGAGACGTGCCCCAGAGAAGATTTAACATAGCTGCTCCCAGGTACACACCTGGATACCTGTCTGTATGATTAAAGTTCTATTCCTTACTCATTCAGTGGTATCATCTTTAATGAACCCTCAAGATCATTACAGACCGTTTACTTCTACCCTTTGTTTCCTATCTTTTAACTACTTATGGATCCATGGGAGGACCTTCTCTCTTAACCCCTTACTGCTTAGTTTTCTTAAGAGCCTTTCATGTGGGACCTTGTCAAAGGCTTTCTGAAAGTCCAAATACATATATCCACTGGATCACTCGTGTCCATGTGCTTGCTGACAGCTTCAAGTATTCTAATAGATTGGTGAGGTGTAATTTCCCTGTACAAAAGCTGTATTGACTCTTTCCCAACATAATGTGTTCATCTGCATTTCTGATAGTTCTGTGCTTTAATATAGTTTCAGTCAATTTGATGGGTACTGGAGTTAGGGCTTCTTTATACTGGGTGTGGAATTGTAATTCTATCTTGGTCTATCAAATTACAGAAAGTGATCACAGGCAAGTGATCACAGTAAATTGCTTGTTTGGGGTCTCACATCCCTACTGCTCAAAGTACTTCCTAAAATGCATTACAATGTGGATAATAGGTGCAGGGACTTGTGGGGAGGCAGTCGTCCACCACATACTCCAGGGGTACTCAAACTTTTTGCGAGCCGGTCCACATTCAGCCTTCCACCATTGACCAGGGTCCACAAACAACTAGGGTGGGGGTGGGGGGTGAGTGGGAGCGGGGGGGTGATGTCAGGAGTGGGGGGCGGCAATGCTGGGAGTGGGGGGGGGG
>ML682075.1:1567603-1678638 GCA_007922195.1 Podocnemis expansa | reverse complement strand
GGTGATGTCAGGAGTGGGGGGCGGCAATGCTGGGAGTGGGGGGGGGGCGAGTGGGAGTGGGGGACGGCAATGCCAGGAGCGGGGGGGGCGCGAGTGGGAGCAGGGGGCAGCAATGCCAGGAGCGTGGGGGGGGGCGAGTGGGAGTGGGGGGGTGGCGATGCCAGCCGCGTGGGGGGCGATGCCAGGAGCGTGGGGGGGGTGAGTGGGAGCAGGGGGCGGCGATGCCAGGAGCGGTGGGGGGGGCGAGTGGGAGTGGGGGGCGGCGATGCCAGCCACATGGGGGGGCGAGTGGGAGTGGGGGGGCGGCGATGCCAGGAGGGGGAGGTGCCGCCGGGAGCGGGGCAGCGGTGGCGCAGCAGGCTCCGTGGGGGGGAGGGGGAGCGCAGCAAGCAACAGAAGTTGCTCAGCTGCCCTTAGAGCAGGGGTACTCAAACGGGCAAATAGGCCACTGTCGCGGTCCACCGGAAACCTCTTTGTGGTCCAGATTGTGGACCACGGGCCGCCATTTGAGTACCCCTGACATACTCCCTGTCCCCTGTTCTTTAAAGAAAAAAAGCCAAAAAAGCTTTTCTTGCTGTTTTTCTGCTACAGGTACAACAGACAGGCACAGTGCTGCATGCAGAGAGAGGAATTAGTTGAAAACTTAGCGGGGAGAAGGTTTGTTGCTATGGTAAAGCAGACAGGAAAAACTGGGAAAGCTGTTCTCTCACTCCACGGACCTAAATTGGAATTGTAGATTTCGACCTCAGTGCTATGCCACTTGCATGATTGGTGTTAGCAGGTTGAATTAAAGTTCCGTTTTTTTTTCCAATATACTGCTCTGACTGTAGAGACACAAGCTGAAGAAGCTCAAGATAAGGAGCATTATGTCAAACTTCACTGTCAGTGTAGACTCCTATACTCCAGGATCAGAAGGGACCAACATGATCATCTAGTCTGACTTCCTTTACAACACAGACCTCAAAACCTCACCCACCCACTCCAGCAACAAGCCTCGAACCTATGACTGAGTTATTAAAGTCCTCAAATCGTGATTTAAGGACTACAAGGTACAGAGAATTCACCAGCAGCTGAGCCATGCCCCATACTACAGAGGAAAGTAAAAAACCCTCAGAACCCTCACCAATCAGTCCTGGGGAAGATTACTTCCTGACCCCAATTATGGTAATCAGTTAAACCCTGAGCATGTGGGCAAGTCTCACCAGCCAGTCACCCAAGAAAGAATACTCTGTAATAACTCAGAACTCAGCCCACCTACTGTCCCTTCTTAGGCCACTGGCATATCCACCACCAGTAGTCAAAGGTCAAAGATCAGTCAATTTCCAAAGTAGGCCACCCTATCATACCATCCTCTACATAAATTTATCAAGCTCAGTTTTTAAGGCAGTTATGGTTTTTGCCCCCACAGCTTCCCTTAGAATGCTGTTCCAGTACTTTACTTTTCTGATGGTTAGAAACCTGCATCAAATTTCAAGCCTAAATTTCCTGATAGACAGTTTGTATCCATTTGTTCTTGTGTCCAGATTGGCTCTGTACTCAAATAATTCCTCTCCCTCCCTGATATTTATCCTTCTGATATATTTATAGAGAGCAACCATAGCACCCCCAAATCTTCTTTTGGTTAGACTAAACAAGCCAAGCTCCTTGAGTTTCCTCTCATAAGGGAGGTTTTCCATTCCACAGACCATCCTCGTAGCCCTTCTCTGCACCCATTCCAATTTGAACTAATCTTTTTTAAACATGCATGGAGAACCAGAACTGCACACAATATTCCAGCTGGGGTCTCACCAGTGCCTTGTATAGCATCACTAACACCTTCCTATCTCTACTTGAAATACTTCTGATGCATCCTAGGACTGTATTAGCTTTTTTCATGGTCATATCACATTAGTCATCCTGTAATCAAACAGTACTCCCAGGTCCTTCTCCTCCTCTATCCATTCCAACTGAAGTGTCCCAAACTTATACGAAAAATTCTTTTTGTTTGTCCCTAAATGCATGACCTTGCATTTCCCATTATTAAATTTCATCCTATTCCTGTGTAGATCAGGCCCCAGAAGCACCAGCCTGTAATTGCTGGGATCAACTCTGAAATCTTTTTTAAAACTCAGCATTACATTAGCTCTCCTCCAGGCCTCTGTACAGTGGCTGATTTAAGCGCTAGGTTACTGTAGAACTTCCGAGATGCCAACAGCAGAGTTATGAACTGACCAGTCAACCACACACCTCATTTGGAATCAGAGGTATGCAATTGGTAGCAGCCAAGAAACATGCACACACAAAGCAAATACATTACAGAACTGTGTTAGAAAGTAAATTACCAGAAAAAAATAAAGGGAAAGCAGCATTTTTCTTCCACATAGTAAAGTTTCGAAGCTGTATTAAGGCAATGTTCAGTTGCAAACATTTGAAGAACAGCCATAACATTTTGTTCAGAGTTAAGAGTTCCTTCAGCACCCTATAGTGAATCCCATCTGATCCTAGTGACTTATTACTGCTTAACTGATGAATTTGTTCCAAAATCAACACCTCAATCTGGGAGCATTCCTCAGATTTGTCACCTAAAAAGAATGGCTCAGGGGTGGAAACCTCCCTCATATCCTCCACAGTGAAGAGCGCTCCAAAGAATTCATTTAGCTTCTCTGCAACAGGCTTTTTTTTTCCTTTGCATGCTCCTTTAGCACTCTGATCATCCAGTGGTTCTGCTAAGTGTTTGGCAAGCTTCTTGTTTCTTATGTGCTTTGCTTCTAACTGCATCTTTTACACAGTTCTTCAACCATCGTGGCACTTTTTTATTGATCTTCTTGCTGGGTTTTTTTATTTGAGGTCCAGGTTTAGCCTGAGCCTCTATTACAGTGTTTTTAAATGGTGTCCCTGCAGTTTGTAGGCATTTCACCCTTGCAAGTCTTCCTTTTAATTTACATTTAACTAGCTTCCTCAGTTTTGTGTAGTTCCCCTTCTTGAAGTTAAATGCTACTGTGATGGGTTTCTGTGGTATTTCCTATCCTAAAAGGATTTTAAATGTAATTATTTTCAGGTTGCTGTTACCAAGTGATTCGGGTATATATTCAACTCTCAGAACAGATCCTGTGCTCCACTTTGGAATAAGCAAAGAACTGCCTCTCCTCTATTGGGTTCCAGGACCAGCTGCTCCAACCAGTCATTTATGCTGTCTAGAAATTTTATCTTTGCATCCTGTCCTGAGGTGACATGTAGCCACTCAGTGTAGGGAGAGTTGAAAACCCGCCTTATTACTGGATTTTCTGTTTCGTGTAACCTCTCTAATCTCCCTGTACATTTCACAATCACCATCACAGTCTGGTGATCGATAGTATATTCCCATTACTATATTCTTATCATGTAACCACAGAATTTCTATCCATAGAGAAATGGATTCAGTTGAGATCTTTATTATATTTGATGCTGTGCTTTCTTTTACATGCCATGCTACTCTCCAAACAGAGTAACCTACTCGCATGCCTATACACTTTGTACCTTGGCATTGTGACGTCCCATTGACTAATCATTCCACCACGTTTCTGTGGTGCCTGTTTTGTTGATACCTTCATTTTGTTCATATCTTCAAACACACCCTCCTAGTGTTTAGATTTCTATGATTTTATGTATGTAAGGCAGGTCTAGAAGCTGTGCCTAACAGCTTCTAAGAGAGAGGAGGCAACTAATCTGCATGGGTTTTGTATTTGCATGAGCACAAAGAGCATATTAGCATAGTCACACTATGGGTGCAGGGCAATATGGGTAATAGTATTTGGGATGATCTGATCACAAATCTGTCAATATCTGTAATTCTACTGAAAAGAAACATGAAATACTGTCTTTTGTAATATGCTACTCTCTTGCTTGTTCAAACTCTGTTTAGGTGGGTTAAAGGATAAAAGCTATCATTAGCAAAAAGAATATTAAAAGAGGGGTCACCCCCTCCTTCCAGCTTGGTGAAAGTAAGAATGGGGTGGGGTTTTAGTATTAACTCTATCTAGAGTTATGTGTAAGGCTCTGCTTCACCCCAGTGCCCCACTGTCAAAGGATTGATCTGGCCAGGCTTCCTGTGAAGCTGTTCTTTTTATAGGAAACGTTCTTTGCAACTATGTAAGGTTTAAGAGGTGAAATCACTAAGAGAGGAAACATTCCTCTGAGCTAAAATCACTGAAGAGGAGCAGTGATGAAGTAAGTGGGCAGAACCAGTGGATGGTGAGAGCTGATGGCTGGATGGTGTGGGTGACCATTGGTGGGTGGAGCTAGTGGATATTGAGAGCGGGGTGTGAGCAACCAGCGGGCGGAGACAGCAGATACTGGGAGCAGAGCATGAGTGACTAGTGGGTGGAGCTGGCAGACAGCGGGCAGAGCCAACCAATGGTGCAAGTGGCCAGAGGAGGGCCAGAGAGTGTGAGTGACCAGCAGGTGGTGCCAGCGGACAACTGGCATGAAGGACATTCCCTAAATGCCCTGGGTTTGTTGGGAACCTGTTTTGCACTGATTCTCCACATCAGCGCTGGGTTTGCTCTTGTGTTCACATGTTCTGTTAAACTGTGTTATTCTCTGTATTGGTGCTGTAACATTATTTGGAAACCCCTACATATAGAACCTGGCCCTTGTTCTGCCAGCTCGTCCTGGCAGAAGGGTTATACATTGGGGGCTTGTCCAGATCCAATTATTAAATTTCATCCTATTCTGGTGAAGACCAGCACCAACCAGCTCAAGCCCCCACCCAGTCTTCTGGGAAATCATGCACTATTCCCTGGGCACCCCAAAGGGGTAATGCTTCCTTGCCTGCAAGCATAAGTCTGAGTGTAGTATACAGAACTTTTAATAATAATAAATACAGAATGTAAAAAGCCCAATAACAAAAATCAGCACTGATCTGGAGAATCAGTACAGATCAGGTTCTGAACATGATCCCACACAGCATAACAGAACATGTGAACTCAATAGCAAAGCCACCACTGATCTGGAGAATCAGTGCAAAACAGGTTCCCAACAAACCCAGGGCATGTAGGGAATGTCCTCCACGCCAGCTGTCCGCCAGCACCACCTGCAGGTCACTCATGGTCTCTGGCCCTCCGCAGGCTGCTCGCACCATCCGTTGGCTCTGCCTGCTGTCCGCCAGCTCCGTCCACTGGTCACTCACGCTCCGCTTCCACCATCTGCTGGCTCCGCCCACCAATGGTCACTCATACCATCCAGCCATCCACTCACTCTGCCTGCTGGCACTGCCTGGTGGTTGCTTACTCCATCACTGCTCCTCTTCAGTGATTTCATCTCTGAAACCTTACATAGCTACAAACAGTTTCTCCCATTAAAACAATAGAAGAATAGCTTCACAGGAAGCCTGGCCAAATCTATCCTTTGACAGTGACGCACTGGACTGAAGCAAAGCTGCATGCATAGCTCAAGACTGAACTAATGCTATACCCCCACCCTTCTTTTATCTTCACCAGGCTGGAAGGAGGGGGTGACCCCTCTTTTAATATTCCTTTTGCTAATGGTAGCTTTTATCCTTTAACCCACCTAAACAGAGTTTGAACAAGCAAGAGAGTAGCATATTACAAAAGACGGTATTTCATGTTTCTCTTCAGTAGAATTACAGATATTGACAGATTTGTGATCAGATCATCCCAAATACCATTACCCATGTTGCCCTGCACCCATAGTGTGACTATGCTAACATGCTTTTTGTGCTCATGCAAATATAAAACCCATGCAGATTAGTGCCCCCCCCCTTAGAAGCTGTTAGGCACAGCTTCTAGATCTGCCTTACATGTACAAGCACTTAAATAATTTGCAGTATATAGCTAGTTGCCTTTATGTGATGGAACTGAATGGGACTTTATTTAGTTTGACTTTCTTTTCAGTATTTTATCAACTTCTATCCTCTGCTCTTTATTAGGTTATAGAGTAACCTGCTTTAATAAATTCTCCAAGGAATGTCTGTATCCAAACCATGTGCTCCACTGCACCTGTCAGCTTTCCCCCAAGCCTTATTTAAAAAACTCATTCATAACATAATTTTGCATGCCACCACTCTGGTTCCATTTTGCTTTGGGTGGAGCCCACCTTTCTTGTACAGGCTCTGCCTTCCCACAAGGTTCCCTGGTTCCTAATAAACCTAAATCCCCCCTTCCAACACCATTGCCTCATCCAGGCATTGAGACCCTGCACTTCTGCCTGTCTAGCTGACCCAGCACATCTGGCAGCATTTCAGACATCAGCTAAGTTGGTGGGAGCAAATGTTGCCCTCTCTAATGTTCAGTGGTGACTGACCCACTTTGACATTCCCATTGCTCTTAGATCAGTGGACAGAATCTCACCATATTTCTGTGCAACAAACATTCCCATAGTCACCAGCTGGGATCCTTAGCCTAGAACCAGTGAGAGACTTTGGCTAGCTAGTGTCACCCCATGTGGCTGGGAAATAACAGCAGTTCTTCTTTGAATGCTGCTCACATCATTCAGTTACAGGTGTATACATGCTGCAGTGCATGGTAGCTCGGAAAGTCTTTAGCTTTAGCCTGTCAGGTCAGGGCACACAGCCAATGCCCCCTCTGTGCCGCGACCGTGGATATATAGGTTACTGTGACCCTGACCCTCCCAGTTCTTTTCTTTCCGCCCTCAGCGACGGTTTCAGAACAGCCAAAAATTTGTGGAAGCAAGTGCCTGTCATTTCTTCATTCATAATTAAAGATGCCAGGATTTAAACCATGTCTGTCATGCTGCAAAGCCTTTCCGCTTGACAATCCCCATGAGAAATGCCTCACGTGCCTTGGTGAGTCACATCTCACAGAGAGCTACTCTATCTGTAAGTCCTTCAAGCGAAGGACTCGCAAGCACAGAGAGCGGAAGTTGCACAACATCACTGAGGACCACACATCTCATCCAGCATCCGATACCTCCCATTCACGAAGCACTACACCAGCACTGCTTGCGACCTCTGCATTGGAACCTGCCTGGCGCTGCTCTCCAGCTCAGAATTCAAAGCCACAATCGGCATCAAACTCGGCACCGATACGGCACCATTCACCCCCGTTCCGCACACCCTGTCATGGGAGTCAGGACCAGGGCACCTCTCAGTACCATCGATGCTGGAGGCCCTAGCAGCAGTGCGGGCCCTGTTCCAGGAGCTGGCTCCAGTACCAGCAAAGAAAGCCTGGTCGAAAGAGACACCGGTGCTTTCGGCTAAGGAGTGGACAAGGCAGGTCTTGATACCGCCCTCGGCACCACTGAGTCCTCCTCCGGCACCGCGAAACGGTACCAACGACCACTCCGATGACCATTCCTCTTGGCATTCGTCCCACGAGCCCTTGGTACCATGCTCCCAGGGTCCGAGAAGGCAGAGATCTAGCTCATCCTCATCATCATCTGCTGGCTCCATTTGGTCTCCTGGATCTCTGAAAGCCATCTCCAGTACCAGGGAATGAGCAGGTAAACACTGCCAGAAACGTTCTCTGACGCCCAAGTCAAGAAGGGGTACGACCCCGGCAACCCCAGTGCGGGTTTCAAGGGCCAGCTCTACCAGTGCCAGTAAGGGTTCCCAGAAGGACAGCGGCCACTCCTCCTCTCGCCATCCCACGGCCATGGATTCTTTCAATGACTGGTCACACAAATTGCTCAACTCAAAGGTCGATGACAGTTCAGCATCCTGGCACCGGTCAGTACCATCTCCATCCCGGACCCTGGATTCCTTGGATGTATCCGATGATGAGCCTGACCCAGACTCCACCCAGCATAGCAGATCACGGGCTCCCTTGTCCTCTTCTCCAGATAAGTATACCTTCCAGAGACCCCTTGCATACAGAGATGACCCTGCACACAACAGGATTTGCTTTGCCACATGGCAGCAAACCTCAACTTGGAGCTGGGAGTGGTCCAGGAGGAGTGTGATTCTCTTTTTGACATAGGGGACATCACCCCACCAGCAAAAGTATCTGTTCTGCTCCATGAGGGGGTGTACAGGCTCGCTAGGGAGCAATGGCGGACCCCGTCATCAATTCCTCCAGTATCCAAGGCAGTGGATCAGAGGTACCACGTCCTCTCCGACAAGTTTGCATTTCTTTTCCAGCACCCTATGCTGGAGTCCCTGGTGGTGGACGCAGCCAACCAAAAGGAAAGGCAGACCAGCTGGGCTCTACCCCCAAGAATAAGGAAGCAAGAAAGCTTGACTTATTCGGTAGGAAGGTTTACTCTACCTCAGCTTTACAGCTACGCATTGCTAACCACCAAGCCCTCATGGTGAGGTATGTGTTCAACCTTTGGAGAGCCTTGGAAGACTTCCGTGATGCTGTCTCTAAGGACTGCTTCAGGGATTTTGAGACAATGGGGGAGGAAGGGGTCTTGGCTTCTAGAGACGCCCTGATGTCCACCTGAGAAGCATTTGACACAGCTTCATGCAACTTGGCCTCCACCGTGGCTATGAGATGCTCGTTCTGGCTTCAAGGCTCAGGCCTGTCCCCACAGATGCAACTCATCATACAGGACCTACTACTCAAAGGCCCTGATCTCTTCGGTGAGTCCTTGGACACAAAGCTGCATGGCATGAAGGACTCCAGGGCTACCCTCAGATCCCTTGGCATGTACATGCCACAACCCGCTTGGTGCTCCTCCAAGCCCCAGCAGCTGCTGCAACAACTACAGCAGCTGAAGCAGCAAGTCCAGATGCAGGGATCTTTCTCCCAGTTCTACCAGTACCCCCCAATGCCAATATGAGAGTCTGAATAGGAACAAGAACTGTCCAAGTAGAGGCCAAAAATCCCAGGCCTCCCAGACTAGTCGGCACGGACAAAATACCGACTGTTTGGTGGGCAAGAAGCAGAACTTTTGGTGGTCAGCCAAAGGGCAGCAGAACCACAGCCTCAAACCAAACCCTTGCCAACCATCTGCCGACATCACAACCGACCAGTGGGTTCTGGAAACGGTCTCGAAAGGGTATCTTATACAACTTCAGTCAACACCTCAGGACAGAAAACTGCCCCCTTGCTTAAATCTCGGGAGCCAGGAACTAGATTGCATGCTCGAGAAAGAATGCAAGAAACTCCTCTCTCTCAGGGTTATAGAGAGGGTCCCAAAGCTGGAACAGGGAAAAGGGTTTTACTCCCATTACTTTCTAGTTCCCAAATCAAACAGGGACTTAAGACCCATTCTAGACCTCAGAGCATTAAACATATACATAAGGAAAATAAAGTTCGGTATGGTCTCCCTGTCACAGATCGCCCCATCTCTGAATCCCAGGGATTGGTTCGCAGCCCTCAATCTAAAAGGCACTTAACTTTCACATAGCGATACACCCCCACCACAGAAAGTTCCTAAGGTTCATGGTGGGGGGGGAAAACACTTTTCAGTTCACATCACTCCCCTTCAGGCTCTCCTTGGCCCCCAGTGTGTTCACAAAGTGCATGGTGGCAGTCGCTGCCTTCCTACACCAGCAGGGCATAAAGATCTACCCCTACCTAGACAATTGGTTGATAAACAGGGGATCAAGAGCTCAGGTAAAGCACAGTGTCAAGGTAGTGACCTGACTGTGCAGATACTTGGGTCTCTGCATCAAACGAGAAAAGTCAAAACTCTGCCCGTCCCAAACCATAGAGTTCATAGGAGCCCTTCTGCACTCCCAGAAAGGGAAGGCTTCCCTGTCCCCCTCAAGATTTCAGTCCATCTGCACCATCATTGCGGAGCTGCAGGACTCCCAGGTAACCACTGCCCAATGCTGCCTGCAGCTTCTTGGGCACATGGCGGCCTCCACCTCTGTGACATGGATGGCCCCCCTGAGAATGAGACCCTTTCAGATGTGGTTGTCCATGGTGTTCCATCCACAGAGACACCTTCCATCCAAGGTACTGTCAGTTCCCCAAGACATCTTGGGGACACTCGAGATCTGGAGGGACCCCCTATTTGCCATGGGGGGAATTTTCTTCCAAGCCTCAGTCCCTACAGTGACACTGATCACTGATGCCTTGGATTCAGGGTGAGAGGCCCACACATCAGGGGGACTTTCCACTCAAGGACTTTGGTCTCCTTTGGACAGCCTCCTTCACATAAACATGAAGGAACTGCAGTCCATCAGATTGGCTTGCAAGATCTTTCTGGGCAAGATAAAAGGCAAGTCAGTCCAGGTTCTGACTGACAACACAGTGGCCATGTTCTATACAAACCAGCAAGGAGGTGTCATCTCCCCAGCTCTCTGCAGGGAGGCATGCAGACTCTGGGAATTAGGCCTGAGGTACAATTTCACTCCAGTGGCAGCTCACCTACTGTGAGTGGACAACAAACTGGCAGATTCACTCAGCAGAAAGCCTCTAGACCACCACGAGTGGTCCCTTCACAACTCGGTGTTTTCCCACCTAATAGACAAATGGGGAGCACCCCAAGTGGACCTATTTGCGACACAACAGAACTGCAAATGTCAGCACTTCTGCTCTCTCAGGGGTTGGGAGGAGGGGTCACTCACAGATGCCTTCCTCCACAGCTGGTCGAGCCCTCTACTGTATGCCTTCCCACCAGTCCTGTTGATACACAAAGTCCTTTTGAAGGTCAAAATGGACAGAGCGAACATGACACTGATAGCTCCGAATTGGCCCAGACAACACTGGTACTCGCTCCTACAGGACCTGTCCATAGATGTTCCACTCCACCTTCCCTTGTGGGCGGACCTTCTGACACAAGACTTGGGGCACCTGAAGCACCCGAACCCCAGTCTCCTGCATCTGGCAGCCTGAAGACTTCTTGACTTGAGCAAGCAGGAAAAACTCTGCTCAGAAAGGGTCAGGAGGGTACCGGTTGGTAGCAGAAGGCTGTCCACCAGGGCCACTTATATACCCAAATGGAAACAGTTTTCCTGCTGGGCTCAAGGTAAAGGGGTCAATCCTACAGTAGCCCCCTTGCACCTAATCCTTGATTATTTGCTGGACCTTAGAGACCAGGGCCTCTCCTTTTCTTCCCTGAGAGGACATATAGCAGCGATTTTGGCCCTTCATGACAAAGTGGATGGTGTCCTTGTTTTCTCCCATCCCACTCCCACTAGATTTTTGAAGGGTTTTGAAAGAGTCTTCCCACAGTCCTGTGAACCTATCCCTCAATGGGATCTTAATGTGGTGCTCCATGGACTAACGAAGCCTCCTTATGAACCCTTGGACTCATGTACCTTATTGGTCCTTGTCTGGAAGGTAGCCTTTTTGGTGGCAATTACCTCGGCTAGAAGGGTCTCTGAACTGAAGGCCCTTTTCTCAGAACCCCCATGTACAAGGTTCTTTCCTGATAAAGTTGTGCTCCCACCCATCCTTCCTTCCTAAGGTGGTTTCCCATTTTCACCTTAATCAGGACATTTGTTTGCCAATATTCTTTCCAGACTCTCGGGTTACAGAGAACCAGAGGAGGTGGCACACCATGGATGTAAAGAGGGCACTTGAGACGTATTATGAGCGCATGTGTCCATTCCACAGGACTTCTCAACTTTTTGTGGTAGTTGCAGAACGTAAAAGAGGCTTCCTGGTGTCATCACAGTGCATTTCCAGATGGATAATAAACTGTATCAAAGACTGCTACAGAAGGATGAATACTCCCCTCCTGGAGAATGTCAGGGCTCATTCTACCAGGGTCCACACTTTGTCAATGGCCTTCCTCGCCAAGGTCCCAATTCAGGAGATTTGCAGGGCAGCTATGTGGTTATTGGTGCATACCTTTATGACCCACTACACTATCGTCCAACAGGCCAGAGAGGATGCTGCATTTGGCAAAGCTGTACTTAATGGGGGCAAGCTGTAACACCTCCCACCTCCCTTGGGTATGGCTAGCAGTTACCTGTAACTGAATGATGTGAGCAGCACTCAAAGAAGAACGGTGGGTTACTCACCAGTAACTGTCCTTCTTTGAGATGGGCTACTTACATACATTCAGATCCCTCCCACTGTCCTCGCTAGCAGGAGTTGGCGAAGAAATAAGGGACTGGGAGGGTCATGGTCACCTATATAGCCAAGGTCGCGGTACAGAGGGGGCATTGGCCATGTGCCCTGACCTGACAGGCTAAGGCTAAAGACTTTCCAAGCTACCATGAGCTGCAGCACGTAGACACCTGTAACTGAATGTATGTGAGCAGCCCATCTCGAAGAATGGTTAGTTACTCACCAGTAACCATCCTTTTTCGAGATGGGCTGCTCACATACATTCAGTTACAGGTGTCTATGTGCTGCAGCGCACAGTAGCTCGGAAAGTCTTTAGCGTTAGCCTGTCAGGTCAGGGCGCATGGCTAACATCCCCTCTACGCCGCGACCGCGGCTATATATGTGACCGTGACCCTGACCCTTCCAGTCCCATATACCTTTGCCAACTCCATTAGTGGGCATGGTAGGAGGGACCTGAATGTATGTGAGCAGCCCATCTCAAAGAAGGATGGTTACTGGTGAGTAACCAACTGTTCTCCTTCGAGCGCTGCTCACATCATTCAGTTACAGGTGACTGATAGCCATACTCAAGGATGGTGGGAGGAGTTACAGTCTACCCACACTGAGTACAGCTCTTCCCATGACTGCATCATCTCTCACCTACTGGGCAATGAGGCAGTGTATCATGAAGGTATGTATCAACGACCACTTAGCGGCCCTGCAGATCCATTGGATCGGGACCTTAGCGAGGAAGACCATGGAAGACGCCTGAGCTCTGGTAGAGTGGGCTCTCACAGTCTCTGGGAGAGGCGTGTTTGACCTTCCATAGCAGTCTTTAATTCAGTTCACAATCCATTTGGAGATGCATTGGGAGGATACTGGAGAACCTCTCATGTTTTCAGCGACTGCCACGAACAGTTGGGAGGTCTTGCGGAAAGATCGGGTGCGCTCAATATAGATTAGGAGCGCTCTCCTCACATCCAGGGTGCGCCACCATCTCTGGTTTTCTGTCATCTGAGGGGCTGGATAGAAGACTAGCAGGCAGATCTCTTGATTCATGTGGAAGGGGGTGGCAACCTTGGGCAAGAACGAGGGATGGTGGTGATGCAGGACCTTGTCTGGGAAGAAGACCGTATACGGGGGTTCAAAGAATAGGGCTCATAACTCTGAGACCCTTCTGGCCGAGGTAACAGCTAACAGGAAAGCCACCTTCCAGGACAGCATGAGTGGGGTGGCTGAGTCCAAGGGCTCATAGGGCGGTTCTGTCAGAGCCCGCAGCACAACATTCAAATCCCACTGCGGGGTGGGGTTACGGATGTGGGGAAAAAGTTTTTCCACTCCTTTCAGGAATCTATGGCAGATGGGGTGTGAAAAGAGTGGAGCCCCATCTGCTCTTTAGTGAAAGGCCGAGATTGCTGCCAAATAGACTTTCAATGAGGACAGGGATAGGCCTTTCTCTCTTAGGTCAAGAAGGTAATCTAAAGTTGCCTGAATTGGTGCAGAGGTAGGGTCTATGTCTTTATTACGGCACCAAGTGGAGAAGTGATTCCATTTTGCTATGTAGGTGGACCTGGTGGAGGGTTTTCTGCTACCAACCAGGACCTTTTTAACCCTATCCGAGCAGCGTCTCTCTGGCTCTTTGAGCCAAAGACCATCCAGGCTGTCAGGTGCAGAAGGCCTTGGTTAGAAGGTCCACCCACCATGGGAGGCGGAGCGGGGTCCTCACTGACATGTCTTGAAGGAGAGGGAACCAGTGTTGTCTGGGCTAGTCTGGGGCTATCAGGATGATGAGTGCCTTGTCTGCAAGGACCTTCAGGAGCACCCGGTGAATCAAGGGAATTGGCGGGAAGGCATACATTAGGGCTCCCGACCAATTGAGGAGGAAGGCATCGCTTAGATAACCTTCCTCCCAACCTCGGAGGGAGCAAAACCGAGGGCATTTGCGCGTCTGCGCCGTGGCAAAGAGATCCATCTGAGGGGTTCCCCATCTGGTTGTCAGCAGGGAGAAGACCTTGTTGTGGAGGGACCGCTCGTGATTTGCCAGAGGTTTTCTGCTGAGTGAATCTGCTATGCCATTGTCCACCCCAAGTAGATGGGTGGCAATGTTCCCTCTAAGGGGAGAGGGCAGCTGAGCAACTCCGGTTGCTCGCTGCGCTCCCCCCCCCCGGTCCTGACAGCCCCCCCACTCCCGGCATCGTCCCCCCGCTCCTGCTTGCCCCCCCACTCCTGGCAGCCACCCCCCGCTCCCGATCGCGTCCCCCACTCCTGCTAGCCCCCCCGCTCCCAGCAGCAGCCCCCCCCGCTCCCACTCGCCCCCCCCCCTCCCGGCATCGCCCCCCCCCTCCTCACACCCCCCCCTGCCCCCCCCCCCCCCCCCCCAGCATTGCCCCCCCCAACTTACCTTGGGGCTGGACTGGAGCCAGAGGGCCCAGCCATAACTCCTGGGCCAGAGAAGCTCTACAGAGCATGCCCAGATTTTCTGGGCATGCTCCTTAGAGCTTCTCTGGGCGGGAGTTTTCAAAACTCCCAGCCCCAGAGGAGTTCTGTGCGGGGACTCCGGTTGCCGGCAGTGCACTGCTGGCAGCCTTCGCTGCGCTGGCGGCTGTGGCGGGCTGCGCTGCAGCGCACCAGCGCAGCTTAGAGGGAACATTGATGGGCGGCAGTTGGCATGAAGTGATGGTCTATCGCTAGTTGCCAAAGCTTGGTCACTTCCTCACATAGCACCAAAGAGCGGACTTCCCCTTGACAGTTTGTGTAGAACATAGCCGTTGTGTTGTCTGAAAGGATTTGGACCACCCTGCCCTGGATCTGGTCGAGGAAGGTCATGCAGGCCAGGCTGATGGCCCTGAGCTCCTTCATGTTTATGTGGAGGAGGCTGTGCTCAGGATTCCAGACACCTTGCGTGGAGAGGCCCCTGGACAGATGGGCCCTCCATCTGAAGTTGGAGGCATCCATTATCAGGGTCACTGAGGACTTGTACTCCCGGAATGGAATTCCCCCTATTGCGAAGTCGGGGTCCCTCAATATTTGGAGGGACTCCAGGGCACACTGGGGTACCAAGATTATCTTGTCCAGGTGGTCCCTTTCTGGTCGGAAGCTTGTGGCGAACCAGAGCTGGAACAGTCACATCCGCAGGCTGGCTGTTCGGATTACCGATGTAGCCGCTGCCATGTGCCCCAGGAGCTGCATCCATCTGCACTCTGTGGTCAGCTCGGGCAGCTGGAGCTCCGTGATGATGGTGCAGATGGACCGAAATCTTGACAGGTGCAAGGATGCGGTGCCTTCCCGGGCGTTTAAGCATACCCCAATGAATTCTATGACCTGAGTAGGGCAAAGCTTGGACATCTCTGAGTGTATGTGGAAGCCCAGGAACTCGCACAGGTTCATTACTATGTCGACGTGGTCTTGTACTTGTCAACTTGACTTGCCCCCTATGAGCCAGTCGTCTAGGTAGGGGTAGATTCTTACACCCCTCCTGCGTAGGAATGCTGTGACTGGTGCGACACACTTTGTGAACACCCTGGGGCTTAGCAATAACCCGAAGGGGAAGATGGTGAACTGGTAATGGAATCGTGCCACTACAAACCTGAGAAACCACCTGTGCTGGGGTCAAATGGCTATGTGGAAGTAAGCATCCTTTAGGTTGAGGGCTGCAAACCACACTCCTGGGGACAGGGAGGGGATGATCTGTAGTAGGGAGACCATGCAGAATTTTATTTTCTTTATGTTTTTGTTGGGTGCTCTGAGGTCTAGAATGGGCCATAGGTACCCGATGGGTTTGGGGACTAGGAAGTAGTGGGAATAGAACCCTTTGCCATGCTCTCTCTTGGGAACCTTTTAGATGGCTCCGAGGGAGAGTAACTTCTGGCATTTGACCTCGAGCTTGCCTAGCAGATCTGGGTTCTCTGGGATTATGGGAGGGGGCGGTTTTCTGTCCCAGGGGGGTTGAGAGGAACTGGATGCAGTATCCTCTGGCCACTGTGTCGAGGACACACTGGTCTGACGTGACCCGGGTCCATCGTCGAGCGAAGTGGTGGAGGCGGTGGGGGGAAAACAGGGGTTGTGGAGCGCTGCCCTCAAGAGGACCATCAAAAACATTGTCTGCGGCCCAACAAATGGTCCGACCCCTGTCCGCACCATCCCAACTGGGAGGCACCCAGCTTACCCCCTCTTCCTGATCAGCCTTTATCCTTGTCCAGGTCCCTGAGGAGGCGCTGGGAAAACTGGAGAGATCTCGGAAACTGGGTCTGCAGTTGCAGCTGTTGTTTCAGTTGCTGTAACGGCTGTTGTAGCTGGTGCGACCTTGAGGCACGCATAATGGGTTAAGGGGTGTAGATCCCAAGGGACCTCAGTGTATCCCTCGAGTCCTTCATACCATGCAGCTTCGTGTCTGTGGAAGGTGCAAAGAGGTCGGGGCCCTCAAAGGGAAGATCCTGCATAATCTGTTGTATCTGCATGGAGAGACCGGAGTTCTGGAGCCAGCCCAAATGGCACATCACCAGTGCCGATGCCATTATACATGCTGCTGTATCCACTGTGTCCCAAGTTGCAACAAGCACATCCCTGGACGCTCTCTCTCCTTCATCCAGCATTGCCTCAAAGTCTCTCAGGCGCTCCTTGGAGATGGCTGAGCGGAGATTTTGTAGAGCTTCCCACAGGTTGAAGATGTAGCGCGTCATCCAGGCTGAATGATTTGAGATGCGCAGCTGGAGGGCAGCAGAGGAGTAAACTTTTCTGCCTAACAGGTCAAGGCTCCTCACCTCTCTGTTCTTGGGCGTGGTGCTAGGTTTACCTTATCTCTCCCTTTGGTTAATTGTGTCGACCACCAGGGATCCTGGGCCCGGGTGATTAAACAGGAAGGGGAATCCTTCCAGGGAGACAGAGTATTTCTTATCTATTTCAAAAGGGATAGCCGTGTTAGTCTAGTCCAGTAAAAAAACAACAAGGAATTATGTGGCACGTTAAGACTAACAGATTTATTTTTTGCATGAGCTTTTGTGGGAGAAGATCCCACTTCCTCAGATGCTTCGAAGGTCCTGCTCGATGCGAGGATCCCCCTCGCAGTCGGCAGACATATCGATTAGGCGCTCATCAGGCGATGAAGATGATGGGGCCCTTCATCTGCTTCGCTGGGTAGAATCAGGGTCTGGTTAGTTGTCGGAGAAATCTGAAGACTCCGGTGCTGGTGAACGGGTGTAGAGGAAAGAGGTATCATCTGATGCTGTGTTCAGCCAGCCGAAGGTCCACTCGTTGTGTGGAGACCTTGACGGTGGCATAGGCATCATGAGGGGAGCAGATGCCTCCCCTTATGGGTGCCTTCCCCTTGAGCCTGGTGACACAGAACTTTTCCGGGCCCGCTTTCTTGGGCACTCCTCCTGAGGGGGAAGAAAGGGGTCTTCCGAGGTCGATCTGGATGACTACCCCCCCGACAGCCAGCAGTCCGGTACCGAGAGTTCCTCAGAGGAGCAATGAGGTGGAGCCATAGAACTTGGTCCCAGTACTGGGTCTGACAGTGCTGGGTCAGAGGGGGGTGAAGAGGCCAACAATAGTACCAGTATCGGCGCAGGTGTTGTCAGTGCCAAGTCCGACAGTACTGGAAGTGGCGACACCAGAAGCGGCGTTATTGGCAACAGTGCTGAGTCCAGCGGTACTGGGCTTGACGGCGGTGCCAGACTTGTGGGCAGCGCCGCCTGGGGCAGTGCCATATCCAGCGGTGCCGAGGGAGGTGGTGCCTCTGTGGCTCATTTCTTCTTGTCCTGCACCGAAGCCGGGTTTAAATGCTCTTAGTGAGCCGGTGCCTGAGCAGGGGCCCTACTTGGGGCGGATGGGAGGCTACTGGGAGACCGGCGAAGATGGTGCCGAGGAGGTGCTGTAGAGGGCCAAGATTTTGAGCCCGGTACCAGAGATCAGTGGGGATCTTGAGCCCGGGCCGATCGAGGATCCGGCGGAGCACTGGTGGCTCGGCCGCTTTCAAGTGGAGCAGCTCTGGTCCCTGAAATTAGGCAGAGGTGACACTCCCTTTCCAGCCAAGTCCTCCGCTTGAAGGATCGGCAAATGGGGCAGTCCACTGTAAGGTGGGACTCACCCAAACAAGCGAGGCATTTCTTGTGCGGGTCATCCATCGGGAAAGCCTTGCAGCATCCCAAGCATGGCTTGAAACCTGGCATTTCGAGTTTTGCGCGAAAGACGGGCCCTTGCATTTCACAAGATAACACTGATCCGAACCAACGCTGATGGCGGAAAAAGGAACTGGGAGAGTAAGGGTCACAGTCACCTATATAGCTGCGGTCGCGGCACGGAGGGGGCGTTGGACGTGGGCCCTGACCTGACAAGCTAACACTAAAGACTTTCTGTGCTACCATGCACTGCGGCATATAGACACCTGTAACTGAATGATGTGAGCAGCGCTCGACGGAGAAGGACAGTTACTGGTAAGTAACCCACTGTTGTTGAAAGATGCTGTGGAGCCAGGGTCATTTACACACACTGTTTACTTCAGGTACCATCTTTGGCTCAGATAGTGAAATAGGCTGTTTGGGGCCCAGCAGGGAGGGACCCACACTAGAACCCTGGGAGAGGGGTTAGAATTGAGCCCAGCTCAGAGGTGAAAAGACTCCACTGCTGGCCCTTCTCTTTCCAGTGTAGGAAACCAGAAGCTAAATCCAAACACTTCCAAAGTTTGTGAGCTACAAAATTTGGTTCTCAGTTTCATAACTCACGTCCACATCCAATTTCTAGTCAGCATCTAACCTGACTTGCAGGCACATTGCTGCAATGCTTGGGCTGCAATGGGATGTGAGAGCCAAAAAGATGTATGGAGAGAAGTTGATTGTCACAGAGCCATTGGTGTTGATTTTTGGATTCCATAAAACTGCTTAGAAAACTAAATTTAGGCCTTGAATTGGCTGGCTCGGGAACCTGTAAGCTTCTAGATCACCACCTAGCCCCATCCATACAACCTACAGAAAATTGCACGCATAACTGCCTAGTCATCCTGTACTTCTGCCTCTTTCCTGACCCATAACTGTGGACACCTGCGCTCTGGGCTGTTGCAGCTGTGGGATTATTGGGTAACACTAAGGTTTAGTTCCCCTCTGAAGCACCTGCTGGCAGTTCTGGGTTGCAGGGAGCTATCTTTTCTGCCAGTGGCCCTAGATTCACCTTTCCACTCTTTGTTTTACTAGCCTCACTGGAGGCGTGTGCAAGGAGCTGAGGCCTGCTTCCCACCCTTGTGTAGTTCTCAGTGCAGCTAGGACTTGCAGAGCTGTTACCATGGCCTCAGAGTGGCATCTAGTGCTCGGCTGCTGTACAGCTTTCTATGAGCAATGGCTTCAGGGGTCAGAATGCAGATCCTCTGCTAGCAGCAGGCGTTAGCTGAGCTCTGGACGTTCTGCTTGCTGCCCAGATACTCTCAGACCTCAACAGAGCCAGGCTAAGTCTGGGTGCACTGAGCTCTCCCTCGGCTGAAAACCCTGGGGGAAAGGAAATTTGGTTTGTGGCAACCCAAGGCACTTGGGCCCTTCGTTGGGAACTGATCAGCTACTTGCTGGGAGATGCAGGGGAAACAGTAAAAGAAACAAGGAGTCTTGTGGCACTTTTAAAGACTCACAAATGTAGTTATTGCATGAACTTTTGTGGGAGGAAATCCCACTTTGTCAGAAGAGACAGTGTGTTCCTTTGCATTTCAATGGCTTGCATTGCTTGCTGGCAAAGGAGCTGGATTAATAGCCCCTGAAGAAAACTCACAGAGCTGACAGAACAGTGCAACCTTCTCTAATGTGCCACCTGTAGGGGCCAGATCAGTCTCCTCAGCCTGTTCAAAGTGAGGTCCATCTGCCTAGCATGGGGCTGATCAACTCCCAGCACATTGACAGCTTTGGAGATGTGGATGCTCAGAGATGGCATTAAACCACCCAAACTCATTTCCCAAAGGGGTCTGCAGATCATTGCCACAGGGTGATAACAGCCATTACCAACCAGGGCTGAGTGTGCACTAGTGACAGAGAGATGAAAGGTTCTGTTTGGGTCAATTTCTCACCATGTGTGATGCCCTGTCTCTGTGCATCAGTCAAATCCCCCAATCCGAGCACTACCAAGAGAAGGCACAGTCTCAAAACAGGGATTATTTAGGCCAAAAACCATTGACCCTCTACACAAAGAAACCACAAATTGCCTGGAACCCAGGGCTGGACCGCCAGCATTCTGTACATCTCATTCCTCAAAAAGCTGAGCATGCAGATTCCCTCTCTAAGCTCAGTGTTTCCTTTCTTGGCACACGTCCTGAGACAAGGCACTTTGCTGAGTGGATTGAGAGGTCCTTTACCTGTCATGATGGTCACACCTAACTCTTATCTGGTCGACCTCAAAGCACTGGGCAAAGACAATCCATATTATTAGCTCTTTAAGGGGTTCTAGCTTTTTAAGGGCAGAGAAGGTTGAGAGGCACCCTCACAGGGGTCAGTGAAGGTTAAAAGAAACTGCCCTGTGGTCCTTCCCCCAAGGCCAAGGCTAGAGGGAAGGAGCAAACTTTCCCTCGTTCCCTTCATAAGTGAGGGGATGAAGCTGCTTTCTTACCCATCCCAGTATAAGAAGAGCATCTGGTGGGCACACACTCACTAGGGATCAAAGCATAGAGTGGTATTGCTGACCCAACCACAGGTTCTAAGGTGGTTTGAGGTTGGGGGCAGAGGATACCATTGTCCTGCTCCTCCTCCCCTGTGCACCCCAGTTGGTCTGTTGTTCAGGAGAGATCACCAGGCATGCAGTTTGAGGGTTAAGGAGGGGTAAAAGTGGCCCTCCTCCTTCATTCCATCCCTTCCAGGCTTTCCTGCTAGGATCCTAAAATCCTGCGCATATATCTGTGCATATGTGTCTAAGTGTATGTGAATATAAATCACTGTTTTGTCTTCCATGATCGGCCCTTTGACGTTAATCCCCTTGGGGCGTTACATCTGACAAGGGTTAGCAGACTGGCATTGCCGTAAGAGAAGAAAGGGATCCCAAAACTGACTGTGAGGGGGCAGTTTAAAGGAAGTCAGTCTCTGGGTACCAGGCCTGTGGGCCCAAGGGCTATACAATGGGCTCCCACAGGGGGAGAAGAAGGATAATTCACCAGAGGTGCAGATAGAGGAAGGTGGCATCTGGTTCAGGAAGACCTTGTTTGGGGTGCAGAAGAGTCCTCCACACCCTAGCAGGGGGTCCCAGAAGGTGAAGAGGTTCTAGATCCCCATGTAGACCATTCTCTGTTGCTGCCATGCAGGAAGGGTCCCTGTTGGACCCACTGCTGTGGTTGCTCGAGAGGCTGCTGAGGGCTGGGGGGGGGTCACTGGGCACCTGAGATGCGTGCATGCCCAAAGACCTAAGGACAGCTCTAAGGTCCCTGATAACGTGCAGCATTGAGTCGGTGGGTCTAGCAAAGAGAGACTGCCCCTCGAAGGGGAGGTCCTGAATGGCCTGCTGCAAGTCCTGAGGGCAGGCCCAGCTCTTGGAGCCATGTTGCACGCTGCATGACCACAGCTGAGGTGATCCCATGGCTAGCCGTGTCAGAGGCATCTCAGGCTACCCTGAGGGCACCACAGGAGGCCAGCATGCCCTCCTCTATGACCAGGTCATAGTCTTCCAAGTGTTCCTGGGAGAGGAGATCTCAGGACAGCCACATGGATTCCCAGAACTGGAGGGTACATTAGCCAACCAGTGCCTGGTGGTTAGCAGTATGGAGCTGGAAGGTGGAGGTTGAGTAAGCCTTCCTCCCCTGTAAAAAGAAATTTTCCTTTGGGCCCAAGTATTGGCTAAATAACCTGGGTTCCCGCAGGTTCGTACCCACCTTTCAGGTGTCTATCACCCTGTCACCCTTAAAGTCTGAGGAGGTCACCCCACCAGAGACAGACACTTAAAGTCCAAACACAATAGTTTATTCAGGGGAGGATAAACCCCACTAAATTAACACCAGGTAAGTATAACATGAACCCCACTAAATTAACAACATTCAAACATAACCATGAAGGATGGGTGAGGGGGGAACCCCTCTCCCTGATGGTGCCCTTCTGGCACCTAGGAGTTGCTCACAGTTTCCCTCTGACTGGTTCTGCCGTTGATCTCCTGTTCCCAGGTCCTGGCTTGGGTCGTCTGCTTCAGAGCTCTGGTGCCCCAGGGTCCTGTATTAAAAGTCTCTCGCCCCTCTCACAAAGTCTATATATATGCAGGGCAGCTTCTTATCAAAGTCCTGGCCTCTGCCTCTTCGGGGACTTCCAGAAGAAGCTCCTCTTCAGCCTACAACCTGAGAATGGGTGTCTGAGTCTCTGGTCCCCGGAGTCAGAGACTTAAGCCAAGTCCAGTTCTCCCTACCTCAGGGAGGCTCTTAATCTTTCTTCAGGCACCTCGAGCAGTCCTCCCATCGACAAGTCTCCCCTTTTGTCTGGCGGGAAAATCCCCTTAAATATGTCTTGCTGGCCAATCAGAGGGGCCCGTGGCGCGTCCCCTCTTTCGCGCCCTTTTAGTCAAGTCAAGCCCCCCCCAAAGTTCGAGAGAGTTCTCCCCCTTCTGAGCAGGCGCCTCAGAACCTTCCAGCTTGCTTGTTCCCTCTCAGGATGCTGCTGTTGCCAGGCAGACCTGAGCTCTTGGCAGACTGCCCAGATCCTGCAGTGGCTACTTAGTTAGCCTCTATTCACAAACCCACATTCTTAACTTACAGAAACTTCTTAACTTCTGACAGCTTCCTCTGGGGAAGTGCTGTACAATGTTTTAACAGCAAATGATAACACAAAAATTATCCCAACACCCCAGGAGGTTGAGCCTCCTAGCCTTCCTAGACCTTGGAGAGGGGCCTGGACAGTCCTGCCCCTCCCATCTGTAGGTGGCCTCTACCATCTGAGAGCTTAGTACTGGATGGTCCACCTGGAACAGAAAGCTCTCTGGAGGAACATTGTATTTGTGGCCCGCCACTTTGGAGACTGATGGGATGGAGGTGGGGATCTGCCAGCGTGCCCTGGCAAGGTCGTGCACACTATCATGAAGCAGCACCAAAACAGTGGCTGGGGGAGCCATGAATGTGAAGTCAAAAAAGGGGTCCAGGTCCTCCCTAAGGGGCTCAACCTCCAAGCCCAAGTGCACTGTCATCAGGTGGAGGAAGTCATAGTGGGTGCTGGGATCCTCCTGTAGGACAACGGCCGAGGATTCACAGCTTTGTCCAAGGATGAGGACAAACGTGACCTCAGGCTGCTGCCCCTCAGCTCAGCAGTGCCACAGGAAGGCTCCTCCTTGGAGGCCCTGGGCAAAAGGCACCAGCTGCGAGGGCAGTACTGGGGAGGGCCTGGTGCTGGCAGCCCTTCCGAGGCAGGCCGATCCTGCCCACGGCTGGGATCGGCAAGTGAGCAAGGTGCTGGTTCCTGGAGACTTGGGGAGCAGGTTCTCTCTCAGTGCCAGGTATGGGAGGTCAGCGCTGTGAAGGCGGGTTTTGATACCCCTGGTGCTGGGGTGGACGGCACCGGTGAGGCACTAGGGCACCGAGGTGGTGAAGGGGAGCACCTATGAGAGCGCTGAGGCCTGTGACACAGCTCTGTGCTGGGGAAGGCAGAGGTCTCTGGGGAAGGGGAGGATCCTGGGACCTCTCCATGTTCTGGCGCCAGGGTAAGTGGTGAGCAGCGCCACTCCAGATCAGCCCACATCCCGAAAGGAAGGCTGGCTTCCTTCTAGGCTTCAGTGGCCTAGGTGGCATGGTAGTGAGCAGGAGCTAAAGAGACTTCGTGGCTTCAAAGACCTCTGGTGTGGATGACACCAGGATGGGCTCCTGGCCTTGTCCCCAAGAGGTTGCTGGTCAGGCAGAACCAGAGTGGCGCCAGTGCTTCAGTGCCGAAGTTGATGCCAAGCGTGGTCCCCTGTGCTTCTCTGGGGAATGGCACAAAGACGGCCCCAGTGCCAGCTTGGCAAGAGGTGGCAGCTCTACAGAACTCCCCGATGTACTGGGGGTAGGCTGCAGTGCTTGCTCCTTAGCCAACATATGGCACCTCTGCTCTCTGTTCTTCAAGGTCCTCAGCTTGAAGGACCAACAGATTGAGCATTTACTTGCCTGGTGAGATACACCCAGGCATTTAAGGCACTTTCCATGGGGGTCATCCCTCGGGAAGGCCTTGCTGCAACTCAAGCAGGGTTTGAACCTCAGCATGGCTGGCAGTGGTTGGGAGTGGTGTTTCAGCTCGACCTGTGAAGACTTAGTAGAAGCACCAGGTCACAGCAGGCAGGACGATGTCCATGAATAGATCTTCTAGTGTGAATGGGTGGCTCATAAACAGAGCAGAAGGACAAGCCCTTGCACTAACACAAGAAGCAGGCTGTTCCGTAACCATCGCTGAGGGCAGAAAAAAGGAACTGAGGAGGATCAGGGTCAGGGCCATATATACAGCTGCAGGAGCAGCCAGAGAGGATGTTGGCCACCAACCCTGCTCTGACAGGCTAGGGCTAAAAGGTTCCAGACAATTCTGAGCTGCAGCATGTAGACACCTAGAACTGAATGATGCAAGCAGCGCTTGAAGAAGAACCAGCTGTTATAGTCTGACCTGATCCTATGACTTATGCCTCCTTGCATTTATTTTCCTCCCATTCTGTAAGTTCCTCCATCTTCAACGCATCTGACAAAGTGAGATTTTCTCCCACAAAAGCTCATGTGATAAATAAATTTGTCAGTCTTGAAGTGCCACAGGACTCCTCATTTTTCAGGAAAACAAGCAAGGAGTCCTGTGGCACTTTTAAAGACTGACACAGCTACCCCTTTGGAACTTGTCATTTTTCAAGATCCAAAGGGGCAGCTGTTTTTCTAGTTCAGTAAAACAAACAAGGAGTCCTATGGCACTTGAAGACTAATAAGTATATTTATTGCATGAGCTTTCATGGGAGAAATTCCCATTTCTTCAGATGCTTTGAAGACACTGGACTTATAGAATGGGAGGAGATAAATGCAGGAAAGTGTAAGTCATGGGAGCAGGGCACACTGTAACAGCAAATCAAAACAGCTGTAAAGATTCAAACACTGGGGAACAGCATACAGAGGGAGATGAGGTCAAATCAGCTGTTATAATGAGAGAAAAATCCAATGTCCCTTGTGCAAAAGAATAAATGGGGACAAATCTGACATCAGAAATCACAACACTCTAAAACCAGTGGGTCCGTATTTCAATTTTTGTGATCACTTCATTAATGATTTGCAAATTGCTGTGCTCAAACAGATGAATACTAAGTCAAGGCTTCAAAGAGAAGCTACTGAAATTTAACTTGTTTGCAAATTCGGTGGCATTGCTTCTTCAGGACTTCATAGGGACACTGGATTTTGCTCTCATTACAACAGGTGATTTGACCTCATCTCCCTCTATATGCTGTTTCCCAGTGTTTGAATCTTTTTACAACTGTTTTGATTTGCTGGGGGCCAGGGGGCATAGGGGAAAGCTGACTGCAAGGGATTTGCTGTCGGCTTTTCCTTGATGTGTACCTACCGCTAAGAAAGTTGCCACCAGTTATGCAAAGAATTTTACGTTCCTTGCTTAACTGGTGGTTGACTGCTACCTAAAAGCACCCAAATATAGACTAGGGCAGTGGTTCCCAGCCTGGGGTCCGAGACCCGTGGAGGGTCCGTGGGCATGTTGCAGGGGGTCCACAGCACTTCTCCCTGCCAGGGCCAGAATCCAACTGCAGCCCCAATGCTCCCCGCTGGGGCTGCCTCTCCCTACCTGTGGCCAGATCCCAGCAGGGTGATAGGGCTGTAGCAGCTCCCTGGCAGTGGTGCTGCCAGAACAGCGTGGGCCAGATTACTTAATCAGCTGAGGGGCTGCAAAGTTGTTTTTTTTTTTTTTGTTAAAAAGGGGTCCGCAGCCTGAAACAGGTTGGGAACCACTGGACTAGGGCTTTGTTTGTTTGTCATTTTTCAGGGTCTCTCACACTTTCAGGTGCTTGCCTTCGCCACCACACCACTAGAGGGATGCAGGGTTCTGTTCTCTTTCACTGTCCTGCAAAACTACCAACTTTTGAAACGTTTCTTGTAACGCTGAAATTGAGAAGGGCTGTGTCATCCCTGGATGAATTACAAAAGACAGCATTTCTTAACTAGGAGCTGTGTGCCCAGTATTCATAGGAAATGCAAAGCCACTTCAAATTCAGGTGAACAAACAAAGGAGTCTCGTGGCACTTAAAGACTAACAGATTTATTTATCGCATGAGCTTTCGTGGGAGAAAAATCCCACTTCATCAGATGCTTTGAAGAGGAGGAACTGATGAAGTGGGATTTTCTCCCACAAAAGCTAATGCGATAAATCAATCTGTTAGTCTTTAAGTGCCACAAGACTCCTTGCTTTTTTTGCTTTACTACACAAACACGGCTGCCCCTACGGAACTTCAAATTCAGGGTTATTCCCATTTGCTGGATAACTGGATAACAAGCCCCTTTTTGCTTGGGGGAAAATAATATTTTTAGAGCAAGACTAGGCAGGCCATTTTACAGTGACACTGGGCCACTTGCCAAGCAAAATGGGGCTCATAAAAGCAGAGCTGTCCCGGGGAGGGGGTGCAGGGCCCCAGCTGAATCATTCTCTGTGGGGCCCCCACTCAGCCCACCCCACCACTGGCACTGGGGGGCAGGGCCAGCCAGCCCAAAGAGGCAGGCCCCTTCAACCCTGCGCTAGCTCTTCCCCATCCAGAGGACTCGACAAGCCAGCGAAAAGCAGCCGCTGGGTTTAGCACTCACGGTCCCCTACCCTCCCACGCGTGCTGCCTCCAGCACAGACCCAAAGGCAGTACACATGGGTGGCATTGGAGGGAACCAGGACCGCTGAAGCTGGCTGCTGCTTTTGGCTGGCTCGCCCAGTTGCCTGGATGGGGAACAACCAGCTGGGGGGGGGGGGCTGGCAGCACGGGGCCCCCAAAAGTGCAGGGCCCTAGGCAATTGCCCCACTCGCCCTACCCTAGGGATGGCCCTGCATAGAAGAGTGAGGATGGATCTCATCGAACATGAGGTTCAAAGATGACCAAGATAGCAGGAAGGCATGATTTCTGTATGCCAATATTTGAAGAGCGTAAATAGCAGGAAATACGTAGGAGAGAGAAAATACATAGGGCAGGCTCAGAGGCCCATATTAGAGAGTTCTAGGATTAACTCAAGAAAGGAGCAGTGGTCTCCTTTATTGAGATTTATTTAGACAAAAGGAAGCAATGGATCTAGTTTACCTAGATTTCAGTAAGACATTTGATATGGTTCCCCATGGGGAAGTACTAGTTAAATTGGAAAAGATGGGGATTGATATGAAAATTGAAAGGTAAGGACCTGGTTAAAGCAGAGGCTACAATGGATCATACTGAAAGGTGGGCTGGTGCTGGCATCTCTGTCCCACTCGCAGCCACAGCTGCCAGGCCTTGCAGCCAAGAGCAGAACAGAGTCATCAGTGCAAGCAGCTCTGTTCTGCTTGTGGCCACCAGGTCCCACACCCTTGAGTGGAACCAAGGTGTTGGTGCTGCCACCTTTGTTTCACTTGGGGCCATTGACCACTGGGCACCCTGTAGCCATGATGGTGAAGTTTGCACCACTGCTGGCTGCTAAGGTGAGCGGCCCTCAGGGCCAAGTGGGTGGACCCAGCCATGGCTACACCAGTTACTGACCCTTGGTGCAGAAAGCAGGAATGTGCTGATAAGGTTTGCAGATGACACAGTTAGGAGGTGTTGCCAATACAGAGAAGGATTGGGATCTCATATAGGAAGACCTGTATGACCTTGTAAACTGGTGTAATAGAAACAGGATGAGATTTAATAGTAGAAAGTGCATTTAGGTACTAAGAAGAGGATTTTTGCTGTATGCTGAGGATGCATCAGTAGGAAGTAACACAGGACACATGGGTATCAGTTTATCACAGGTCATAAAAAAGCAAACATAGTCCTAGGATGCATCAGAGGAGGTACTTCCAGTAGATATAGGGTGTCAGCAGAGTCATGATGTGGCAATCTGGCACCCCTTGACGTTAGCAGTGCTTGAGGCTGGCATTGCAAAACTCTCCCCTTAATCGAACAGTTCTGTTGAGCCACTTCAGCACGCCCAGGGCAAAGCCTCATCGGCCCCGCTGTAGTTATGGCCCTGGGTGTCAGTACCACTATACCAGGTACTGGTGAGACCTTCCCTCCCTCCCCATCTGGATTACGGCATGCAGTTGATTCCCCCCCGTGTTTAGGAAAGACTGGACCAGGTGCAGAGAACAGCTACAAAGGCGAACCCTGGAACGGCCCACATGCCTCGTGAGAGAAGACCCAGAGAGCTTGGCTTGTTTAGCCTGACGAAAAGGCTGAGGGTAGATATGACTGCTCTATCTAAATACATCGGAGGGGCAAATACCAGGGAGGGGAGGAATGACGTAAATTCAGCACCACTGCGGATAGGAGAGCTGATGGATGTAAACTAGCCACGAGGACTTGAAATTAGAAGTAGGTTTCAACTCATCAGAGGCGAGCAGTGGGGGAGAACGGCCTCCTTCGGCCAGCGACGGCTTCCGCGAGGCCGCCCGGCGCGGAGACCACGTGGGGCGGGAAGGGCCGCGCAGCCTCAGCTCCGGCCGCTCGGTCGGGGACGAGGAGCAGGGCCCCGCCCTTTCCGTCCGGCGCCCGAGCAGCTGAAGGCGCCCGGCAGTGCCCACAGGGAAGATGGCAGCGCGGGCGGGGCCGGAGCGCGGCCGCTCTAGTCCCCCGCTCCCAACTCTGTGGCGGGGGTCACGTGCCGCTTTCAAGCTGCCGCGCGGGATCGGCCCGGGGCCGGCGGGAACGCGCAGGAGGCCAGGTGACGCCCCTCCCCCACAGCCAGTGTCCGGCCGGCGGGGGGGGCAGTGACAGGCTGGGCCCCAGTGTCAGGTGACCCCCAGCTAGGGCCGGGGCCGGGGCCGGGGCCGGGGCGGGCCTGCTGGGTGGCTGGCAGCCGCGGAGGCTGGCCCCTGGGTTTGGCCGGCCCGTGTCGTGCGCCTTTCCCAGCCCCAGAGACGCCCAGGATTCACCCAAGGCGTTAGGAGCTGCAGGCCGCTATGGAAGCCAGCCCGAGGCGTCGCGTGTCAGATGTCAAAACGTGGCGGCAGGCAGGACTAGAGACTGGTCTGGAAATCCGTCCCCCAAGTGAGCCGCGGCAGGCCACCCAGCACGCTGATGGCAGGTCTAGTCCCGGCCTGGCTCCCCGATGTGCTTCCAGCTCCATGGTTCCCGGTTGTCCTTGGTAGTGGTCACTGGTCGTGTGAGGTTCCGGTAACATCCGACCAGTCCCCCAAGCCCTGAGCGAAGCATACGGCTCTGCTGACTTCTCCACATTGTTCTGTTTGATAGTGGTCACAGGATGTTTACAGGAAAAAGTATATCCAATGACTATAAAAACCAAAAGTGCTTTTGTCTTCGGTCCTGTCCCATAAAACAAACCAGGAGTCTGGTAAAACAAACAAGCAGTTCTGTGGCACTTTTAAAGACTAACAGATTTATTTATCGCATGAGCTTTTGTGGGAGATCCTGAAGGATGTTACCGTACCCTTTGCAATGAAGAAGGAAAAACAGTTGGTAGTAATTTAGAGGGAAATTCTTTTAAGCTAACACAGAAAGACATATTGTTTGTCTCTAACTGCCAGCCTACACGTTCTGTGCTTCTCTGGTCCCCATTCAAGGTCGCCCTCATTTGTGGCTTGCTAAACAGTCCTGGAACAAACTGATGGCTATACCAAAATGCTTTACAAATCCTCGCAGTGACCTTGTAGTCCTTACTTGGCCAAAGCTTCCACTCATGCAAATGTGAATTTTGCCTAGGCGAGCATGATGATGAGATAAGACTCTGTATGCTCCCAGCAGTGGGGAGAGGGCAACCGTGGCTGGAGAGGAGGGTTGCAACCGTCCAACACCCAGCATGCTGTGCAACAATGAGAGGGAAGAGAAAATTCTGGTGACAAAGGTACCTTGTATTAACTAGAACAATCAGACTAGAGGAGATTAGGTTGTTGACAGAAGCCTGTTTTTACTGGTACAGCACTAAACAGTTAATTTTGTTATGTGTACGGAAACCCCCCCCCCACCCTGCTTCACCATGGCAACCACAGGGTAAATCCTTCAGATGCCTGTTAAGCACAGAATAACAAAAACCAAAGTGTGTTCATTAGAATACTTGAATCTAAATACCCTGGGGGTTATTCATTGTGGAAATTTTCTTTTATGTTCAGCAAAGTGTTTCAGAGGGTGAATTATTTCCTAGTCTATTACTTGTAATGAAATTTTCTTTTAGGGGAAGCATGAGTCACTTTGCTGTTGGATTGGAACGAAGTAGCTGGTGTCAAAAAACATTCCATTTTTGTTTTAGTTTGTTGAGATGTGGGGTTTTTTGTTTGTTTTGAGACAGTGCACAGGAACAGAGAAAAGAATATTTAAAGGAGAATAGCTGCTGTCTCTAATGTCTGCCATTCCATTGAACGGGCCACTCAGACATAGTATCCAGAGTGCAAGGTTCACCTGTCTTTCTTCCTGGGTCTTGTGGACAGCATCTGGAACATGCTTCTGGTCAATTTCCTTTGCATTGGATCAGGATTGCTCTAGTAACATGTCCTGTTAGTGGTGCCAACGGCACTGTGAATTCCATCGATTTCAGAGTGGGGCAGCAGACAAAATCGCTCCCTGAGTGAGGGGGTAGCAGCAACCTTAACTCTGATTTCTGTAGATAATCTAGAATCCAGCAGCAATTGTGTGACATCTTTGTTGGTCTAATTTTGGCTCTGGGTCACAAGCTGCAGGCTGAAATGATGGGTTTCTATGCCCCAAAGATCCCAGTAATGCTCTGTTTTCTTTCAAACAATATCTAGAAGGAGAGTGATGAACCATCCCCATGCCCTTTCTTTAACCATTGAAGAGAAATCTCCAGTGCCTGAAATATAGGAAACACCTTTCTATTTACGGATGCCCTCGGGCTGCTCGGTTAATTTGTAATTGCACAGAAGTCTCTAGACATCATAGGAGAAGTTCTTTTCATCTTAGCAGAACTTGTCCGGGAATCACTCTTCTCAGATCAGCTCTGTACTTGCTTTTAATAGTTTTGATGATGGCTTAAAATGATTGTTTTTTTAACATTTAGGTTTCAGCAAGATTCCAGCCCTGTACGTAGATCTCACCACCGCAACTATCCTTATGGAAAATGCTGGAGGATCTTTAACGTTCAAGTACAACAGTTAAGGTGGGTTGGTTTGTTTGTTTATTAAGGTTTCATCTGAAAAATCCACAAACTGTAAACTGCACAGAACTCAGTGTATCTACTACAGCGGAACAAAAGCTAAGAAGGATCCCCACTGGGATTTGATCCTTTGTCTCCACAGCAGAGAAGCTGAGGGCTATGGAGGACTCACTGGAAAGTACCCAGCCTATCCAAACTCTGTTCATGCTTCACCTTGCAGTGTCTGTCTTGTGTATTTAGCACAAAAAGGGTCTCCTTTCTTCAGGGGCTTGTGAAATGTGGGTGTCTCCAGGAGTGAAATCTTAAATATGGCTGTATTAGAGGGTGAGAATGAATCATGGGCAGATGCTAAAATAGCCATTCTGAGAAAGCTTTAAAGGACTCTCCATGCATTTCCTAAAGTGTCTTTTTAAAGTTGGTCTACCTACAAAAGTGGAAAATACATTTTGTTTGAAGGCTACCCTTCTTGGGGACAAAAACTCAAGGTAGCTACAAACCAGCTTCTTAGTGGTACTTAAAGATTTGGGGAAAGGGTTGTAAATGATCAGTATTTGGGCAGGCTGCAGTCCTGTTGCTGATTTATTTGTCCTTATGTTCCTCCCCACCTCGCCCAATGTTCCCCTGCAAGTGCTGTTGATTAAAGAGTTGAAAGACTTTGCCAGTCCTATTGATCAGAATAAATGACTAACTACTAATTTACGGATCTCACCCAAGTGCCTTTGAAGTGGTGGACTGTGCTGTATTGTTCAGTAAATCAGGTTGTTAGAAAGTGTTATTTGTTACTATGCAGTTGTCTTTCTCAGCAGTCTTGGTCAGCCTCATGGAAATGACAAAAATCTCTCCTCCTAGGAGTTCACAGAATATAATGAGTTAGAGGGTAATGAGCTCTCTCCTTACCAGAGAACATCTGAAGAGCTCTTATTTTTATTTTCCATCCGCAGCTTCTGTAAAGGACATGGAATTTGCTAGTGACCAGAGACTGCAGATTGGGCTTGGCATCTCCATGATCAGGGCCGGCGCTGGGGATCATGCCCCCCCCCCCCCCCCCGCAGCAGAGCAACGCCAGTGCAGAGGAGTGATGTCATCAGGGGAGCGCCATGGTGCTCTCCCCTTTTGATGCCCCTCAAAATGCCGGCACCCCCTGCTTACTTTGTAGCGCCGGCCCTGTCCGTGACTGTTGCTTAGTACAGTCTCCCCCCCACCCCCAACTGGGTTTGGAGGTCAGAAGTTTGCTAGCAGGTAAGTTGGTGAAGCCTGAAGCAGAAAGAAAACATCACTCACCCTTCTGTGGGGATAAAGTCAACATTGGCAAGCTGATTTTTGTCAATTTCCAAAGGAATAGCCGTGTTACTTTAGTCCAGCAAAAAAAAAAAAAAAACAAGGAGTCGTGTGGCAGTTTAAGACTAACAGATTTATTTTTCATATGAGCTCTGATGAAGTGGGATTTTCTCCCATGAAAGCTCATGCGAAAAATAAATCTGTTAGTCTTAAAGCTGATTTTTGCCAATCAACAACGAAAGTGCAACCCATTTAAAAAAAAAACCACACACACAGGGCAACAGAGGGGTTTTAACTTATCTCTGTTTATGATCAGCTTGTGCACTTGAAGGATATGATGCTTGTAAAAGCAAGAAAACTACAAGCTAAGAATCCTCCTAATCCCAAATGGAAAAGCAGTGCATTAACCAGACACTTTAAGGGTGATATGTGGCTAGGCCTTCGTGTTGGAGACCCCTGATTAGGGTATTTCTTTGCTTTTGTTTTATTGCAATGTTCTGAAATGAGGATGTTCATGCTGAAATTACTGCAAAGAAGCCTTTTGGTTAAATTGTCTCACTGGTGATGGCTTCTTTCCCCTTGGTGTTTTTGCAGGTAATGTTATTTGAATGCATTTGTCTAGGTTTCTTTTTTTGGTGCCACTTCCTGTGAATGTTGATCATCACGAAAGAAGAATGTTGTTGTTATTTCCCTATGGGCAAGAGGGTGGCAGGGCGTTTCTTTTTAACTATTACAGTTAGAAGAGTGAGAATACTGGCAGAAGGGTACCGTTGCAGGTGTGTTTGGGAGAACAAATGGGGGTGGCCTTTTGCTGTTAAATTGAGATTTAGTGGTTGTTGTTCCAGCTGATAGTTAGAGCTGTGATCTGGATCAGCTGCTGTGAAGTTCTGCCTTCCTTGGTAATTAGCCACCCCCACTGTGCAGGAGGAACAGAGCTGTCTGGAAAGTTTTGGTGGCACAGGAAGAGACATCCATCAGATAGCTAAGACCCATTCCAGGCAGGACTTTGAAACCCAGGAGAGCAGCCTTATATGAGACTTGGTCCAGGGATAAGCCAATCAGGTAACATGCTCCCAGCAACCCTTGCTGCTGAGCAGAGAAAATGCTGCATTTTGAAATATTGACAGCTTTGTTATGACTTGCACCTTCATTCCTGGCTATAGAGAACTGCAGTAGCTGGGCCCAGGGTTCACAGAAACAGACACTGATGGCGGGATCTGAGTCTGGTCAGATTGGGTGGGTCCTTCTGGCCAGTTGCAGATGGAAGTGGATATGTTTCCCCACCGTGTGTGTTACTGCCCAAGGTCAGTGCCAAGATCAGAGGACTTCATGTGGACTACAGCACCAATCTGATGGCAGATGTGTTTGATAAAGGCAGAGAGGTCCTTCTCCCCCACCAGCATCACTAGAGAGTTTTGTCTGGGCTCACCTTCAGCAAGGTTCCAATCTGAGCTAGGCAAGGAGAAAACTGGAAGACAGTGTTATCTCTATTTGATGTAAAGGCTTCAGTGAGCTGGGTACCTCTGGCACACCAGCTTGTGGTCTCCCACTAACTGCCACACTGATGAGAGGAAGAACCTAGCCTTGTGCAGCTTCCTGTAAGGGAGAGTGAGTCTTCTTCAGAGAAAGAGTTTCCCTTGGTGACCCTGAGAAGAAAGGCCAAAGCCATTGAAGGGCATTTCCTTCTACTCCTGCTGCCTCTGGAATGTTGGACAGGAAAGTTGAAAGAACAGCATCAGATGTTCTATGGGAGTCCCCCAGAATGAGTAGATGTCCTTCCCTGCATCCTGCAGCCCGTTTAGTGTCACAAAGAGAAGGTTAATGGGTGACTGATCACAGTCTGTCAGTACCTATGTGTGGAATGGACAGCTCTTCAGACGAGCAGCCCAAGGCCTAACAGGAGCCTGCAGCTGGAAGTTGAAGCTAGAGAAGTTCAGAGTGGAGTAAGGCATACATGTTTAACAGTGAGAGTAATTTGCCACTGCAATAATTTACCAAGGGGGAATTCTGCATCACTGATGATTTTTAAATTACAGTTGGATCTTTATCTCAGGCTAGGTCTGTAGTAACCTTTGGGGAGGAAGGGGTTAACACTCTGGTCAGTGAGTCCCAGGACAGCCAATAGGAACAAAGCACGGCTTTTTGAATTGGAGCAGCAGCCTTGCCTGTTCCTGTTTGGATGTAGCAGGAGGAGGCCAGAGAGGCCGAAGGAAGAATCCAGCAACATCCTTACCAAAGATAAGTTGTTTGTTACTGACCAGGCATGGGTAGAACAGGGAATGTTTATTTAGACGCGGTCAGGGTATTTTCTTTGTTTCGGGTTTGTTTTTGGATTTCGCTGTGCTGAGCTGAGCACATGTACCCCCTCCCCCTACCCTGTAACAACCTGAGTTAATTCCCAGACAAGCAACTCTCTGTGTTTTTTATCTGTTCTTCTTAATTAAAGATTTTACCTTTTAAGTAAGTTCTGGTTCTGTGTCCTGGAAGGGCAAGAAGTTTGTGTGCACGTGCATCAGACTGCACAGGCAGCTACTAAAGGGGACTCTGTTCCAGTGCCAGCTCATAGTGCAGCTGGGGTTCAGTCACTTTCCTCAGGGAGGAATAAAAGTGATTGCAAGTACCTCACATGGAGGAATTCCCAAGTGCGCCTTCCTGGGTTTCGAGAGTTTTTTTGCATTTGGGTGGTGCCAGTGATACTACTCCAAGGCCAGGAACTGGAGGCCTTGGAGAGTTTTAAGAGCAGGCTTTAAGGCCAGTGGCTTTTAAGGCCTGTTGCAGGCCCCCACCTTCTGCACTCAGAGTGCCAGAGTGGGGAAACAGCCTTGACAAGGTCTACTCTGGCAGCAAAATTTGGTGGCCATCAATGGGGAATGGGGGTAGTTTTATTAAGCTGATTTCTAATCAAATGAGCATGTCTTAACTGACTGCTAAGTAGATCTGGAAAATCGAATTTGCCATTAGCATAGAAGTGGCCTAAAAGACCTGTCCTAGTTCAAACAGGAATTAATTTTGGGGTTGTTCTTTGACAGTGCTGTGCAGGAAGGAAAGCCAAGTGATCGCAACGTCCCTTCTGGTCTTAGAATCTAGGATTCTCTAACTGGGTGAGTGACTTACATTGTTCCCTGCTGTGGCTAAGCAGAGAATGATCAGTTCCATCTGATCAATGTAACCGGTGATGAAGCCCAACATGGCCAGAAGAGCACCTGCCAATGTGCTACCACTGTGTGGTGTTGGGCCCACTGGGGTAGGGGGTTCTGTGTCTTGCAGAATGCACAGTGGCCTTGCAGTTTTCTGGGCAAGAGAAGCCTCAGGAAGGCCATTCATGCACGAAAACAAAGCTTGGTTTTGGGCTGGAAGCACCCTATGTGAGCACAGTTGGAGTAGCTCTGTTTGTGTCCTGTTAGCTCTGGTGAAGTCCCATCTCTGGCCTTGATTCCCATCAGAGTTGGTGCCCAGCGTGTCTCTGGATTTCTCTGCTGGAGGCCTTTGCTGCCCACGTTAGGGTTTGGTCCTGCTTCCTGGTAAATCAGTTGAGTTTTACTGCTGACTCCTACAGGAGGCGTAATCATGTCTGTAGCTACAAGCTCTTTGAAGCAGCGACCATGGCAGGCCCTAGTCTTACAGTACGAACACCACTCACCAGAAATCATGGTGCCACCTCAAGCAGACAGCTGGGCCCACGTATATAACTCATGAGAGGCTCCCAGCTGTGCCACCAGCTGGCATGTACCTCCAGCTGACGAGGGACAGTCTGAGCAATATGGCTGCGTCTCTTCACCAGGTTTAGACTACACTGTGCTGCTCACTGGGAGAGGCTGGGCAGCCAGTGTGAGGCTGCCCTTGTTTGCATGGGAGGTCTGTGATCCTTAGAACTCCCCTGCTTGCACACTGATAGCAACCGCTCCCTGTTGTGGTCACATTCATCCACAGAACAGCTCATTCACAGAGTACAATGGGCTCCAGTTTGTGCGGGATTCTGCTGGCAATGTCCTGCCTGACCTGAGGACCTTTGATATTTTGGCTGGCAGACTAATTGCCTGTGCCCTGCCTGGTATTCCCTTGTGTGAGCTGTTGCAGACTGCCCTTTCACTCAAAAGCGCTGCCCTGGCTTCTCCCACCCATTTGTGAAGCCCAGCATCACTGAAAACAGTGTTAGCAGGAAGATCGCTTCTCGCTCTCCAGTCGTACCTCAGGTTCCATCCCGCCAGCAGATTCCACAGCTTGCTTTCTAGCCATTCTGCACCTGAGGAGAGTGAAAGCCTTTGACACCAGTCATGGGGAGAGCTGTGAAACCCAGAGTGGTCTGACTGCATTGGGCTGATACCTCTGGTGGCTCCTCAGACAACAGGTAGCTGCTGTGATGGTCCCACTGGGCAGTGCAGGGCTGTTGGGATTCAAATATTGATCTGATTGCAGGAGCATATGTGGAGGTCTTGTGCATGGGGATACTTTGGTCTCATTCTTGCCTTTGAAATTATATGGTGGTTTTTTTCTCACACTTCCTTGAAGAAACCCATTTAAAGAGAGACATGGAACTTGAAAGAATCATTCGAGAGAGACTGACATGCTTCATCCAGTCGCACATCCCTGCAGCTGATCTCAGGTATGTTCCAGCTCATCTTTTGAATTTGGAATCTTTGTTAGTCACCTATCTGTCCCTTTTATAAAACGCTAGGAGTGATGTCCTGACTGCTGCCCCTCAGTCCAGATCTCAGGGGTGCATGTAACTTGTCCAAAGTCTGCTAAAACCCTTACACCATCCATTACTTAGTGTTACCATTTAGTAACTTCTAGTGAAATAGAATGACGTTCCAAAGGCACAGCCGTGTTAGTCTAGTTCAGCAAAAACAAACAAGCATCCTGTGACACTTAAAAACTAACAAGTTTGTTTATTGCATGAGCTTTCATGGGAGAAAATCCCACTTCATCAGACACTTTGAAGATGTGGGAACTAACAGAATGGGAGGAAATAAATGCAGGGAAGCCTAAGTCATGGGATCAGGTCAATCAAAGCAGTTGTTAAGATTCAGACACTGGGAAACAGCACATAGAGGAAGGTGTGAGGTCAGATCACCTGTTGTAATGGGAAAAGAATCAATAGTCACAATTTCATTCTGCTTTCACACAATTGAATCTGTATTTCAGTTCTAGTTCAGCTCTTTAAAGGCTTGATGTCATATTGACTTGCTTGAGCACAGCTATTAAATCATCCACAGAGTGATTAGAAAGATGGAAGTGTTCAGTAACTGGTTTTTTAATGTTGTGATTTCTGATGTCAGTTTTGTGCCTATTTATTCTTTTGAGCAGAGATTGTCCTGTTTGTCCAATATATAAGGTTTGGGGGCATTTCTAGCACATGATGACATAAATCACATTGGTGGATGAGCAAGTGAATGAGCCCTTGGTGGAGTAGCTGGCTTAATTAGGTCCTATGATGATGTCTTTTGTGCAGATATGTGGGAAAAGTTGGCTGCGTGGTTTGTTGGAGGGATGTGCCTGCTTTAATGTTTCTGTTGTTAGGTCTGTAGTTGCTGGTGAGTGTCTGTTTAAGGTTGGGGGGCTGTCTGGAGATAAGGAGATGTCTGTCTCCCAGGGAATAAGATTATTTCTTGACAAGTAACAGTCTCCCTAGCTGCTTTCATCCTAAAGGGACCCTGAAGTCAAGTGCTTTTCAAACAGCAGACTGATAGAGCCATCGACAGTTTATATAACAAGCATTTTGACCACCTGTAAAATGCAGCCACTTCTAGGTTGGAGGTTGATAGCAGCATGTGGCAATGATATGTAAGTGTAGGACAGAACGTGGAGAAGTGTATGATATCCAATAGATTGTTGACCTGAAATTGTGTCTCCAGAATGAAAATAACCATGGAATCTGCTCACAACAGAATTAACATGGTCACGAGAGCTCAGGGCCTTCCTTGATTTTTACATCTCTGATTAGACATCATAACTCATCAATGTCACCATCCCCAACCCCCAGCAGCATCTTGGGGCCTGAGATTGGTGCTGACAGGTCAGGAAGGCTGTCACAAATTAAACTGCACAAGTCATTTTCGGCAGCCCTTCAGATTATCCCTGAAAATCTGTCCTACAGCACTGACCAGGTCCTACCTGCCATTCTGTGTGAGATCTGATCCCCTTACTGTCCAGGATACTGGATATTGCACTAGATGGAAGGGCAACAGAGAGGTGAGTGCCTGTAAGCTCAACTCCCATGCTTGTGTTCTTGTCTGTAGTGGGATGGATGAAGTTGTCCTCTCTTACATCGTGAATGTCCTGGAGGAACTGGGCTCTCCAGAGTCATGTGAGGAGAACTTTGATATGGACACCTTTGTGGAAATGATGGAGGCTTATATTCCTGGCTTTGCGGAAATCAACAGGTGTGTGTGTGTGTCTCTCTCTCTCATCATCTGGGGCATATAAACCATCTGTCACATACTGAGACATCTAAGTGTCTTAGTACCATAGAGCTCATTTACTACAGCTCAGTGGTTTGGTTTAAGGACCTCGGCCCCAAACCCCATGCAGTCTGGCCTTTTCTTGGGTGCAGGATGACTAAAACCAGTACAGATTACAAGCAGGCCCCAGTCCTTCTGAACCTGTCACCTGTACTGCCTAACCTTCTGCATGCATTGGCTTTACAGGGTCCATCTTTCTAGATCAGAGACTCAGCAACATGGTTGTTTTGCGTAGACTGGGTTGCATGCTGTCAGTGTTGGGGTCTTGGCTGCTCCTAATGACCCCCAGCCTCTCTCAGGTGGGTGGGGAACACTGCACCCATAAAATACAGCGTTTTCAAGGTGGAGGGGCTGATACGTACCTAGGAGACACTTGTGTCAGGAGGCAACTGTGCTTACACTCCCATGCCAATCACACTGCAACTGTCTTTTGCAGTGGGAACATTTGCGACATGATGTTTGCCCTCTCAGAAAGGCTCAGCGATGCCCGCAGCAAAGGTAAGTGGCATGAAGGGCCAAAAGGAGGAGTATTAGGGATGTAGTTTCACCCTTATGTTCTCTGATGGCTGGGGAGTGTCACAGAACAATGCATGATCTTACCACTAAAGATGTGATGTTGAGTAGAGTCGGACGTGAGAGTCTGAAGCGCTTATTTTGTACCAGCTTAAGTCAGAGCCCTGAAAGGAGTGTGTGGGACGGTTAATAGCTTGGAATGTGATTGATTGTGGCTGTACAAGAGGCACTTGAGTGGTAAAATATGCTTGACCACATCACTGGGGTTGCTGGTGGTTCCAGCAACATATAAGGTGAACTCCCAGAAAGTGGACAGCTCCATGTACAGGACGGTTACACCTAACCTAGCTGGAGGGGGCTTGTGTTTGAAACAGGATTGGACTCAAATCCTCCTGCAAAGCCAGTAAGTTGGGGATTTGTGTCTGCACTCCCATCAGCAGCATGACATGGGATGGCCTGCCCAGACAGCCTAATTGTACCTGAGGCAGTCAGCTGGATTGTCTGTCACTTAGAGTTTAAACAGACAGGATGCCTTTCTGAAGGATTTCCACCCAGGAACTGCTGGCCTGTGCTGTGGAGGAGGTGAACACAGATGAATGCGATGGTCCCTGCTTGCCTTACAACCTGTGAATTGACTGGCTCCATGCACTAAAGCAAAGCAATTGATTTCTCCCTGAGAACAGATGTGTAGATCTCTGAGGTGGAGCCCAGCAAGGCAAAGGGGTCCACATTTTGCCCAGCTTAAGCCTCACTGACATCTTATCAGGAGCCAGATGCCCACCCTTATGGAGAGCAGTCTACAGATACCATGATGCACAGCACAGCATCCTCCAGCCTGCAACCTCAGCATGCTTCACATGCCCCAGTTTGAAAGAGGAAAGTATCATTCCCGCTTTCCAGATGGGGAAACCAAGGCACATACCATCTCAATGACTTTGCCTCCTGTCATGTGGGGGGGGGTCTTTGTTAGAGCTGGGAGCCCCTGATTCACAGAGCCCAATTTGCAGGCTGTCTTCCACCCACCAGCATGATGCTGGCTTCATTAGAATAGCCTGGCTGCATTGCATGTTGGGCCTTCAAGCAGACAGGAGCCTGGCCCATATGTGAATTAATTCCCAGGCAAAAAGCTATGTTAAGATTGAGGGTATGGGCCAAGCACTTAATAAAACACATCCCAGGAAAGGTGTAATTTATCCCAACCCTACCATTACAAACCCTACTTAAACCATAGATAAGTTTTTACTTAAAAATGACGAGTACTGTGGCACCTTTAGTCTGTAAGGTGCCACAGGACTCACTGTTTTTGCTGCACACACACTAACATGGCTACCCTGTGGAAATTTCACTTACAAGAAATCTAAACATGGTAATGCACAGTTAAGGACCCAAAGAACCATAAGTCTGCCTGAACACCTTCATGGACAAAGCAGCCACCAGACCTGGTGGGCAGTCACAGGGGAGCTTTGGTTCCCAGCTGGTCACAAAGGAAGGAGACCGTGTTGGCAGATGGCACAGTAGCGACCGTGTCCTTTCCATAAAAAAAGTGCATGTAGCTTTAACCTCTGGAAGGTTGCTCACAAATGTGGCCTGTGTCTTTCAGAAAACATTTGCCAAAAGGCCGTGGGGTGTGCAAGCAGAGCCCCCACTGAAGATCGGAATCAGAGCAAGGAGCAGGGGGCAGGAGCGTGTGATGAAAGGAGGCTGAATGTACCATCAGAGAGAGCCAGGGCTCAGGTACGGGGATCCATCTACTAGTTCACCACAAAGAACTTGATGAGGGTCGGCCACCAAGTTACGTGCCATACAATACCACAAGTGTGTGGGTGTATGCTGGCTCTGAAGGTGGGTGTGTGGTACAGGCGGCCAGAAGCAATATCTCAAGATGTGATCTTGTCACTCACACAGGCTTAGTAGGGTCTAGTCAGTTCTTGAATGGGAGAACGCCAAGGGAATCTCCAGCTGTTGCCAGAGCTGGTGCAGGCATTCCACAGCTGCCACTCTTCTCTCTGAATCTGCACTGAGCCAGCCCCACAAGTGGGATCACTGGGTTACTTGTTTTGGGTGGCTGGTAGCAGAGTTTCTGTTTGCTTGTAATTAAAGACCCCACAGGAATTTTCACACACATGGCAGTATTAGCCAAATTCTGGCTCATTGCTACATTCTGCGTCCCTGCATTTCCTCCAGTTTCAATGTTAGTCTCCATTTCCTGTCCTGTCACACAGCATCCCCTTTCCACCTGGCAAGTGGCTGCATTTCAGTGGTAGCTACGAGAGATTCCTGACAAGAGAGTTTGCAGACTTTATTGGGGGCGTTGGGTTCATGCCAGGTAAAACACTGATTAAATACAGGCTGTCAAGGCCCTTACCTCCAACCCCTCTAGGATTTTCACTCCTGCACAGTCGAGGGCAAAGCCTGCATTCACTTATCAGACATGGGCTAGCTGTAGAGAACACCACTCTGCTAGGAGCAGTTTCCTTCATACCCTGCTTCCCCCAATACACACTGCTCTCCCTATGCTGGGGATAGACCGTGCTGACTGATGCCTCTTCTTGCTCTGGAGTTTGAGCACCAGTTACCACTTGCTTCTTAGAAAGTGTCATGACTACAGTGGCACAGTAGGCGGAGGAGCTTGAGGAACTGCAGGCCAATCATACCTAGAATTCTTGCTCCTGTATGTGGGGGCTTGATCTGCAGAGAGGAAGGCCCAGACCAGTGCCCCAGTTCAGGGAGGAGGTTGGCACCTGCCCCCATGAGCAGACTTACCTCAAGCTGAGGAGAAACGTGTGGCTACTGGAATCCAGTTTTGTTGCCTTCCAAACTCAGTCCATGTCTGTCTCTCCTGCCCAGGGAGCAGGAGGGGACCTGAAGGATGGAGTGGAGCTGCTCCTAGAGATGTTCCCAGACTTAACCCTCAGCCAAGCTCAGAAGGCGCTGGCCATGACGCTGGGGAATGTGGAGGAGGCAGTGCAGTTGCTGGTGGAGAAGAAGGTGGAAACTGGCCCAGTGGGCACCAGCATGAAGGTATTGTGGCTCTAGCAGCGGCAGGCCAAGCAGCATGGGGGTTGAAGGAAGCAGAGTCCACAAACAAAGCAGGGTGTCACACAAGCAAAAACATGGATCTTCACCTCTGAAAGCAGCTGTGGGGGGGGGGGGGGGGCCCCCAGGGCCGTATAGCAAATGGAGGAGGCCAGTGGATCCTCACCTTGTCTGCAAAGCAGTGAGCCCACTGAGTTGGCTCCTTCCCCAGGCACAGGCTGTCCAGCCTACTAAGGGCACGTCTACACAGCACTTTTATTTTGAAATAACACTCGTTATTTCGAAATAAAAGAAATTAGGTCTACATGACGTTTTCTTATTTCGAAAGGACGGACCTCATCCTTTCGAAATGAGAATCGTCATTTCGAAAAAGTAAAACCTGCCCCCTACTCGAAACGGCTGTTATTTCAGAAGGGATATTTTGAAATAAAGTTGTTCTTTCGAAACAACAGGTCCAAACGGCTTTATTTCAAAATATCCCTTCCGAAATAAGTCGTTTGGATTGCAGGCTTTCCCTTAATTCGAATTAACATTTTGTTAATTCGAATTAACTTATTTCGAAATAAGGATTTTATTTTGAAATAACTCATTTTGAAATCCTTATTTCGAAATAACAATGCATGTGTAGACATAGCCTAAGAGAAATTGTGTCACATTCTGCTCCCGAGTTCCTGCAGCCATGCTGACACCTACAGAAGGGAGTGGCTTCTCCCCACTGGGGCTAGCTAACATGCCAATTGCTTTGTAGCTCACGCTCATCCTGTCCTCCTCTCTGATCTCAGGAACCAGCCAGGTCCTGTCGAGTACCTAGACAAGAACAGCTCAAAGAGTTCATCTTACAGAAGTAAGTAACAAGCAGAGACATCCGTCCTCAGGTCCTTGTTCCAATGACAGTAGCAGGCTCTGGCAGCATGTGGGGAAACTGGCGCAGATGGAACTTGCCCATCCAGGCTACCCTACTAGACTGACCTATCCGACTGCTCTGGTGCAGGCTGCTCAGCAAATAAGTCATTGTAAGGAGAGGAGCCTGGCATGCAGCTGATTTTGAGTGCTGGTCTGGACAGAAAAGAGACTGAACTCTGCATGGTGTTCCCCTGATGTCCAACAAGCCTAAAGATAGTATCTGAAAGTATTGAAGCTGCAGACTCCACCTGCCCATCTGAGAACTGCCCCTCCAGATGCCGTCCTTTTGCCTCCCTAAGTGATACTCTGCAGCTGGAATTTGGCTGCAGGGGGTGTTGGGGAGGCGGGGGGGGAGACAATAAGGAAACTAGCTCATTCTCCCCTAGCAGTGCATCTAGTCCTAGCTCCTCTACTGCAGGCTTGCCTTGGCTCTGGCAAAGGAGTAGAGTAAAAAAGCACTGGAGTCACATTCCTGCTACCCTCACTTTAATGATGACTTTGGCAACATCTTGTGCGTAGAACACAACTCAAGCATAGTTTAGAGAGCTGGAAATACACAGGAGCAGTGATAGTAGCTGGGGGGGGGGGTGAAATGGCCAAGGTGCACCATGCTGTCACAAGGTTGCATTGACTCATTAGTGTGAACAGGAGTGAAGCACTCATCAGTACTGTGAGCAAACACCCTGGTGTCTCAGTATTAACCAAATTCCGACTCACAAACAGTTAAAAAAGTAGCAAACCCACTTGCTATAACAGATCAGAACTTGACTCTTCTGACTGAACAACTGGTAATGTGAGGGTTACGGTCCTGGATCCTCACAGGGATGTAGCACTCTCCCTCCCACTGAAATCAGTGAGAGCTTAAACACCTTTGAGGATCTGAGCCTGTTGGAGCAACAGAGTAGCCATCTGCATTCAGGTACGCATCACACAAAAAACCCCAAAGAGTCATATGGCACTTAAAGACTAAAAGATTTTTTTTTCGCATGAGCTTTCGTGGGAGAAAATCCCATTTCGTCATCTGACAAACTGGGATTTTCTCCCACAAAAGCTCATGCAAAAAATAAATCTGTTAATTTCTAAGTGCCACACGACTCCTTGGTTTTTTTGCTGGACTAGACTAACATGGCTATCCCTTTGGAAATACACATCACACAGCCTGGGATGTTAGCTGACTATGCAGGATCCCATCCTTTGGAAGAGCAGCATCTCTTACCTGCTGTGCGTGCTCCCTCCCATTGTTACACTGGGGACCCCAGACTGTAACCTGGGCTGGACAGAGAGGGCAGCATGTGCTGGGGGGCAGTAAGGAAACAGGACATGAGTAATAATTTGTAGTCACAGTGTTGCGTGTGGGGTACAGCTTTCGCTGATCCATGTCTGTTTCAGGTATATGATGGTGGACAGCGAGGAGGATCAGAAAACACACAAGCCAGTGCCACCAAAGGAGGTGAGGAAAGCCACAGTTGACCTGTCTTTGGCTATGGGTGCAAGGGTAACTACAGATTAGCAGCAGACTGAATCTGCAACAGTAAAGGCCCCTTTGAGCCTTTGGCTAGAGATGAGGGGGAACTGAGCCAATGAAAAGAGGTGTAAGATGGCCTGAGGGGTTGTTGCTATTTACTACTCCAGTGTGAGGCTGCATTTCCCCAAGAGAGTGTATGTATACACCAGCTATGTTCCCTCTAAGCTGTGCACGTGTGTGCATGCACACAATAAAGCAAGCACAAAAAAATTCAACAGTGCTAATATTTTTATGCTACTTTAAGAAAGCAGTTCAAAGTAGCGTATTTCAAATAACATTTTGTAATTTATAGCATTTCCATCACCATATCAAAATAAAATTTAGATATTATTTGCATCATACATGCTTCATTGCACTCACATTGTGATCACACTCATTGGAGTGTGCACAAATTTGGACACTGATTCCAAACATTTGCACAAAAATTTTTTGCACACAGCCAATGAACAATTAGAGGGAACATTAGTGGATTAATCTTTGACCAAGCCTCACCCTGTGTTGCTCAGGTGGTCCTGCTCTTAAAGCATGTGGGGAGTGGCAGAACGTACCCTTTGTTCATCATTTCCACCTGCTGTGCAGACCCACCCAGGCCTGCCCCCTTCTGTCACCACCCACTTTGCACCCCTTTCTAGGCTCCCAAGAAACTGATCCGCTACATTGACAACCAGGTGGTGAGTACAAAGGGAGAAAGGTACAAAGATATAAAGAAGCCAGAGAGCGAGGAGATGAAGAGAACGTACATCAGCCTCAAGCCTGCCAGGAAATATAAATTCCACTGAGGGATTTTCACACCAATCATTATCTCCTCCTTGTGTGGAGGGACAGACCTGGGCCATGGAGAGTGAGGGGGCTTTGTACACTCCACTAAGTAGAACTAACCAGTTGTTGGGAGCCAGTAAGCTGCTGCTTCACATCTAATTCTCATGTGATGCCACAGAGGAGCCTTTTCAGCCATGCCATCCATGTCACTGTCCCTCTGCCCCCAGGAGCCAGCCATTGCTAGGGCCAATTTGGCCAACATAGCCATGGTCTGTGCCCTGGGCACCCTCTGCTGTTCCGAGCATGGGGGCTTTTATTGTAACTGATAGCTTGTGTAGTTTACAGCAGCCTTTTTAAATTTGTGTGTAATGGTGTGTCTGTCTGAACATGACTGTTAGTAAAGATGGTGTGACTCAGCCAGAGCCTGTCTGCTCCTGGGAAGGACCATGCTGACCCTCCTGCTTGGTTATGGGCACAAACTGTTCCCTCCTCTCTACCACACTCCCCACCAGAGCCTGACACTGTTGCCTGCTGGCTGGCTGGCTGGCTACAGCTCCCTTTGCATCTTGAATACGAAGTGCTTGTGCCCACCAGGATACAGCAGCTGCCTTTCCCCTCCAGCTCTGAGCCAGCCGAGGGTTGGAGGAGAGGGAAAGGAAGCAGCAGCCCCAAGCTGGTGGGGGCTGGATCTGCTGTTGTCCGGTGCCCTATACTGTGCCAGGCAGGACACAGGAGCAGAGATGAGTACAGGAGATCATCCCCTTCTCCTGCAGTTCCAAACTGGCCAGCCAGATGCAGCAGCATGTCCCTTGCCCTTCCCCCATCAGAAATTTGCCCACTGGCCTCACATGAGAAAAAAATTGGACTGTGGTCCCTCACGTGAAAAGGTTGGACACCACTGGTCTACAGACTGGGCCTGCTACTGAGAGTTCCACACACCTCTGCCAGTACAACTTCTGCCTGACCTGACACACCTCTCTAACCTGTTGGCTGAGGACACCCCTCAGGAACTGAGCTACTCATCCCGCTGCTATTTCCATAGTGGAACTTGAGTCAAAGCTGTGAGTCCTATTAAGAGCACGTGACATAGACCTGCTGATGTCTTGCTACATGTGTTCCCCGTGCATTACAGAACCGACCTGGCCTTGACTCTTCTCACTGGTGTGACAGGCATAAGAGCAGAACGAGACTCTCCTCACCAGGGCTAGCATCATTTTCGCCTCAGGCTATGTCTGCTCTAGGGCTAGGGTCAGGATTCCCAGCAAGCCAGTGGACTACAAAAAAAAGGTGGGTGACTGCAGGGGTACAAGGCTTCCTGGATCTTGACTGTTCTTTGACTCTGGGTGGTTGATATGCCAAGGGGGTGTTAGATAGGCAGGTTCTGTATTACTACAGAATTCTTTCTGGGGTGTCGCCATATTGGGGTTAGGAAGGAATTTCCTTCAGGGCAGTTTGTGTGATTTGAGGACTTTAATAACTCAGTCCTAGGTTAGAGGTTTATTACAGGAGAGGGTGGGTGAGGTTCAGTGGCCTGCACAATGCCGGTCAGACGAGATGATCATATTGGTGCCTTCTGATCTTGCAGTCTAGGAGACCTGTAGCTACATGCTCAGGGTGACTAACTTATGTCCCTGCTGCTGGGAGAGGCCCCTCCAGGGGGGAGCAGAGCCCTTTTGTTTCCCAAGAGCTAATTCCATAGGGCCGTAGCTGTCAGTAAGACTCCCTCCCTCTCAGCACATCCCCATCACTCCCTTCCTGCTCACTAATAGTGTAGAGGGAGGCTGGCTTATTCTGAACAATTCTGCATCCACTCCACAGCCCCAGACCCTGCCCAGAATTCTCCTCTCCATGCCCAATATTCTGGGCTTCCAGAGATTTTAGATATTGCTTAAATAGTCTATCCCATTTACCCGCTAGCCTGGCGCAGCCAGGACGCATTCAGCACCATGGTGCTACCGAGAGGGACTCGCTTTTCACACCATTGCACAGGGATTCCACTTCCCCTTGGAGGTGTTCAGGGGGCTCCCTCACAAACATACCAATGGCTAAAGAGTACCAAGGGCAAGGGGTGGTGCAGCAAGGCAAGAGCCCCTTTAGGACCAGCCATGCTGCTGGGCCCCTCAGAGTGCCTCAGCAGCCCTCTCCGAGACCAGCTTGGCTCTCTGCCCCCTTGGCAGCAGCCTTCCCTCCCCTCTAGATCTGCAGGTTAATGAAGGGGGCGAGTCCAACCCCATCCTGCAGAAGAACAAGGGCCCTCTGCAGCGGCAGCTCGACATCCAGCTCTACCCCGCGGCCACGGAGGACGCTCAGACTGCACTCAGCCACGTTGTGACAGTGTTTCACCTTCAGGGAGCGCAGCCGGGGGCAGTACTCGGCCAGAACCCTGCCAAGAGAGAGAACAGGCTGGAGGCCATAGCACTGGCTCCCAGCACCCCTGGTACTGGAAGGCAACAGGATGAGACTGTGACACACAGTATCCCTGAACCGTGGGAGGAAGGCCTTGCCTAGGCCAGCAAGATGGAAGGTGGTAGTAATCAAGTGACGCTAGCCGTGGGGTCTGAGATCTTACCGCAGCCCAGCTCCCATCTATTGCATAAGGGCAGCCACACCCCCAGCAGCACAGGAGTGCACAAGGAAGAGCCCCTACCTCCCCTCTTTCCACTCCCACCCAGGGCGTTCCACCCACCCACCCAGTTCAGCACACTCGGTACCTAATGGACTCATTCTTGACCCGCAGACACCCTGTGAGGTCCAGGTGCTCCAGTTCTGGGCAGCACTTGGCAAGCTCCTCCACTGCTGCATCTCCTACGTTGGCATTGACAGCCAGGGAGAGGGACTTCAGCTGGCCACACTTCTGTGCCAGGTAGCAGATGGCTTCGTCCTTCAGCTGACGACAGGCTGTCAGGTCCAGGGACTCCAGTCCTGGGCAGTGGTCAGCCAGGCTGCGCAGAGAGAGGCTGTCCACCCACTCGCAGTGCGCCAGGCAGAGCCGGCGCAGGTGTGGACAGCTCAGGGAGATGGCCACCAGGGCTTGCCGGCTCAACTTCAGGCAGCTGCCAAGTTGGATCTCCTGCAGGTGGTGGTTCTGGCCAATCACAGGAAGCAGCTCTTTGTCAGTCAGCCAATCAGAGCAGTTCTGGAGCGTCAGATGTTGCAGGACTTGGTTGTCTTTCAGAAGGTGACCAAAAGCCGCTTTGGGGACATGAGGACCAACCTGCGGTGGGGAAAGAGAGACCAAGACCGCCACTGTTTCAACATCCTGGCTCTTTGCTTCCCTCCCCAAAACCTTTCTTTCGTGGACAAGAGACATTAAAGAATTGAGAACCAGAGAACACTGGGTCAGTCACCAAATCTATCCCTTGCTCTAGCAATTCTAGCAGGTTCTTCACTGCTTCAGTGGCCCAAGTGAGGGGATTTCCCCAGCTTCCCAAAGGAGACTATGCCATAGTATGAGAATTCTTGTTCTCAACAAGTTATTCTGACTCAAAATTGCCTTCTCTTAATGCCATTGCATTGCTTCTCTTTCTACATCCAGCCTTTTTAAATCCTCCTGCCATACATACTTGTAGACAGCTCTGTCCCTCATGGTGCCAGGGCAAGCAACACCCATTTTCCTCTCTTTTAAACTTTCCCAAACCCTCACTCCTTCCACTCAGTCTTTCCTAGGCTGTGAAAATTGCTGTGTGATCGCACTTATTTTGAATAACTAGTTCATGTTCCATAGGAGTAGCCGTGTCAATCCAGTTACTAAAACAATGAGTACTGTGGCACTTTTAAAGACTAACAAATTTATCACATGAGCTTTTGTGGGTGAAGCCCCACTTTGTCAGCTACCAGAATTTTAGTTCCAGTGGGTAATAAACTGAATTTAACTGAATCTCCTTGAGCCACTGGCAGCCCAAAAATAAGCTTAGCCACCGAGACTTGCACTAAAATAACTCCACTAGTTTTCACTGAATTGTAACTAGTTTAAGATGCATCTCTTACCATTTGTGCAGGGCTGTGTGTAGGCCAGCTCTTCGCTCAGGCCCAACCTACAGCCTCCTACAAAGTTCCCACTCATTAGGAAAAGCTTTCCTGTGGTTGTCCTCCGCCTTGCCCCCCCCCCCCCCCTTCACACTGGAGCTGGAAGAGTTCTTGGCATATATCATCCCCCCAGCACAACAGACCAGGGCAAAACTCTTTTTTTAATTTCCAGCGTAGGGCTTCCCTGCTCCCCCCATCAGTGTGCCAAGGTTTGGGGAGAGAGGTTCTTGTTTCTTCATTCCTGTCAACCTAAAGGCCTATTAAGTAAATATGCTCATTGCTGAGACTTGAATTCTTGCCCACCATGATGTCAGTCCATGGAAGCAAGGGAGAAGGGGAGCCATTCACCAGGGCAAAGAATCTGTGAATCATCTGTCTCTCTCCCCCAGCACCTAGCCTGACTTTCCCATTAGAGGGTGTGGCCTCACTTCACATGCATAACTCCCATGCTCAGACTTGGCCCACACCTGGCTGGAGTCAAAGCAGCGCATGTTGGCCACGTACAGCTGGATGAGAGACTGGAACTGCTTGCTGACCCTCTGCAAGGTGAGGAGCTGTCGCAGCGGCAGGTGGCAGAGGATGTGTGGCACCAGGATGTCCTCCCAGGGCAGGTCCAGGAGGTGTCGCCTAAAGAAAAAGCAAAGGCAGGTGAACCAGTTCACATTTCTAGCAAAAGCTCAACCTGTTCCACAGCTATGACTGGGCAGCAGCCACCCAATATGTCCAGGGGACAAGCTGCCAGAATAAGAAACAAGTCACTAAAGGACGACTGGTACCAACTGGACTGCTCGCTTTCCAGTTCTGGGCTAGATTGCTCTCCCACAGAAGCTTCCCAGCCTTTTTCCTTGCTCCCGTCCAACCCTGAGTCATTTAGGCCATCAGAAAGGCCCCCCACGTTTCAGTCACTGGACGGAGATTTCTGTGCCAGTGAGGCCAGTAAGCTGCAGCCTGAAGCCAATGTGCCCAGCCTATCTGATTCTGTCCCACACAGTCCCTGCTTTTCAGGGTCTAACCCCGTGGGAGATCTGCCACAGGGCGGCCCGCTGTGTTACATGTAGACGGGGGACAGGCTGCCATGCTGGTCTGTAGCCCAGCATCCTCTGATGAGGCACAGCAGCACGAGAAACACCGGACAGCAGAAGCAGCCTCCATGGGGGGAAAGCAGGACGCTCTCTGGTTCGTTCGCTAGGTAGATTTTTTTTAAGGGGAGTTAAAACTCGGGGAATAAAATTTCAGTGGTTAGCCAGGACTCGGCCGCCAGCTCGCAGCGCAAGGCAGTTGCGGGGTCGCTGTCACCCGGAGCCCAACGCCGCCAGGGAAGGCCGCAGGAAGCGGGGTGCCCAGCAGGGGTGGCGGCCTGGAAGGACGCCTTCCGCCGCCGGGGCCGGTCAGCAACCACCCCGCCTTGCAGCGATCCCGGGGAGAGAGACGGGGAACAGAGGGCGGGGCCGCACCTGCTCGGGCCCTAAATAGTTTCGAGGGGCGCTTCCTCCCCGCCCGGCACTGCTGGGGAAACAACTGGAGGCGCCCCCCTCCGCCCTGTCCGGAACAGCTGGAGCCCGAGCCCCCGGCCAGCACAGCCGGATGAACAGCTGGAGCCCCCCGGCCGGTACCTGGGGCTGGCGCCGGGCTCCCCCGGCGGCTCCATGGGGCTCCGCTCCGCCCGCCCAGCTGTGCCGGCTCGCGGCGCTTTCCCCGCCCCCAGCGATGGCGTGTAAGTGACGTCAGGCGCGCCTGTATACGTCATCCGTTCCGGGAGGTGGAAATGCCGGGGCGCCCTCTAGGCCGACTCAATCGAGCGCCGTGGCGTTGATGGGCTCCCGCTGTAAGGTGTCCGGCAGGATCCGTGGGCCCGGAGAGGAACGGGCCGGGCCGGGCCGGGCCGGCCAGGGGTGCACGGCGGTGCAGGTTGCCCTGGTGGTGGGGGTGACTCCCCCGGGAGGGCCGTAGGGGAGCCCTGGGGGTGGCTGAGGGCCCAGGCAGACGGGGGGAGTCTCCTGTCAACACTGGTACCTAGCGGCACCCAGAGGCCAGCCGCACGAGGCCCTGTGCCCGCTGCGCCCTGGCCGGGTGACGGGCAGGTCTGGGGCCTCTGGCTCTGAAAGCCTGAGCCTCCGCTGTGTGATCCAAACAGCTCAGCAGCTTCCGCCTGCCGCCCAGATACCGCACGAGGTGAGGTGAGCACCATGTACGGTGTCCGGGTGACATGCTGCTCTGGTGCAGCCTGCTGTCTATGCCGAGTGATCCCCCCCACCACCACCACCACCACTCAGCTGCTTGCTCATATCCCCCCACGGGGTCACTTGGCTGCCTGTCTACCCTAGCAGTCCTCCACTGTGCAGAGCTCCTGGCACACATCCTGCTCCCTGGAGGCAGCTGTGTTTTCAAACTGTTGGGGGTTGGAGGGGTCCATACCTACAGCCTGTGAGATGCCACCGACACAGCAGGGTGACAGACCTGCAACCAGCAATTCTTGTTAATTGGTCTTAACTTATAGCCAGCATGACAGGTGGCTGGGGAAGAGGAGTCCAAAACACGTGAGTACTCAGACATTAACTCACCCTGAGAGTCTGCTCTGTGCCTCAGTTTCCCAGTCTTTAACATGGGAATGATGAGCCTGGTTGCCCCATTTACTGCTCACAGTGACTCCAAGAAGGGGAGAAACACAAGGGAAATGGGTGGGGGAGGCAGGGAAAAAGAGGCCAACACTGAGCAGGAGGCAAATGAGGCAGGCAAAGAAAACAACCCCTGGAATATGGGATGGAAAGAGAAGCCAAGTGTCCTGTAGAGCACAGGGAGATTAGTCTCTTCAGTTGCCATGTCCAGTTTACTGGTGCTCTGAATTACGAAGAGACCCAGAACTGAAACTTCTCCCATCTCCTGGAACAGAAGGTTGGGAGAAGAGGAAACAATTTTTTCCTAGCTGCAGCTAGAAATGAAACTGCAGCTGCAAGGTCAGTGCCCACTGTGAGGCAGGGAGGGACAGGGAGCTTGTTTCCCTCGAGTTGGGAGGGTACGGGGGACACGGGAACAAGGATTTCCCACTCGCAAAGGGTGTGTTCTCTCTTAGTCACTGGTAGGTGGCCAAGCTGCCCAGAACTGGTCCAGCCCCAGTGTGGAGATCATAGCCAAGTGGGTCTCTGGGCCCAGAGCAGGGGTCTGGGCAGTGGGACTTGCCAGCTGGCTAGTAACTGCCAAGTGCAAGGGGGCTGAAACATGGGGTGAATGAATGACCTGAAGGGCAGATCTGAGTTAATCTGGGCCAACAGGCTGAGATGAGTCAGGTTGAATTGAATGGGGTTAACAGGTGTGTACACATGCGCTGGAGGGGTCTGGCTGTGGGTGCATCCATGCGGGGCAGGTATGCCCCTCCCCCTCTCTCAGTGCCTGCTGTCTCCTGGATGGCACAAGGGGGTTGGATTGAGGTATTCTGAGCTGAGACTACCAGGGAATAAAGAGGATTCCCCAGTTAGTAGAGAAGGGATTAAGTCACCTTCTGGTGAGTCAATAGACTAAAGCAGGATCAGTGATCAGCTCTTCCCAGGTCATGCCTACCCTTGGAACAGGTGCCCTGCTCACATTGTCTCCCTCCTCCAGCCAGGACAGGCATCAACTCTGCACACTTGCGAGGTTTCTTCAGTGGGGCTCAATCCATCAGGTGCCAAGCAGACTGGAGGAGATCATTCCAGCCCACCACCAGCTGCCAGGATCTCAGCTCAGCTCTCACAGGAAGCCTCCAAGTGAGTCAGCCCTGGGCATAGCCAGCAAAGGGGCCCTATAGTTCCCGAAGTGACTACCCCACTGTCCCTGTAAAATATCCAGTGAGGAATCAGCTGTCAGCTTGCTCAACCCAACAGCGTGGAGGTACCTCACCCAGGGAGTGTATCATCACACCGGGGGTGCTGGCTGGCTGAAAACTCTCAGGCCAATCATAGTGTGTCCCAAAGACCCTTTCTTTGTCTGTGTTCTGCTGTGATCCCTTCTGGGACCCTGGAATTCATGCATGGATTAGCTAGCAGGGGGGAGGGCACTTGTGAGCAAGGGGTTCCCAGTAGAGTGTTTGTGTGACCCGCCCAGGGCAGTGTGTGCTCTGGGCCCCACTTTGTGCCCTGTCCAAGGGGGACCACAAACATGGGAGTTTGAGAGGGAAGGAGTTGGTGAAGCCCTGAGATGGAGGTGAAGGTGATCCCCTAGCTGAAAAAGCAAGGGAAAGAGGGAAGCTTGGGTAAGTGAATTGCTGACTGTGTGTTTGTGTCTTTCCATACAGGTGATTTCTGTTAGTTGTCAGTTACTGTGGAAATTGGGACTGTGATGGTGTGATTCTCTGGGGGCTGTTTGTACCATTGTTCCCTGCTCACCTTTGATCCGCCTCAATCAACCTTATGACCATCCTTCCCCTCTGTGCTTAACAAGGGGCAAGGGCCGACCTAGGCAGAGAAGGCATTAAAAGCCAGTGGCTGACCAACCAAGGGGACTACAAACAGGGGAGTTTGAGAGGAAGTTTGGGAAAGAGTTTGAGAGACCACGATGGTGAAGAGGAGCCACACTGCTTGTGCCAGCACCCCTTCTGTCTCCTCCACCTGTGCCTGTATGCAGACAGACATCCTGACCATGGATATCTCTACCCAGATCCTGGTGTGGACTTGGAGAGGGACTGTGGTCTGCCTTTCCCTGTCACAGACAATCAGGCTGGGGAGATGAATCAATGTGACAGGTGTCTTCTGGTGGAATCTCTCAGGAGGCAGGTGGGAGAGTTACAGGAGGAGGTGTCTAGGCTCAGGAGTATCCATGCCCTGGAGAAGTTCCTTGATAGCATCCATGAGGAGACATGCAAGGATGAGGATACTATCCAGGTGCTGAAGACTACTGCCACACCCCTGGAGAAGCATGGGACGCCTGTGGCACAGGGAGGACACTGGCAGCTAATTACCTCTGGCAGCAGACAGTGCTCCACCCTTGGTCCCATCCCACCCTCCATTGTGGTGAAGAACCATTACGCGGCACTAGAGATGATGGATGAGGTGGAAGAGGAGAGGCCATGCACCCCCGAGGCTGAGAGGATCACAACTATCACAGCCAGGAGAAAACGTAGGGTTGTGGTGGTTGGGGACTCGCTTCTGAGGGGGGTGGGGGCACCCATCCGTCGCCCTGAGAAGGCCTCTTGGGAGGTATGTGTTGAACCCCGTGTTCGTCATGTAGCTGTGATGGACCAGTGACACCCACCAAGGAAACGGACACCAATTTCAAGTAGAAAAAATTTTATAGTGGTCTCATAAAGGTATACAACAAAATGGCAACAAAAATGCCTATGTGGGGGTAAACAGCTACCCAGTGAAAGAGACTATGCAAAATATAAGTGGGATAATAAACAGCTATGTAGTAAAAGGACTATACAAGGTACCAACGAAAAACCACACTTATAAACAATGCATAAATGGTACTATAGAGAAAGGGGAAAAAAAAAGACGAAAGAAACAAATCGAGACAGGTAGAATAACTGTATCAGTTTATAATACCTGTCCTAGCGCTGTAGTGGAACCCAAAGTGAGGAGGCAGACCAGCTGCAGCATCCCAGTACTTAATCGTTCGGCCAGTAATTTGAGTACACCCAAAGGTCTCGTGGGCGGGAGCTCCCTGTCTCGGTCAGGGGATCAGTCCAACCGGTTCGTGACATGCCCTTCAGCGTTCGAGGGTGGGAGAACACTCGAGCCAACCGAGGCAGGGGTTTAAATAGTGTACTGCATGGCCAGAGTATAAAAATAGCCAGTTGGAAGTGAGATACAGGTCAGGACCAATGATGTAACTGGGACCCCGGACAATGATCCCTCCTTCGTGGTGACGGGGATGCGGAGAAACTCATCGGGGGGATAGAAACTCATCCCCCCCCCCCCGATGACACAAGGCTTGGGAGATAGAAACTCACCCACGAAATTGAGGCCCATCAGGGGAGATCAATACTTAACATTCTTCCCCTTGAGCTGCATAGCCCAGCGATGAGACCCATCAGGGAGATCGATACTTAACATTGTGAGCTCCATAGTCTAGAGGGCCACGTTGGGGGGGCAGGGGGCCATTATGTCTGCCACCTCTGTTGACGTCCCCCCCGTCCCTGAATCAGACCTCATCCGAGGGTCAAAAACTGTTTTCTTCCTCCTCGTCAAGGGGTCCGTGCAGGCACTGAGATGAGGGTATATGCAACCATAATAGTGGGTAAGGTTCGGGAAATAATAATCTTAACAATCACAATACCTAAAATAAACAGACCTAAACAAATAGCTATAGTGACTAGCCAGTGGCGAATAGAGGATGCCCACAAATCGAGTCCCCATGAGTTCCAGAAAGTCGTCCATTGGGACCAGTTGTCACGGTCATGGTGAACGTCTATAGCGATTTGCTGAATGTCCTCAATAAGCTGGGTGAAGTTGTTCCACCCGGGCTTTAAAAAGAAACAGCACTTGCCTCTTGTCTCGGGAACGCAGTCGGCAAAGGCGAGACTTGAGCCATGTGGTCAGCTGGGCAGCAGTGTTCCAATGGTCTGGTGCCCATGGGGGCCGCTTTGATTTAACCTGTTCCTGTAATAGACTTAAAATGGAAAGCATCGTTAGGGGCAAAAATTGCCAGTGCCAGGTTAATACGCCTAGGGCTCTTTGAATCTGGGAAGCTGCGGCTACTACACTTAGGGGTGACGCATGATTAGAAATGCTATGGTGGACCTCCAGACCTTTAGACTAGGCAGGGGTACGTGCCTGCTCCTTTGCCTCGGTGGTATCTAACCACTCAGTTCCGTGTTCTAAAACAAGGCGACCCAGCCACACTAGTGGCGGTTCGTTTTCCCCCCTTCCCGTTTCCTTTGCCAAATCTTTCATCTCTTTTCTGGTTCGGGGCCGATACTCGGTGACCTGGGAAGTGACGCCTTGCCCATCTACTTTGGTGCATGTCACTGAGATGGGGAGGGCCTCCACCGTAACGACGGGGGCTGGTGGGTTTGCAATGTTAGGGTCTATTGGGGGGGTAAATCGATGGAACTGGAGCCTTAGGGGCTTCTTTGGGTGGAGCACTCGAAGGGGCATAGGCTGGTGGTAGTTCTAGTGAGGCACAGCTGTTTTTGAGGGGAGGGGCTTTGTTCCCCCCTTTCCATTTCCTGAGATGGCTGTAGAGCTTGTTGGCGTAACAGCCCCTCGAGGGTAGCCACTTGGTTCAGACACCAGGCTCCCCATTCAAGGAAAACATTACAGAGGGCTTCAGGTCTAACTTTGTCGGGTCCCACTCTCCAGGGGACTATTATCTCCTCAATTTTCTGGACCAAAGTGGCCAGTAGGTGGTGTGCGTCGGAATGAGGGGGTATCATGAGGTCTGCCGCTGTGGGAGTGGGGGGTTTGCCCCCAGCCAATTTTATAGCCTTCTTTACCTTTGGCCACAGCTTTTCTGACTCTTAACTTTGCCTCACCCCCTTTATCACAATGAGGTCTTGCCATGGGATCAGTGGGGGTTAACCGCATTTGGGGGTGCCCTTTTAAGAGACAGCCCACCAACGCTAGGGTGAGGGGGACTGTGTAGGACTGCACCTCATAATCTTGTCCAATCACACATATCCATTCATCAGAACTTGGTTGTCTTCAGCTCATCATTAGATGAAGCTGAAGGTGATTAAACTGTTTGGTAATTGAACTATCATTGGAGGATGGGTTGGTCCAGGGGCAGTTACATCCTGTTCGTGACGCCATGTTGAACCCTGGGTTTGAAATGTAACTGCGATGGACCGGTGACACCCCCCAAGGAAACGGACACCAATTTCAAGTAGAAAAAATTTTATAGTGGTCTCATAAAAGCATACAACAAAATGGCAACAAAAATGCCTACGTGGGGGGAGGGGAGTAAACAGCTACTTAGTGAAAGAGACTATGCAAAATATAAGTGGGATAATAAACAGCTATGTATTAAAAGGACTGTACAAGGTACCAACGAAAAAACACACTTATAAGCAGTGCATAAATGGGAAAAACTTCACATAAACAATGCATAAATGGTATTATAGAGAAAGGGAAAAAAAAGAGGAAAGAAACAAATCGAGAGAGGTAGAATAACTATCAGTTTATAATACCTGTCCTAGCACCGTAGGGGAACCCAAAGCGAAGAGGCAGACCAGCGGCAGCATCCCAGTACTTAATCGTTCGGCTGGTAATTCGAGTATACCCAAAGGTCTCGTGGGCGTGAGCTCCCTGTCTTGGTCAGGGGATCAGTCCAACCGGTTCGTGACATGCCCTTCAGCGTTTGAAGGTGGGAGAACACTCGAGCCAACCGAGGCAGGGGTTTAAATAGTGTACCGCACGGCCAGAGTATAAAAATAGCCAATTGGAAGTGAGGTGCAGGTCAAGACCAATGATGTAACTGGGACCCCGGACAATGATCCCTCCTTCGTGGTGACGGGGGTGCGGAGAAACTCATCGGAGGGGTAGAAACTCATCCCCCCCCCCCAATGACACAAGGCTTGGGAGGTAGAAACTCACCCACGAAATTGAGGCCCATCAGGGGAGATCGATACTTAACATTTTTCCTCTTGAGCTGCATAGCCCAGCAATGAGACCCATCAGGGAGATCGATACTTAACATTCCTCCCTGTGAGCTCCATAGTCTAGAGGGCTACGTTGGGGTGGGGGGGGCATTATGTCGGCTACCTCCATTGACGGCATGCTGCCTGCTGCGTCCCCGTATCTGAGACGTTACGGAGGGATTGTCAAGGATCATCTGCCCCTCTGACTACTACCCCATGCTGCTCATCCATGTGGGAACCAATGATACTGCAAGAGGTGATTCTCAGCAGATCAAAGGTGACCACAGGACTCTGGGAGCGCGAGTGAAGGAGTTCAGAGCACAGGTGGTGTTCTCCTCGATCGTTCCGGTCAAGGGTAGGCAGGCCTGAGCAGAGGCAGCTGCATCCTGGAGGTGAATGCCTGGCTGTGAAGATGGTGTCGTCAGGAGGGCTTTGGCTTCCTTGACCATTGGGTGCTGTTCCAGGAAGTGGGACTGCTAGGCAGAGATGGACTCCATATGTCAAAGAAGAGGAAGGGCATATTTGGACACAGATTGGCTAACCTATTGAGGAGGGCTTTAAACTAGGTTTGAAGGAGGAAGGTGACCAAAGCCCACAGGTAAGTCACAATGTGGGAGACCTGGGGGAAGGGATGGAACTTCGGGGGTGCTGGGACTGTAACACCAGGGATAAAAGAGGGGGTAGTTGGAACATGGGGGGGAATCAAATAACTGTTTTAGGTGTCCCAACGAAGCCCTAATACCTGAGGTGAGGGGGAAGGACAAAGCCAGCAGAAAATGCAAGGAGGCAGATGCAATAGAACTGAAAATTGACAGGGGAAAGTGGGGCAATCAGCCTGGTATTTTAGGTACCTATACACAAACGTGAGGAGCCTGGGAACCAAGCATGAAGAACTGGTAGTCCTGGTGCAGACAAGGAACTATGATATAATTGGAATAACACCCGTGGTGGGATAACTTGCATGACTGGAGCACTACCATGGATGGGTATAAATTGTTCAGGAAGGACAGACAGGGAAGAAGAGGGAGAGGAGTAATGCTATATGTAAAAGAGCTGTATGACTGCTCAGAGCTCCACTATGGAAGTGGACACGAGCCAGTTGAAAGTCTGTGGGCTAAGTTTAGAGAAGAGGGCAACAAGGAGGACGTCATGGTGGGTGTCTGCTATAGACCGCCAGACCAGAAGGAGGAGGTGGATGAGGCATTTTATGGATAACTAATAGAAGTATCTAGATCACAGGCACTGGCTCTCATGGTGGACTTCAATCACCCTGACATCTGGGAGCGCAATGCAGCAGTGCACAGGCAATCTGGGAAGTTTTTGGAGAGTGTTGAGGACAACTTCCTGGTACAAATGCTGGAGGAACCAACTGGGGCCTTGAATTTCTCGACCTGCTGCTCACAAACAGAGAAGACACGATTGGGGAAGTAGAAGTGAATGGCAACCTGGGCAGCAGTGACCATGAGATGGTAGAATTCAAGATGCTGATTAATTGGGGGGAAAAAAAGGAAAGAAGCAAAACGCAGATCCTGGACTTCAGAAAAGCAGATTTTGGCTGCCTTAAGGAGCTGATGGGCAGGATCCCTTGGGAGGCTGATCTGAAGGGGAAATGTGTCCAAGAGAGCTGGCTGCGTTTTAAAGAACCCCTGCTAAGGGCACAGGAAGATACCATTCCTATGAGCAGAAAGAACAAATGTGGAAGGCACCCAGCGTGGCTTAACAGTGAACTCTGCACTGAGCTAAAACATAAAAAGGAAGCTTACAGGAAGCTTGGACAGACAACTAATGAGGCGTACAGAGATATTGCTCAGGAGTGCAGGGATAAAATCAGAAAGGCCAAAGGACAGTTGGAGTTGCAGCTAGCAAGGGATGTGAAGGCTAACAGGCAGGGGTTCTACAAGTATTTCAATAACAAGAAGCAGATCAAGGATGGTGTAGGTCCCTTCCTGACTGGGGCAGGTATCCTCATGGTGCAGGATGAGGAAAAAGCTGAAGTGCTCAATGCTTTTTGTACTTTCATTTTTATAGGGAGGGCCAGCTGCCAGCTCACTACACTGGGTATGGCAGATTGGAGAGAAGAAGAGAGGCCCTTGGTGACGGAAGGTCAGGTTAGGGAGTACTTAAAGAAACTGGATGTGCACAAGTCCATGGGACCAGGCTAAGGGAGTTGGCCGATGGGATAGTAGTACCTCTGGCCATAATCTTTGAAAACTTGTGGTGAGTGGGGGAGGTGCCAGAGGACTGGACAAAAGCAAATAGAGTACCTATCTTCAAGAAAGGGAAAAAGGAAGATACAGGGAATCAAGACTTCAAAGAGAAACAGCTGAACTCGAATTAATATGCAAGCTAAATTCTGTGAAAGCAGGACTTAATCGAGACTATTGTTTCTTTTCCCATTACAAAAGGTAATTTGACTTCAGGCTTCCCATGGTTTGAACCTAACAAATGCTCTGATTTCCTGTTACTGTATGACCTGATCCTATGTTTTACACCCTCTTGCATTTATTTTCATTCTATTCTGTAAGTTCACCCATCTTCAAAGCATCTGAGAAGTGGGATTTTCTCCCACGAAAGCTCATGCGAAAAATAAATCTGTTAGTCTTAACGTGCCACACGACTCCTTGGGGGTTTTTTTGTGCTGGACTAGACTAACGCGGCTATCCCTTTGGAAATTACAGATGTGTCAGCCTCACCTCAATCCCTGGAAAAATCATGGAGCAGGTTCTCAAAGAATCCATCCTGAAACACTTGGAGGAAAATAGAGTGATCAGGAACAGTCAGCATGGATTCACCAAGGGTAAATCATGCCTGACCAACCTCATTGCCTTCTATTGTGAGATAACTTGATTTGTGGATGCAGGAAGGCTGTGATATACCTTGACTTTAGAAAGGCTTTTGATACAGTTTCCCACAGCATTCTTGTCAGCAGGTTAAGGAAGTATGGGTTGGATGTATGGACTGTAAGGTGGATAGAAAACTGGCTAGATCAATGGTTTCAGCGAGTAGGCATCAATGGCTCCATGTCTAGCTGGCAACCAGTAATGAGTGGTGAGCCCCACGGGTCGGTCCTGGGGCCAGTTTTGTTCAACATTTTCATTAATGATCTTGGTGATGGGATAGATTGTGCACTCAGTAGGTTTGTGGTTGACACCAAGCTGGGGGGAAATGATAGACACGCTGGAGGGCGGGACAGGATTCAGGGAGACCTAAACAAATTGGATCAATGGGCCAATAGAAACCTCATGAGGTTCAACAAGCACAAGTGCAAAGTCCTGCACTTAGGACAGAAAAACCCCATGCATTGCTACAGGCTGGGGGCCGATCAGCTAAGTAGCAGAACTGTAGAAGAGGACCTGGGGGTCATGGTGGATGGGAAGCTGGATATGAGTCAACAGTGTGCTCTTGCTGCCAAAAAGGCCAATGGCATACTGGGCTGCATTAGTAGAAGTGTTGCCAGCAGATCGAGGGATGTGATTATTCCCCTCTATTCGGCACTGGTGAGGCCACATGTGGAATACTGTGTCCAGTTTGAGGCTCCCCACTACAAAAAGGATGTGGACAAATTAGAAAGAGTCCAGTGGAGGGCTATAAAAATGATCAAGGGGCTGGAGCACAAGACCTGTGAAGAGAGACTGAGGGAAGTAGGCTTATTTAGCCTGCAGAAGAGAAGACTGAGGGGGGATTTGATAGCAATCTTCAGCTACTTGAAGGGACGCTCCAAGGAGGATGGAGCTCAGCTGTTCTCAGTAGTAACAGAGGACAGAAGGATGGTTTCAAATTGCAGCTGGGGAGAGCACAGTAAGGCACAGGCAGGTTCAAGCTCCCAGGTTCAAATGTGGTTCCCAATTGTGGATGCCAAACTTGTTCGGCCTGATTCTCAGCTCCAAGGAGCCCCCCCACCCATACAGTTCCACTGACTTCAGTAAGTGTGTTAGATGCTGGCCCAGGGTGACTGGGGTGTGGTGTCTTTAAGGCCCAATCCCACTGGTGACCAGGTGAGTCATGGGGGAGGGGGAAAATGTCACGTGATGGGTGTTGTATAACTAAATTAGCTCTTCCGGGGGGGATTGAGGAGCAGGGGTGTGTGTGGATGAGCCATAGAGGTCAGACTCCAAACAAGAAGCCTGGAGAGTTACTGTTGGATAGAGAGCAGGAAAGGAGACCCCTGGGTTTGTTTGGGCTTGGCCACCCACAAGGCCTGAACCACTCCTTAATCGGATAGTAGCTGCAGAAGGGAGAACTACTGCAAAGAACCTAGGGCACTGGGGACAGGGTGCCTGTAGGGCCACCGCTGACCACAAGGGGGCACTCTAGAGGCTCTGATCAGATACCAGATGCTCAGTACTGAAAATCAGAGGCCATGTTATAAAGTGTGGGCACCCAAGACTGGCCCAAGGTCGGCTGATGGCTGAACTCCTGTTCCCAGGCCCAGAGATCAGGTTCCAGGCTGTATGTCCCTTCCTCTATCAAACAAAGAAAGGATCAAGCATTTCTGAGTGTAAAACCAGAACAAGTTTTGTTCCATGATGAAAATACAGCATCTGTGTCAGTGAAGGCCTGAAATTCAGACTAACCCCTGAGAATGCCAACCCAATGAAATGTGATCTTTTCTGTGTGACTCCAAGCAGAGAGCTCTTCATGTGTGTACTGTCAGCACTGATAAAGTGCAAAACTAGAGAGAAAGAAAGAGCACCTAGTATCTGAGTTGCTAGCCTGTCCTTTTCATTACTCCATTGCATGTCTGTGAGCTTTAGGGCAATTTGAGGGGGAAAGACACTGGCAGGATCTTGGCAGAGAGACACAATAACAGGGCTGTGTTTTCTGGTGATAGATTTCAAACTGTAAAGAGGGTACATATGTCAGATAATTGGGGCCCAACATTGAAATACTGCTAAAAACATGTAAGATGTGGATGGATGTATTTCTAAACCTAAGCTGAAATGAATGTTAAAACCATTGAAATTAAAACCATTCATCTTTAAATGTTGCCACTGCTCTTTACTGAAAGCTTTTGGGGAAGAACTAGATTCTGATCTCTCTGCTAACTCCCTGAATGAGGGCAAGTCTGGATTTACACCAGTGTAACCGAGCTCTGAAATAACGCTCTATCTTTTACACATTCTTGGCACTGTCCAAATAATGTTGGAAACCCAAACTCACCAGTCCTGGGCTAGTACATAAAAACCTGGGAGTAACACTGGCTGTAGATGAAATGAGCCATCTCTGCCAAGCCAATTGAAATGCGAAAAACAAACAGAGCATAAAAGGCAGATGAGACCTTCTCTTGCAGTTCGTTTGTTTTTGTGTGTTTCAGGTGGGCTAATCAGCTTTTCATGCATATATGAATGCAAGGAAATACCTTGCAACTGGCACCCCTAAATCAGACCTGCTCTCAGGGGCTACATCTCCACCAACGTGAGTACACAGATATCTCTGTGTGCCTGCTTGTGGGCTCAAGCCCCAAAGAATCCATAATACACACCACCAGGCCACTGCTTGATTTCTGAGTGGAGGAAGACCCTCTTCCCCACCCACTGGGCAGCCCAGAGGAATTTGAGGGTAAGGGTCCCCTTAATGTCCATGGAAGTTTAGCTAGTCAGGGCAGGGTTGGCCAAATCAGTGAGGTAAGCAGGTTGGATGCTTCTATGTCACCAGGAATCAGTTAAGCCCCTTTGCCTTCTCTGGCTGGCTTTTCCCCACATCTCTTTGCAGGACAGGCATGAGGAGCAGCCTCTGGCTGCAGCATCTCAGGTGGGGCAACTGACGTCTGGATCGGGGTGGCCATGCTGTGGTGCTTGGAGGTGGGAGGCAAGAGGCCATGATTCAGGAGAGAGCATGGCTGGGTTGTGCAGGGCCTCAGGAAGTGTGTAGGGCCTGGCTTGGGGGGGGAGATGATGGGGGACACAGTAGGGCAGGGCCGCAGCATTGCCAGGATTGCACCTAAAGCCTGCGGTTCAGAGCATGGCCAGGCCCCTGCTGCTCCTGGTGACTGGCCTGATCCATAGGTGAAGGTGCTCCTGGCTCACTGGCCAGGGACCAGCCTCCACTCTGCGCACACAGCGCTTGGCTCTGTGCACAAGTGCAGCCACCAGTAGCCTCCACACACACTCCGAGTGACCCCCACAGTCACCTCACCATCACACCCCCCACAGTCACCCCAAATGATCCCCACAGTCACCCCACCCTCACACACACCCCGCACACCCCGAGTGACCCTCACAGTCACTCTGCCTGCATGACCCTCACAGTCACCCCCACACTCCACCCCACCGTCACCCCTAGGGACCCCCACAGTCACCCCACCGTCCAACAAACACCCGGAGTGCCCCCCCCGGTAACCCCCACCCCCCCAACCTGACAGGCACAGCCACTGACCCCGACCCACCACCCCGACCCCCCCCAGGCTCGTTCCTACCGAGCAGCTGGAGAGGCTGAGGCTGCGCATGCGCGCCGGGCCGGCCGCTCGGAGCTGTCCCTTCAGCACCACGCGGAGCCGGGGACCCCCGGCCGGGCCGGGCCGGGCCGCGCCGCCGGTGAGTTGGGGAGGGGGATACGGGAAGGGAGGGGGAGACCGCGCCCAGTCCTGCCCCACCCAGATCCCCAGCGTGTCCCTCTTTCCCAGCCTACCCCACACCCCACCTCGTCCCCTCCCCACACCCTGCCCCACACCCCACCCTTCCCTTCTACTTCCAGCCTGACTCACACCCTGGCCCACACACCATCTAGCCCCTCTGCCCCAGCCTGGCCCCCACCCTGCGCTACACCCCATCCAACCCCTCTGCCTCCAGCCTGCCCTGACCACACCCTGCCCAGCCCCTCTGCCCCACATCCAACATCTCTGTCCTCCACCCTGCCCTACCGCACCTCTCATTCATCCGTTCAGCTCTCCATACCTCTGCCCAACACCCCGTCCCCTTTCCCACACACCATCCAGCTCCCTGCAGCCACCACACTCCCTCATCCTAGCCCCCACCCATGCCTTTCTCCCAGACACCCTTCTGCCCTTCCCATCCAGATGCTTTCTTCACCCCCTTCTGATGCCCTCATGCCTTTCCTCCCCACACGGCCCCTGCCCACACACCCCTACCTGGTAGAGCCCCATAAGCCCCTTCACCCCATCCATCCCTCTTCAGCACCCTCCAGCTGCCCCATTTTCCAGCTTCAAGCTCTTCCTTACTTCAGCACCCCACCCTGACCTACCTTTTCCTCAGTCACCCACCCTGACTCCATCTCAGCCTCTGCTCTCTCCATTGCGATCCCTCCCCCACCCTCTCCTCCCACCTATCTGGTCTGTCCTTTGCCCACACCTAGCCCCCCTTCCCCCACTGCCTTTCTGTCCCCTCCTGCCCACCAGTTCAATGGGATCAAAGCAGGGTGGGCAGCCCCTGGCTCTGTTGTACAGGTTGTCCACACAGGCATTGGTGTACCTCATGTGCATGCCCTAGCATGTAGGGTTGTGGCCTGGGCGGGGGGGACAGGGGCTGCATGTAAGAGAAAGGAGATGCCACGCCAGCCACATTGGGCACATCCAGCATGGGGGGTGTGCTCAACCCACACCCTCATTCGCCCTCCCCAAGAGAGGCTAGGCCAGTCTGGCTAGGGGGTGGGCTGGGACACGTTTGGGGGGGGAGAGGGCTGGAGGCAGGAGGGTCTGCCTCTTTTCCTCTCCACCACCTCAGGTGCAGCAGACAACCAGATCTTCCTGGGGCAGAAAGGGGGCAGCCAGAGGCCTCCCAGCTTGGACAGTCCCTCAGGCAGGGAGGCCCACTGTGACATAAAATCCAGTTCCCCCTGCTACGCTCACTTCAGATTGCCCCATCTGCCCTGGAGAGAACGGGGAGGGAAGTGTTTGATCGATCACCCCCAGTACCAGAAGTTCAAGCAATTCCCAGGGAAAGCAAAGCAGCAGGTGACGATTTCCCTAAACCAGTGGTTCCCACCCTTTTCTCTGCTATGGCACACCTTGATGCCTTTAATTATTTTGAGGCACACTGCTATAGAGTCACCAAATGAACTCATGAATATTCATGACCCAATCCAGACCTCTGAGTAGTTTTTGAAAAAAATTCTGTGGCACACCCGCTCACTCCTGAGGGCACACCTGTGTGACACAGTGCACGGGTTGAGAACCATTGCTATAGAGCACTGCCTGGGTCCCTGCTACTCTCCCTTCCCCATTGGGGGGTGGCTTAGCCTGGTTCTATGCTTTCCTTCCATGGTGCCTCTCTTTCCTAACCCCATCAGCTTATCTCCCCCAGGGATCCCCACCTCACCCCAAAAAGCACCACCAAAGTGCTCTCTCAGTTCACCCAACCCCACTGACTGAAAGTAATTTGCCTCTGGTCCACCACTCCCCTCCAAACCACCCCAACTTCCCCCTCGTCTATCCTGTTCACAGTCTGCCCCTTATTTCCTCTGCCTGCTTGATCCACATCTTCCCCATAGTCCTTACTGAGCCCTGGATTTCCAGCCCCCTCCTATAGCTCATCTTCCCCTGCTGCTGAACCCCATCTTCATCTCCAGCCCATCACCCTTCTCCACTCTATTACCTCCCCACCCTTTACCATCCCCATGCATCTCCCTCCCTTGGCTCCTGCTGCCAGCCCTGGGTCCCACTCCTGTCCACACTTGGAAAGCTGCATAGGGAAGGGACGATGCAATGTGTTCTATTACTGGTGCAGTTACCATAACAACTTCATGCAGGGCTTTTTTTAAAAATAGCAGCTATTGTTCCCTCAGCTTTTCAAGGCTGCGTGAAGGGTGGGTCTGGCTGTGGGGCTGATGAGTTTCATACAGTGTTGCATCAGTTAAAGCAGCCCCTTCCCCCACATCCCCAAGGTCTGTGTCTGGAGGGAGGAAGCACTTCAAGACTAAGTGGCTGGGCCACTTTGCGGGAGCACAGTAATGGGGCCATGCAAAATGAGTTTGTTAGGTCTCAGTGGACAGAATTGTTGGAACTAGTCAGCTCTCTTTGTATGGTGTCACGGCAGAGAGTCCAAGGAGTGAGAGGGATGTAATCTGGGCCCAGGCTGTAGCTCAGAAGAGGGGCCCATGCTGTACCTGACATCACAGGGTGACTGGACCCTTTAAGACATTAAATCCCCCTCTATGCTTTACTCAGATATCCACTCCTGTGAGAAAGGCACAGAAACCCAACAGGTCAGTCATGTCAAAATTGGGTCTGGCCTGGAGATGTGGGAGGAAGCAATCAGGAAAAAGGGGGCAGCAAGCCTGGAAGGGGGCTGGACTGGAGAAGCTGACAGAGGGCTGAGTTCTCCATGCAGCCCCAAAGAGGAGACCTGTGGGAACCCTGAACCAAGGGGACTCTGGGTGCACCTGAGGGGCTCAGGGCTGACATGACATGCTGTACAAGATGTAGTGAATGACACCCCTCCTGGGGGAAATCTCAGGTCTCAGAATCTGGCCTGGGAGTGGCATCACCCAAGAGCCGGGGACGACTGTGCACCTAGTTGGCCATGGCACACCACCAGGGGGCATCCTACACCTGTCCATGAGGTAGCAGACACCTGTCTGGATGGTATCCAAACCCCACACAGCTGTACTGTGACAACAGCCTGGGACGAGAGGTGGAGAACTGATCCTGTCCCCGTTGTATGGCCTGGGAAAGGGGAACAGAGGCACAGAAATCAAGTGAGTCAAAGGCATTGAGGCACCTATCAAGGGGCTTTTGAAAATCCCACTAGGTGCCTTTGAAATTCTGACCTAGACCCAACTGTTACTGTGACTAAGGTACCTAGAGAGCCTAGAGGAGCCTCCAGGAATGATTTGGCTAAGAGACACCAGGTGTGGGAGAGAGACGCTTTGTCTAAGGCCATACGGGCAGCATGTGACAGAGCTGGTCCTCCAGGGAACTGAAACCAGCCCCTCTGCATTGCTGGGGCCCTCTCCCTGTCCATCCATGCTGTACTCAGCCAGATGGCAAGCCAAGGCCTCAGTCTCTGGGCCTCAGTTTCCCCCAGCTGTGATAACCTTTATCTGTTTTACAGAGGTGTGAGTGTTACAAGGTCAGATTTATTGCTTCTGATGTGCTTCAAAATCTTTGTGGGCAGGGTACCTGGCTCCTTTAAAAGAAACATTTACAGCATCCCTGATGACTACCCAGGTGCTCTCAGGCTGGGCTAATGAGGGGGAAACAGCTGCTGTGGAAGATAGCTAGGCAGCTGCAGAGGGGGAAAGGAGGACACTTTGGAAGTATAGTCTGGGGAGAGGCTGCAGGGAAAGCCTAGGAGAAAGTTCTGTGGAGCACTTAGGAGGAGCACAGCTGGAAACTGCCTGCCAGGAAAGAAAGCAGGCAGCCAAAAGATTCTGTCCATTGTGCCAGGATGATCTCGTTGTTGACTTGACTGTTGACACTGGCAAGGGGACACAGAGCCCTGCACCCAGGGCAAGGCACCTGGTGAACCTGGGATTGAGCAGAAGGGCTTGACAAAGCTCTGCTTTAAAGACTGCATGTGGGGTGATCAACACTAAACCATCCAGGGGGCTGCTGACTGCCAGAAGGACTCTGCAACAGGAGATGAGAGGTTTGTGCAGGTCCACATTTAGCTAACAGAAGATATGGGTGGACTGTGCCGCTGCAGCACAGAGAATCCCATTCCCCAGGAGCTGAGCCGATGGCTAGTCCCTTTGGTAATGGGGGATGGTGTACCTGGGCTGAGAGGGTTAATTTCAATGCCCATGGTTTGCTTGATGGCTCTATAAACTGGTCAGAGGTAATGGTGGTATTTGCTTCCTGCTGTTAAATGTGAGGGTGCGGGTGATAGCTACAAGCCTGCATGATTTGGCCCTGATAGCCCCACCCCGGCTGACACAGTTGCCTCTGTCCAGGTATGAGGGTCAGCAGGAGGTGAGGAAAGATTGTGGCTGGCTCTGCTGTTGCCTCTGCCCTTAACTGCAGGCCTCCCACCCCAAAAACTCCATCAGCCAGAGCATCTCCTCTTTGTCTATGAGCTCTGGTTGGGATAGTCTGGGTGTCCAGGTCACAGACCCTCTGGGAACTGCTTGAATTCCTTGCCTTGGAATCACCAAGGCTGACTGTTCTCGATGAGTGCATTGTGCTAGCCCGAGCGCTCAAGATGATCGTGACACACTGATGTGAGGCCCAGTGGGTTTCTAGCTCAGCTCATGTAGCTGGTCACTGTCTGGACATGGCTCTGGGGAGTGCATGGAGGAGAATGTGATTGGGCTATGGCTCAGATCTCACATCAGGGTGAAGGGACTGTTTGACGGTCCACCCTTGGCTGTTAATGAAACCAGTGCATCTCTAAGATGGTTCAGCCAACTCCCCCTGCTCTGTTGGTTTTCTGGCCCTTGAGTGTCAATACCCTGGGCAGTGCACAGCTGCAGCCAGCTTCATGGCTTCCACATGGCATGCAGCAGATAAAGTGTCATTTGAGCAACAAAAATAGAAGTCAAGTCACCTGTGATTTTCTGCCCCCTCCCTGGGGGCAAAACAGGGAATATCAGTGCAGTTGCTTGGAGGTAGCCATCCTTGGTTTAATAAAGAGGAAGCTGCTGGCAAAGGCCTTCCAGGGGGCTCTTTGATGCTAGAACTTTAGCCCAAGACAGCCTGAGTTTACTGCCCTTTTTCAGGGCATAGCAGCGATGCTCAGTGTTGTGGAGCAGGCCCCACAGAGAGAGCAGCTGCATTGGGGGAGTTTGTAGGAGGAGTTTCCATGCTAGAGGTGCTGTGGTGTTTCCCCCTGCGGGTGTTTTGCTTTGTAAAGGTTTGTACAAAGTGCTCTCAGTGAGGGGCAGACTGCCTACCATTATAAATAGGAAGAAATTGCACTCAGTCAAAGGTTGGAGGGAGCAGGCACTTACTCAGCACTAGGAGATGGGAGAGGCTTGGGCATACAGGGTGGGAACAGAAGTGGCTAAAATCAATTTCTACAGGGCATACGCAAAGGGAGATTTTTTTCAGAATCTTGGAACTTGGCCCAAGTTGGGCCAGTGTTCACAGGAACAGAAAAAAGCAAAGTGCCCACTGCAAATGTCAACCCTTCTTCCCCTGCAGGGAAGAACTGGTCACCCACAATTTTTTTTAACTCTGCAAAACAATTTATTTTATCCTAGCCTCATTCTTGTAACGGCTGAACCAGTTCGGCTGAAACTTTTCAAGACAGTTCAGCCTGCCTGGAAAATGTCAGCCCAAAAGGCTCAATTCTGGTGGTTATAAGCAACTGAAAAGAGCATCTTCTACTAGGAAGTGTCAAACAACCTCATTAGACAGCCCTACCAGTCCCACTTATAAAAGGTTGTCCCATTCAGCCAGCCACTTCTCCTCACCTCCATTCTGGTTCTTAGTGCCTTCAGCCCCTGTCTATCAGCTGTGGACAAAATTCTCCCTTCTCTAGTCCACTCCACACTTGTATGGTTCCTGCCACTCTGCTGCACACAGCTATGTGGAGAACGGGTTTGATGTCTGTGAGGGCTGGTGATCCAGTGCCCCAATGGTACCAGTTCTGAACTATTCAGGTCTTTGGAGGTCATCTCGCACCATGGCTGGTGGGTTAGCTTAAAGCACATAGGGGCATTGGCTGTGTTTAATCCACCTTGGACAGGTTCACCCCATGTGGAAGTTGGTGACTAATGAACACTAGAAAGGGGCTTGATCTGGAACATGAAAAGTATCCTTAATTCCCAGGGAATCTCATGTTGCTGTAGTGGGGAGCCAGAAATACCCCGATAAGGGAAAAAATCTCTGTGCTGAAAGCTGCCTCCAGCCTTGCTCAATGGAGAAGAATTTCCCTTTGTCTAAAGAAGCTGTCACCCTTTCTTGGAAGAGATTCATGACTGTCTTGTGAGTTTTACAGACAGGCAAATTTCCCTGCATGCAATTTCCAGGGTCAGGGTCTTAGTTTGCATTGAACAGAGCCATCAAAGAGTCCCATATTTAATTCTTTCAAAGATGAGGTGGAGGGGTTGTCACAAGACCCTCGTGTGAATCTACATATTGCCCTAAATTTATTTTTCAAAATGTAGTTTGTGCTTTTTGGTTAAATGGGACTTACCCATTCTTTTGCAGTGTTGCCATATTGGGATAGAGAAAGACAGACAGGGTGGGAAATTGATGAGCCTACTTTCACTGCTTATGCTGCTGTCTCATGATTTGATCACCAGTCTCATGCTATTTGGTGTTTCTCTTAAAGCCCCAGCTCTTGGAGTCAGGTGATGATGTGAGAATTTAATTTAAAACAAGAAAAGTACATTTCTACCCCTTGTGGTTGCAGTTGCAAGCTGAAAAAATATGATCTGGGTGCAACATAAAGGTTCAGAAATCAGCAGATAAATAGTAAACTTATTTGCTGTTTTAAACAATCTCATGATTTTTAAGCTATCTCATAATCTTCTAAGGTCTGAATCATGAATTTCAAATGTTTGGGTGGTGCGGTACCTTTTACTGAGTGCAGTGTGCTTTGGGGGGTGTCAGACCCATGAGGAGATGCAGTCCCAGCCTGAAGGATTGAAATCTCATTCAAATGCAGACGTAGGTTTAGACACAGACAAGGCAGCAGGTGACAGGATAATTTCTAGGGAGTAAAGGGATCTTGGACTCAGATCTTGGTCACTTTGCTCCACACCCATGTTACCAATGGGCCAGAAAGCTGCCCACATTGGGCATCTGAAGATTGCCCTAGCATTGGAAACTGTGGCTGGTGTATAGTCACCACAGCCAGCTCTGTGTCATGCTCCAGAGGAAAGAAGAACATAGCCAGAGACAATCCAACTGCCCCTTCGTTCAGGTTAGAGCACCCCCACGGTTGCTCTAGTATTCAGGGGATGGGGAGAGGGAGAAATTAGTGCTAGCTTTGACTAAAGGGCTGCAAAAGGCTCGTTGGTAGCTTGTCTCCCTTTGCTGTACCCACTGGTGCAGAGGTACAAGTGAGGACTGAACTCTTGGCATTTTGCAGGGAACACCCTGAAAGGCTTTGTAGGCATTTTGCAGAAGGTGAAGGAGAGTGTTTCAAGAAGGAAGCATGGCATGGAAGAAGATGCAAAAGTCTCTAAAGGGAGCGGGAAGAGCTAAGGGAAGGAGGCAGCTTCCTGTATGAAATGTTCAAGAGCTACCTTGACAGCGTCTCTGGGAACAGACACTCAGATGACCTATCATGTTCCTGCTGAGCACCTGGCTGTTTTCGGGAACCCTGTGTATCTTTAAAAACCAGCCTGGCTTCCGTTGTGCAGGGGCTGCATCTGAAACATCAGTATCCTGCAAGCAGGCCTGGGGCTGTACAGACAGGGTAGGAGATCTGGCTTAGCCAAAGGGGCTACACAGGCAATATTAGATTATTATGTGGCTAGCATGAATATCCTGCATCCTCAGCTTGATTAATCATGACAAACATCCTAGTTTCTCTAACAAACATTCTGGCTGGGATATTAAACCTCCCACTTTGGGACTTCGGTCAAGAACTATTAGAGACCAGAATGAGACCTTAAACAGGGGGCAGATTATCCCATGGCTGGGAATATGGGGTTTTAGGTTTTCCTCTGAAGCATGCTCCACAGAGGACACTCTAGATGGCCACCAGCAGGGAGGGCTCCAGTCTGGCTATTCAGACCTTCCTACAAACTTCAGAAGCAGCCATGCTAGAAAGACATGACTCTGGGAGTGGTGAGTGATGAAGGGCCTGCTCTGTGCTGATCTCCCCAGGGGTCAGGTGTTGCTATAGCTACTGCCTAAGGAGGCTTGGCTATTTAGCTCCAGCTGATACAAGCTTTTAGCTGTGGGTCCCTGGTTCAATCCCCTGTGTGTCAGCCGAATGAGATGTCAACATATAAACATGGAATAATTCACTTATGAATTGGCAAGAGATGTTGTTGGGTATTTACCCATTGGTTATGTTTCAGGGGCCTGTCAGACTGAGGGAAGAAGGTTGTGCAGTGGTTAAAGCTGACTCCTGGCTCCTCTTCCCAGCTGTGCCTCAGGCATGCTTTTTGATCTTGGCGAGTCATTTAACCCCTCTTTGTCTCAGTTTCCCCATCTGTGCTGAGAGTAGCTTTTGCCACTTCTGAGCAATGTGCTGTGCAGCTGGATTCTTGTTCAGGAGGCACATTGGGAGCCCAGCTCCCAGAGGATGGGTGCTGTGGAAACACCAGTGTTAGTTTATCAGTAGGAGGTCAGTGTGACTCAAAAACAAGTCCACTTCCTTCCTGAGAGAGACTTCATTCAGCAGCTACCCTGGCTAATGGAATGAGCTGGCACCAGCCTGGCCAATCGCTTTTTGCCTAGCAGCGACATTCGTGGTTTCCCTGTGGGCTTGCTATGCAAATGTTTAGTCTGCAGCAAGCTGGGTGTGGATCTATCCTACTTCAGTCTGCTGTGCACATCCTGACTATCCGCCTGGCCACTGCTGCCCCATGCTAACCATTCCCTACTGCGCTTTGGCCTAGTCCCATTTCAAAGCAGCATAGCTCAAAGTCAGGGTAGGGCAGCTGGGTCCAAATTCCCAGTGTTGCATTTTTATAATTCTTTATTGTGGCTAATGTAATGGAAATAAAGACCAGGCACCACAAGGTGAAGTGCTGCCCAAACTCAGAATGACACACAGTCTTTGTTCCAAGGAGTGTGCAATCTAACTAGACCACAAGACTAATAAAAAATAGGAGGAGAAAATGCACATCATTGACCTGAAGTCACCCAAGATCAGTGGTACAGCTGGGACTAGATCCCAAATTGCCTGACTCTCACTTCAGTATGCAACCAGCTAGCCCTTATTACCTTCATTTTGCCTTTTGCCATGGTTGCAGAATCATTGTTAAGCAGGTGCTGTGTTCTTCAGGGGGTGAGGGAGAAAAATTGACCAGACCTCCATGTAAACTGAGGGACTCACTAGTAAAAGGTCAGGTGTGAATCCACCCAGAGCATCAACAGCCAAAATAACAGAATTGTCTTGTGTGAAGGAAAGTTTAAGGAAACCAGCTGGAGCTTTTCCCAGAGCCGTTCTAGGAGGAGGAAATGGTGGGCTCCAGTGGAGGTGGGATGGACCCTGCATGGATTACCCAGTCCAGTCTATCACCCCTCTCCCCTTTCTTCCCCCACTTGTCCTGTTCCCTGCAGAAACCCCTAAAGGTGTTGGGGGTAAGCAGGTCTTTTGAAAGGTACGCCACACATGACTTAGTCCCAAGGTACTTTTTGCCCTTTGCAAATTTGTGGCATCATTGAAGCCAGGACTCCTGGTTTCTGTTCCTGGCTAGGTGCACATAAACTAGATGTTCAGGCAGGGCACTATACAGTAGGATGCCTGGGTTCTATCCAAGACCTGCTGTGTGGCTTCTGGTGACTCAGTTAACCCCCCTGAGCTTCTTCACTGATCAGAAAAAACAGAGGTAACAATGCTCACCTCACAGGGGACATAATTAACGCTGGTCCCACTGACACCTGTTGCAAAACACCCACTGATGTCAACAGGCGCAGCCACAGCCCTTAATGTTCACCTACGGTTTTGTGCAGCCAACACAAGGTGCAGTAGACAAGCCTAGATCAGACCTTGTTCTGCCAAAGTCTCCTACAGCAGCACGCTGGCCAGGTCATGGGGGGCAGTTTCCAACACCCATTTTCACCCTGGAGAGCATACTTGTGTCTCTTTCAGAAGACAGGGATGCTCGTGCTCTCAGCAGCAGCCTCTTTCCCTAGGAAGAAAAAGGAGGCATGCCTGAGTGGGATGAAGTGTTGAAGGGAGGAGAGATGAGGGTAATAAAAGCATCTCACCCAGTTGCGACCTTAGGTCCCAAAGCCCACAGAGGAGCTTTCACAGGTTGACCAGCTCTGTGGTTCCTCTCCTGGTCTTGAGCCAGTGACCATTGTCCCACAATCCAAACCACTTTTCATCAAAGATATTGTGATCTTGCAGGGGCTGGTTCTCAGTTTCCCCTGTCTCTCAGCTCCTGTCTGCAAGACCCTTCACCTACTCAAGCTCTCTCTGCAAAAGATTGAAGCTTCTCACTCCTGAAGACAGAAGCGGGGGTGGGGGGGTGTGAACCTCTTATCAGTGTAGAGCTGGGGCTGTGGGAGGGGCACTGGAGATTTAGGCTGTATCTATGCTACAGACTTGGCACTCTACTAGACTGCCACACCATCCTGGAGATGCTGGCTGCAGCGACAGAAGGGTTTTCCACATCGCTGGGGTGAATCCAGCCTCTGAAGCAGCAGATTTTTCCATTGAACATGTGCGTTCCAGACCAGGACCTAGATTTGCTTAACTACATCCCTTAGGGTGTGAATTTTTCACACTTCTGAGCATTGGTAGGTTGAGGGTGACCTAAGTTAGAGGCGCCAACCAGGCCTCCGCCCGCCTTCTGGTATGCCACATCCTTAAGAAATCACTGGTGTACGTGACGTCAGTGTCATTCAACGGGAACTGATTGAACGTTCTGCCTTCGTTCTGCCACCAGAGCACAAATCAAGGGAGATTCTCAGGCCCCTAACACAGCTGTCCCACCTGCCTCTGTGAAGAGAGATTTCTTTTATTCAACAGCCGTGTTATCAGGAGCCACACTGGAGTTCTGGCCCACCCCCGCTCTGCTTCCAAAGTAGGATTCTAACACGCGTGGGAAACTCAGATGTGGTTGCAAGTGGGGGTGGACAGAGCCTGTAGCTGACAGCAGCTTGCAGAGGCTGTTGAAGTGTGGGGCTTCCTGTGGGCTGCTTGCCTTTTCCTAACCAGTGCGCTGTCCTAGCCCTCCTTTTCCTTCCCTTCAGCACCTGCTTTTCAGGACATAAAATTCTGAGTATGGGCCTGAATTTCTCCAGTGCTGGGTAATTGTGGAGCCATCTGTCTGTCCCAGAGTGAAACCTTTTTGCCCACTGCTGGGCCGTGGCATGGAGATTATGCCAAAACAAGCTTTAGTTCTCTAGGGGCAGCTTCTTTGCCATGGGGCCAGGGATCACATAAACTGCTGCCTCAGTGCTCCTGGGATCTTGCTGCTAGCAGCTTTCACTAACTTCTCCCACAGCGATCTGAATTTTCTGGGCAGGGCTTAGAAAAGCTTTCTGTGCTGAGTTCTATTTGTTTTAACATATTTAAATTTCTGCTTTTAACAGCCTCCTGTCATTTTGTGTTGCCTCTGAGGGGCCCCAGTGCAGGTGCTCTATCTGACCCCTCCCAGAAGAACAGTTCAATCTGCACACCCGACTTCGTATTAGCACCCTATGACAGATGGAGAAACTGAAGCACAGTGAGGTTAACCCCTGCTTTTCTAAAGAGCCAAGGCCCCTTTTGAAATCCTCTCTGAAAATCTAACCCTAAGTGAATAGTCAAGGTTTCAAAGTCAGTCTGTGGCATAGTCAAGTCTCCTGGCTCTCAACCCAGCGTGCTACCCCTCTAGAACCTGGCTATTACAGGTGGGAAACTGTTAATGCAGCAGGAGGTTCTCAGATGGGACACTCAGAGCCAGTAGGATGTCCCCACAGTGGGGGAATGGGTTTTCTGCTTTTCTGACTCCCAGGGAGATGTTGAGAGGGCCCCATTTTTTCTCAGCATCAGAACTAGCCAGCTTGGGGCCCCATTGGTTTGGAGAGTTCCTGCATCCAGGGGCAAGGACAGGCAGTTTGTAGCCTCCACAGACACATATGCGGGGGGGCTTACCTTGAATTCCCCCTTCCTTTTTGATTCCCTCTCTCTCTAGCCCATGCACCCCACTCAGCAAATCCTTCAAGCCCCTGCATAGGGCACCAGGATCTAGAGGAGACTGGAAGTCAATTCACATGTGCTCCTCTTCTCATTCTGTGCTACCACGAGTCCTGAGCACCTCCTCTGGGTCCTCTGCTGCGCTGGCCTGGCCATCCTCAAGAGAGAGGCTGGGGCCAGGCTCCCCTGCAGGGGGAGATGCGCCCCATGCAGCCTGCTGTCATTAGCCTAGCTGGAATACCTGTGGGGATGAAGGCTATGTCCTCAATACCGTCCCCCTGGTCAGAAGAGAAGAGTGCAGCTTTCACCACTGAGGGACCACGTTCAAACTTGGCCCAGGCAGGGTTAGTTTCAGGCCGAGCTTTTGCTTCTGCCACACCGTTCACCCCAAGGATTCCTGGATGCTTCACTGCTGACCAAATCCACCAGCGTGCACTGCACAGCAGCAGGCCAAAGAAGTGCAGGTGGGCTGGGAACTGCTGTCTCCTAGCCAGCATCACCCCAGATCCTTGAGGGTTTGCTCAGCTGTCCCTTGGTGACAAGAAGTTCAGAGAGAGGTCCAGAGCAGAGCCGAAGGTTGGCCCACGTGTCTATACAGGATCCTGCAACAACAACTGGACAGGGTCACCCTGGGCAGATTATTTCTGCAGCTAACTCCCAGCGGATTATGGACAGAGATTAATATTGCCTCTGAGGCACAGACCTGCACAAGCTTTGAAGGGAAGGCAGCACATGGTTAAATTCAGAGACTTCACTTCTTATGTGCACCCACCTCTGGGGTGGGACCTGGAGACTTTTTAACAGCACATAACAACACTGAACAAGAGTCCAGGGTAGGAAGTGACAGATGAAAATGACTAGGTTTGTCTGAGGAAGTGTGTTATGGCCTCTTTCCCTGCTCCATTAAATTTGTTAGGCTTTAAAAGTGCCACTAGGCTCCTTGTTTGTTCTCCTCTCCATTAATGGCTATTTGTCCCAGGCGTGGTGTACAGCAGATCTGGGAAGGAGTCGAGTATCAAGACAGAGCCACCAGACTGGTGGAGGTAACAGATACATGTAAAGATGTGGTTTATGCAGCAGCCATTTTAAAGAGACAGCTCAGGTGTTTGGAGGTTGCAGAGTCTCGAGAACAGAGGGGGTTACTCTGAAGCCAGCTCCAAGCCACAGTCAGGGTGCTGTGGTGCGGAAGGTGGGCCTGCTCCGAGAGCTGACCACCTGCCATCTCTAGAACGAAAAGCATCCATTGGTCCCCAGCAGAAATTAAATGATCCCCTAGAGAGGATATGAAGGACCTCTGTGGCCTCCAGCCCTGGGTCCAACAAACTAGAGAGTGGAAGCAGCCCACCTATGGGAGAAGGCGATGGTGGAAGGGCAGTTGTGTCCATGTTAGTGACAAGCTGCCCGAGGCAGGGAAAGGGCATGGGGTGGAGAGGGAGATTCAGGACTGGAAAGTGGAGATAGGGGTCAGATGAGTATGGTGCCACATTGGCAGAGCTGTGAGGAGCCTGGGAAGTGGAGCAAGAGATCAGCTGGAGCACACTCAGAGAAAGCTGCAGGTCCATTCTCAGTGCAGCCTGAGAAGCCTTTGGCTGTAGGAGCACAGGGTGCTGCCATTAGAACTGAGGAGCAGGGGTACAGTCACATGGAGGAGGCGTGCTTAGCAAATATCTGATGTCTGGTCCCAGACAGGTCTCTCAGCCGCTCAGTAGTTTGCACTGTAAACACACTCATACTGTGCAGTGGAAATAAATATACATGGAAGTCGAAAAGTGAGGTGCAGCTCCTGGTGATCCATCCACCGTACAGAAGGGTCAATACTTGGGAAATGCAGCCTTTTGTGTAAGTTGAGTTTGAGTTAATGGTTCTCTAATTCATCACACTGGGTTCGGCGCCAGCTGCTACAGTTTTAAGACCTTCACTGGAGAATCACTGTGGTTAGACTGGGAGGCTCTGAACACACAACGAACAAGGTATGACAGAGTCCCTCAGGAACCATACCCAGGGCCCTCTCCTCCTTGCCGATCAGAACTTGGCACAGTGGAGCCTGCAGGTCACTTGGAGCTCCACAAAGGAATGCAGACAGCTTTCAACTCCACCACCAGAGGGTCCAATTCTTGCTCCACCTGGAAGTCCCCATGTGGGATTCCCCTCCCCTAGACAGATCCTGGGGATCTCCTCCAGCTGGTGTGGAAACCAGAAGGGTTTATTAGCTCTCAGGATCACAGCACAGCAAGACTTGGCTAGCAGATTAATTAGGTTACAAGAGCAACCCACCGAGGTGAGCAAGAGCCATGCTCCAAGAGCCTGCTCCCCTAGACACACATCATGGCATTGCCCCTTTCCTTCCCAGCCACCACCAGACCTCTTCTTCCTCATTCCTCCCTCCCTGTCCTTTGTCTTTTTGCTGGGCTAAGTGAACCCCGCCCCTTGGTCTTGACTTGCCATGTCTTATGTGAACTGGTTGGACTGAAGGGAGAGGTCCTGGCCAGGTCTGCCTACTTGTGGCTGGGGATGGCGCATCCACCTGCTGGTTGTCCCTGTAATTGTGACACACCCAGGTCCCAACACTAGAATACATGAACAGAAAAACAAGGGAAACTGAGGCACAGCACATACCACCCAGAGAAAATCCCAAGAGTCTCCCCACTTTGCTGCACAAGGACAATGACCACAACAGTTACTAGTATAATATAAAATCTTGCTTGTGTTATAGAAGTTACACTTGCATATACATCTCTAAAGCCTGAGAAAGTCCATGCACTGCCCCCACCCCCATTCACACACCCAAAGATCTCCTGCAGCCAGGTAGCTCTCTCAACAGATGGTCAGCAATGGGGGATGGGAGAGTTTCATACTGGTGTCCTCCCTTGACTGCTTTTGCTCAGCCAGGAAACCTCTTGTTCTGATCATGCCTAACACGTTCCTTTCCTTTCCTTATCTCTACTTACACCCCCCATGAATGATTGGGGGGGAGGGCTGTTTTTATTGGTTCTTTTTTTAATTCCCCTTATTCTCATTAGCGTCTATGCATATCGTGTATCCAAGGCAACCTGTTATCCAAGCAGGACATCCCCTGATGTTACAATCAAGCATCTCATGGTCTAGAGCAGGGAACTCAAACTCAAATCACCATGAGGGCCTCATGAGGACTAGTACGTTAGCCCAAGGGCCACACCACTGAAACCTTTTCATACAACAATATTGCAAATACTGGTCTTTAAGTGCTACAAGACTCCTTGCTTTTTTTTGGTAACAATAGTGTCATTGTTTGAGACCCCTGGTCTAGAGGGTGGCACCTTGCAACATATTTCTGAGCATCACCTATTGACAGATTCTGTCCAGTAATCTGGTAACCTAACAGGCCTACTTATGTCAAACATCTTCAAATCTGAGGCCACTATCATAAAGTTTTACCTTTTTGCCTCAGGCCCTGGGGTTTGCATTATAGCTACACTCTATTTATATATCTAAAACATACTCACATCTCCTAAATAAGTGTTGATCTTATGTCCACCCGTACTTGCAACTTAGATCTATTTATCATACATCAAGCACATGTGAATTACATTAACATTAACGAAACATGCAATTCATACCACTGGTCTACTTGGCTTTGGTTAGGCCTGAGCTAGAGCACTGGGTCCAAGTTTGATCAACACTGTAGAGCAAGGATATAGAGAAATTGGAAAGGATCCAGAAACTAGCGAAAATGGTGATCAAAGGGATGGAGAAAGGGGGTATGTTTGGTTTATAAAACAGGACATTGGGGGAAGGGAACATGATGGCCTACTTCAAATAGCTGCCATAAAAAACTGTTCTCTCTTGCCACAGGGGGCGGGACAGAGGCAGTGGGTTCAGCCTACAATATGGCAGATTTCAATTAAATCTCAGGGAAACTGTCCTAACTAGTAGGACAGTGGAGCAGACCACCTAGAGAGGTTGTGGAATCTACTTTACTGCAAGTTTTCTAAAGAAGGCTGGAGAGCCATCTGTCTTGGCTGGATTAGACACCACAATCCTGAATCTTGGCAGGGGGTTAGACTGGCTGAGCCTTGCAGTCCCTTCTAACCCAGAGGCTCAATGATTCTGTGAGCCTCCCATGACACTAGCTAGATAACGCAATGATAAATGAATGAGAAGTGTCAGAAGCACATGGGTACGGTTAACCCTTTGCAAACTCTCAGCTTTGTGGCCTGCCTTTCTTCATGCCACCGGCCTAGTACCAACGTCCACACATGCAATATATCCAGAGAAACAGCAAAGCCTGAGACTGGTCCTGCCTGCAACCACAGTTATCCCTGGAGGTTGTTCAAGGGAAGAAAGTTACTTGATCACTTTCCTACTGAAGCTAGAGCTGAGGCCAGTCTGGTCTGTATGGCTCTGCTGAGACCACACATGAACCAGTGTATTCATTCCTGGGCACCTTTGTAACAGAAACTGAGTGAAACAAACAAGGAACCCTGTGGCACTTTTAAAGACTAACAAATTCATTGATTGCATGAGAGAAAATCCCACTTCATCACAGCATCTACTACAACATCTACAATATCTGCTTAGTAACCTAGCTGAGGAACCACAGGAACACATCTACACAGAAATACCCCAAAAGCCCTGACCAGGGGTATTTTTATCTACTACCCAAGAGCCACAAACACGGGAATCCTGGGCGCCCCATCATGTCAAGTATCGGCTCTCTCACAGCAGGATTGTCTGGCTATGTGGACTCAGGCCCTATGCCACCAGCTCTCCTAGCTATCTCTGTGACACAACCAACTTGCTGAAAAAAACTGCAATCAATCAGTGATCTCCCAGAAAACACCATCCTTGTCACTATGGATGTAGAAGCCCTCTACACCAGCATTCCTCACAAAGATGGACTACAAGCCAACAGGAACAGTTTCCTGGATGATGACATGGCACACCTGGTAACTGAACTTTGTGACTTTGTCCTGACCCACAAGTCAGTGGCACGACTATGGGTACCCACATGGCCCCACAGTATGCCAACATCTTTATGGCTGACCTAGAACATTGCTTTCTTGAATATCATACACAATTGCCTCTCCTTTACCTTCATTACATTGATGACATTTTCATCATCTGGACCCACGGGAAAGAATCCATGGAAGAATTCCACTGGGATTTCAACAATTTCCACCCCACCAGCAACCTCAGCCTGGAACCAGTCCACACAAGAAATCCACTTCTTGGCTATTACTATACGTATAAGGGGTGGACGCATTAACACCACCCCATGCCGAAAACCAACTGATTGCAATGCATACCTACATGCCTCCAGCTTCCCCCCGGGACACATTACAAGATCCATCATCAACAGCCAAGCCTTAAGGTACAACTGGATCTGCTCTGATCTCTCAGACAGAGACAAACACCTACAAGATCTCTATCATGCATTCCTACAACTACAGTACCTACCTAGGGAAGTGAAAAAAACAAACTGGCAGAGCCAGATGGGTGCCCAGGAGCCACCTACTACAAAACACACCTGACGAAGAAAACAACAGACACCACTGGTCATCACCTACAGTCCCCAGCTAAAATCTCTCCAACACATCATCAAAGATCTACAACCTATCCTAGAAGATGATCCCACACTCTCTCAAGACTTGGGAGGCATACCTAGCCTTGCTTGCAGACAGCCCCCCAACCTGAAGCAAATGCTCACCAGCAACCGAACACTGTACAAGAGGAACACCAGTCCAGGAACCTGTCCTTGCAACAAACCCCGTTGGCAACTCTGCTCACACATTGTCTCCAGTGATAACATCACAGGCCCCAACCACATCAGCCACACCATCAGGGGCTCATTCACCAGCACATCCACTAATGTGGTATATGTCATCATGGGCCAGCAATGCCCCTCTGCCACGTACATTGGCCAAACCAGCCTGTCCTTCTGCAAAAGGATAAATGGACACAAATCGGACATCAACTATGGCAACATCCATAAATCTGTAGGAGAACACTTCAATCTCCATGGACACTCAGTAGCAAAATTGAAAGTTGCAATACTTCAACAAAGAAACTTCAAAAACAGACTTCAGCGTGAAACTTTAGACTTGGAACTGATTTGCAAGCTTTAGGCAATCAGACTGGGTCTGAACAGGGACTTGGAATGGTTAGCACATTACAAAAAGTGATTGATCTGTTCACACATTCTCTTCCTTTAATTAAGTGGTGTGAATGGGCCTCATATGCTCTCTGAAATGACTTTGCTAACACTTGCCCTCCTCCATCCTGGCATGTGTATATATATCTCTCAACTATAGCTTCCACTTCATGCATCTTACGAAGTTGGTCAGAGCCCACAAAAGCTTATGCCCGAAGAAATCTGTTAGGCTATAAGGTGCCACAGGACTCTCATTATTTTTGCTGTACACAGACTAACATGACTATGCCTTTGGACACTTCATCACTGGTCTCATTCATTTTGCTGAGCTAGACTAACACAGCTGCCCCTTTGGAACTCGTCAACAGAGCAGAGAGTGGATATTCACTCCCTGTCAGTGCAGGCAAGCCTACACATGGGACATTCTGGGCTCCTCAAAAAGAGACAAATGGCAGAGACTTCTGCAAAGAACAACAAAAATGTGGCTGCATATTAGGGAGGAGTGGAGCATGAGACAGAATAGCTTGCACATGGCTTGGCAGAACTGTGAGTAAGAAGGACGCAATAATTGTGTGCAAGGACTGAAAGGGGTGAACAACAAGGAAAAGGAATCAGTGAGTGGAGGTGATTAGGAGAAATGAGATTAAACTGAGGAAGGGAAGGCTTTTAGCTAGCTGCTACAGAGCTGCAACCACAGTAAAGACTGTCACTAGCTTTTAAGTCTAAGCCTAATTTTGACCCTCCTTCTTGGCACCACCGACTTCCTCCGTCTATTCTGCATGGTGCTTTGAGGCACAGAGGTTTGATCTGATGCACAACACACAGCTGCTCACAAACAGATGGCAGGATGAAGATGCTAACACTCTTTCAACTGGCTGGGTCAAAGATAAAGGTCCGGAACTGGAACCAGAACCTGGTTTACACCTACTCAAAGTTCAAGGGGGGCCAGTTCAGCCACTGAAAAGCATTCAGGTTTCCTAACTTCCTGTATACCTTTGAAAATCAGAGCCTAAGTGGGCACTTGGGAACTTGGGCACCCAAAATTTGAAGCCATTTTATAAAATATTGACTCTAATTGACTTTCCAATATTATACAACAAGACAAATAGCAAACCTGAGCACCAAGTCTGGAAGTCATGCAAATGATGGGGCCAAATGTTCCCCAGCCATTTTACACAAAACATGAGCATGGGAAATAGGTCAGAGTTGTGGATAAGGTTAAGTTAAGGTTAGAGTTATGAGTTGTCAGAATTAAGGCTAAGACATTTGGAAACGTCTAATATTTGGATCTGTTTGGTCAATGTTTTGTGTGTGCATGTTTTTAAGAGGCTAGGTTTGACCATTTTTCCCCCATTGCTTTGCACTTTCTGTCAGGGGTGCTGGTTACATGTGTTGTGATTCAGTGGTGTGCAGAAGGGTCAGCGAGGAGAAATGCCTTTACTTCAGATGTATTTTATTTTTGGCAACCCTATTAGGGAGACGGCATTTTTAAGAGGTGGATGGCAGGCAAGAAATTGATGGTTCAATGGTAGGTGAACAGACCAAAGCAGCAGGAAGAGACAATAGGGGTAGATGCATATGGACACTCGCCCCTAAAGGAGGGGGAAATACAGGCAAGTGAGTGAGGCAGGAGGCCCTAGGTCCTGGGGGTGCAGAGGAGATCCATGGGTTAAGGGGTCCTGGGACTGGGTCAGCCATAGATGAAGGCCTGCCAGCAATGCAATTATATTCCCCTCCCATATATTCTCCTAGCCAGGTGAGAGGAAGATTTACCCTTGGAAATGAAGGCGCTGCCCAGGAGGCATCATAAACCCCAAGGCAGCATGACTGATGGAGGCCAATTCTGATCAGTGTGTGTGCCACTTGGGTGTCTTAGAGACTGGGACCAGAACAGGAGCACCAAGGAACAGGGGGACTTCATCTTCCAGCTAGTTATTTAGTGGAGAATGATTTAGAAGGGAAGCTACTTTCCATTGTTTTTCATCACTTTCAGCAGGGTCAAGGAGGGATTTCAGGAGAGAGGGTTCAAGGGAACCTGCCCCACGTATGGGTGTGGGAATTCCGAGTTATCTAGTGGGCTCTGTGATTTTCTTATAAGCTCTTTTTTTTGTATGCCTGCTGAGGGTGCCTGCTCCTTCCCAGTCTTTGGAGCAGTGGTACCATCCAGCTCTTCTGCTTGGTTAAATGTGTCTCTTAGGCTGCCCCTTCTGCACTGGGAAGCAGCTGGAAGAATCAGACCTGGGCAAACTAAGGCCCCTAGTTAGCCAGAATCACAAGGGGGGTCTGGTGCAAGATCTGTGACCAACAGGAGGTTCCGAAGATTGTGGCCCCAGACACAAGGGGGAGCTTTGCTCCTGATATGGAAGGTGGGCAAAAAGGAGAGAAAATGGCATTTGTTGCATTGAATATGGGCCCGTTGCCTTCCTTCCAATCCCCATCCACCTGCTGCCCTTATAAAAGACACCGGGGTTGGAGGGAACGTGGGGTTTCAAATGGAGGGGGCAACGGGCAGTGGAAGAGGAAGGTGCTCCTGACTCCCTTCTTAATGTATTACGTAGGCACTGGTATTCTGTTCTCCCCAGCCCCTCCCCCCTCGATTACTATCGATTCCTGGGGCTGTGCGGTAAAGCACAGTTTAATTAAGAATTGATCCGACCAGCCAGAGCCTCATGAGACAGATTGTGGTTTCCCCTACAAACTAATGCACTGACTGGGAGATGTGTGGCAGAGTTCCAGAGAGAGATGGAGACCTCCAGGGACATATCTTAGGGCCCAGAGAGTGTGTGGGGAGGGGGAGGCATTTCAAGGTGCTAGGGACTGAGAAATGGATTGTCATAGCAGGAAGCCACTGAATGAGCAAGTGATGCCCACTCTTGACCAAACAAAGCATGTCACCTCTGCTCTAGAGACTGTTCTGGAGACAGCGCCTGAGAGGTTGTCCTGGTTTAGAGAGGAAATAACCTAGATTGCTCTGTGAGGGAGAGGTGCAGGGCAGGCCCCAGGTGGCATCATTTTATAGAGAGGGAGGGGAAGGTGGTGCCATGTCAGGGAGCTAAAACCCTCATTACACCAGCCTTCCTGCATCGGACGTGATCCCTACCCAGCAGCATTTTGTGCACCACTTGGCAGTAGTGTGCACAGACAGATAGGTGGACCCTCTGACATGGATTGCGTAAAGGTCCCTAGTGCTTTGCCACCACCCTTCCCGCATAAGTCTGGCTGCCTGACATACATCCAGATTATCAATCATTTTACAGGGGATGGGCTTGGTTCCCAGTCTAGCCACTGTCAGGATTCCCAGCACAACAGGGTAGCTGAGCCAGTCAGCACAATTGGCCAAGAGGGAAAAGGCTGTATCTGGACCACACAGCTGCTCCTCTCTGATCCCAGCAGCCCTTCTCTTCCTGTTCAGCCTAGCCTGGTCCATGGCAGCACAGGAATGACATCCTGGAGAAGACATGGCCAGCCCCAGGCCCCCTCATCTCAGTTGTTGACATCGGTAGGGGTTACACAGGGGTGAGCAGATGGAAAGCTGGGCTCAAGGACTCCCCATTGCACTAATGGAAACACATGGTTCCATTCTTTCTAGAGGCAGATTGCCTGGCTCCCTACGGGTGAGTGAGAAGAGAGCAAATCTGTTCCCTGAGGAGTTTGCAAGACAGAAACTGTCCTTAGCCAGCATTTATGTGAAACACAGTGAGAACCTGTTTTGCAACGTGGGTGTGAGAAGCAGATGCACAGGGGGAACCCACTCCCTGGAGTGTGCCTGAGACACCCAGAGACTCTCTTTTCTAGGGGGTTTGTGTGAGAGACACACCCAGAGAAACCTCTTCTCTAGGGAGGGGGTGTGTGAGAGAGACACCTTAGGGGCAAGGAGTGTGCCAGACACATATGGGTGCTGCAACTCGGGGGCTGGGGCTGCAGGCGCAACCGCTGGCTTGAGGTGGCTCCCATCATAGCCAGGGTTTAGGGATTTGTTCAGTGGCCCTCAGCACCCCCCCCCCCCGTAAAATTGTTCCAGCACCCTACCGACACCCAGCTAAAGCCTGTGTGTCACAGAGACCCTGTTCCTAGGGAGGGTGCGTGAGACACCTGGGGAGCCCCTAGTGCCTCGGTTCTGGGCGCGTTTGACACGACGCTTGGAGACACACCGTTTGCCAGGGAGCGCGTGACACCGACGCTAACACCTGCAGGGACCCCTTTCCCTAGGCACGGTCTGTGTGGCACTGGCGCCCAGGCAGACGGGCCCTTGTGCGGGGCCCCGCGGCTCGTCGCCCGGCCCCGCTTCCCGCTGAGCGGCGGCAGCGCGAGCCCGGAGCAGGGGCGGGGCGGGCCGAGCCCCCATTGGCTGCCGGCGGCGCCGGGCCGCGGAGTGACGGCGGGGGCGGGCGCGCTGGCGGGGCAGGAGCGGGGGAGCCGCAGGCAGAGCGCGGGGCCGGGGGAAAGCGACGGCGACGGCGACCGGAGCCCGCCCCGAGAGCAAGCGGCGCCCGCAGGGAGCCGGCCCCTGGCCGCGAGGATGCCGGAGCGAGCCGCGCTCGGGTAAGCGGGGCCGGGGGCTCCGCAGGCACCTGCCGCGCGGGGCGGACAAAGGGCGGCGGGGCGGGGGCCGCACGCAGCCGTCTCGGCCCTGGAGCCCCCGTCGCTAGTTCTGGGGCTTGGCTTCGTGCGGTGCGGTGCGGTGCGGTGCCCCCGGCCGCGGCTCCGGAGCTGCTGAACTTTGTCCTGCCCTGGGATGCGGGGAGCTGGTGCAGGGCTGCTCGGTGTCAGCCTCTCCCGGCCCAGCCGGTGCGGGAGGGAGGGAGGGTGGAGGAGCCCCGGCTCTGGAGAGTGCCGGGCTCGGCCAGCAGGAGGCGCTGGGGTAAGTGGTGCGGGAGGTTCCTCAGGGGCACCGAGGCTGCCGGTGAAGCAGAAAGGTGAGCGGCTGGTGTTTGTCGCCCAGCACCATCCCCGTGACTCCAGGCAGCTCTTGCCCTGCCCATCTCGGCCGAGGTGGGCTGCAGGGAAGGCAGTTTGTTGACAGTCTCGGTGCCCTGAATTTCCTGGGAACTGAGCCGGATGGATGTCACTTCCACTCAGAGCTGATCCCCACTGAGCTGAGTGGAGGCCAGCCAGGCTAGGCAGAGGGCGAGATGGGACTGAGGGGGCCAGCCTGGCTGGAGCAACGGAGGGCACTGAGAGGCCAGGCTGGCAAGGCAGAGCACAGGAAGGGGAGGATCGAGCAGGAGTGGTTCTCAGCGCAGGCTCCGCTTAGGACCAGGAGTTGGAATGGCACGTCCCCTTCCATCCCTCCAACTCACCTTGTGAAGAAATCAGACGTTAGGGCCATCCCCAGGGCCTGCATGTCCCACATCCTGTGGCCAGACCCTCACCAGGGCTTCTCTAAGCCAAGGCTACACCTGCTCCCCTGATTCTGCAGTTGCTGGAATGCCATTCAGGGGGCCACTCCATGCTCCCACCCATCCCTCAGGGCATCCCTCTGCATCCCCCACTCTCTTCAAATATTCCCACACCTGGCACCTTGAAACCCTCTGCTCTCCTCCTACATCCTATAGCCAAGCTCTACCTTCCATCTTTTACTGTAGGCACCTGTCTTCCACACCACCCCTGTGCATCGCAGCCCAGAGCACACTTCTTCCCCCACAGCCTGTTCCTCTGCCCTGGAAGCCCTCATCTGTTACCTGGGCTCCTCACTGCCTGCATGGCTGCATCCCTTTCTGAAAGCTTGACAGGGCTGGGGTGCATGAGAACAATGGCCTTGGTGGGGATGGAGTTTGGGGGCACTTGGCATTATAGTTTGGCAAGTGGCACAAGTGTAGGGTGCATAGATGTGTGTGATGAGGCAAGTACTCGCAATGGCCTTAGCTGTGTTGAAACTTTAGGGGTCCCAGACCAGGAGGTGCAACCTGTATGTGCTCAGTGCTAAAGCCCTTGAAATCAGCCACTCTGGACCAAATGGGGAGCTGGGAGCAAAGGGCATAATTGAGGCCAGGGACCATTGGAAGCAATTGCCCTGGATTTCTTGAGCACAAAGGACACATGTGGTGGAAGCCAAGGGCACTTGATCAGGTTGAAATGCAAGGCAATGAATGTGTTGGGGGGTGGTAATATCTGATATCCTGGGGCAGCAGGAATAAATGACTTCACCACTGAACACTTTAGCAGAAACATGCCACTGCCCCCCCCCATCATCTATCTAAGCCCCCATCTGTCCTCCACCTAGCTACTCGAACCTCCAGCTTCCCCCATGGCAGCCTGTATGATGTGATCAGGCATTGCCAGTACCAAAATGGAAGGTGAATGGCATTTAATATCAGAAGCAATCACTCAAGGAGTTCTGGCCTGTGAGTAGAACTTGCTTCCTCTGTTAATTCAGTCAAAGCCTTCATGCTTTCATTTTCTAAAGCTGCCCCAGAAACTCCAGTCAGCCAGGCTAGAGTGCCTAGGAATCTGGGAGTCTTTGGCTGTGGAGCTTCAGGTTTACACTCCTTGGGAATTTGAGAATTATTGCGAGTTTTTGCAGAAGGAATTGAATGTGGTAACTGAAGAGGCAGTCAAGGCAGTGCCCAGTGGGCCATAGGAGGCCACAGAGCTGGCCTAATTAGCCATCATCTACCCCTGCCCAAAGGAAAAGAGCATTAAGGATTTGGGGCATTTTAGTCTTGATTAGAGTCCTTAAAATGTCTACTCCAGTGCACCTCAAACCGCACTCTCTTTTCAACCCACTCCCTGGCTCCCTGGCCATTTCCCTGTCATGACGCACCATATAGGTTCAGTGTTGACAGGGCATCCTGCACTACCTTGGTGTGAAACTGAGATACATACCCCTGGAGCCCCTTCCGAATGTCTGAAAACCCCATGGCCTTCCTGGCATGTGGCTAGCCCCCAGGTCAGACACCTCCCCTGCTCACAGCTAGTCAATAATATCCAAAGGCCAGCTTAGGCTACAAAGCCTTGCAGCTGTAGGCGCTAGGGAGGAACTGGTGGCAGAATCAGCAAAGGCCTCCCCAGCAATGCTCAAGAAAGCAACTGCACAATACAAATAATGGGAAGCTTCCATCTAGCACCTTCTATCAGTCTTAGATTTTTCTGATGCCTGTTGTGGTGGAATCTAAGCAGGGCTTCTTAAAAGCTCTTTAGAAAAGACATCTACCTGCCTGTTGTCTGTAGCCTGCCTAGATGTTCATAGGTTGGTGGAATCTGTGCCTTCCGAAAATAAACAAAGAGATTTGCTGAACTAGACTAACACGGCTACCTCTTTGGAATCTGTCTTTCCAGTGTGTATTGACAAGTTCCTGTGTCTTGAAGGGAGATGGTAGCTTTGTTGTCTACCATCACAGGTGAACAGTATGCTGTGTCAGCTAGTATCTGTAAGGAATGTCCCTTTATTTTCCTGGTGCCCTGTGTGTGATTTGTGTTGCCCTGTGGCCTGTAGATGCATCTCTGTAAGTCTTTTCATGGGGCAAAGGATTCTTCTAACTTGTTGTCTTTGTAGAATGAGCCAATTCCTCCCATTGTCCCAGTTCCTTTATTATTTAACATGTGACACATGTAGTCCGTGTTCAACATATGCATGAGGAAGCTGGGAAAGATGGATTATAGTAAAAGTGAGAGGCATGTGGATAGCCACGTTGCATCACCCAACACATGTCCTTCCTACTCAGTCAATCCACTTACCTGGACTGCTTCTAGGGTGGAAGTAAACAACTTGATGAACTGTGCTCTAAATAGGGCCTTTGTTGTTGTTTCTTGAAGTGCCCCTTTGACTAGAAGGACACTGGCCCACAGTTTGAAAGGTAGTTGACTACCTTAGACTGTAGTAGACATTGGCAGCCCCATTTTGTGAGCTACCAGGCATCTTCGGACCACAGAACTGAGGGATCAGACATGGCTTGTCCCCCCAGCATCTTGGTAGAATGTCATTTGTTATCTTGAATTTCATCCTGACAGATGAGGGCCCTCCAACTTCTTGGTAGCTTGCTCTGTAGCTGAACTGTGTGGAGTTAAGAGTACAGTTAATTCCTTCTTTGACATCAGTGCATTTTCCCCAAGGATGAACTTCATCCACAAACACACTCGCTGTCATACCAAAACTTTTCTAGTGCAGCTGGAGCCTCTTCTAATCTGTTACCGACTGCTTCTTCCACCTTAATTAGAGATTAATTGGCCCCTGTGATATTCCCCAGTGTCCAATCTGGACTATTATTGTACCACTGGGTCCCTGTGTACAGCCTCCAGCACACACAATCATTACCAGATATGGTGCATGAATGCTATGCTAGTCACTCAGAAACTATAATACAAAATGACACGACCAAATTTCTCATCCCAGCCTTGCCCCTAGGACTGTGTGTGTTGCATCACTCATCACTGTATTGGGTGATGCAAGCTCACAGATAGTCCACCATTTCAGCAAAGGGAACTGGGGCTGTGCTCATCATTTATCTCAAGTGGTGGGTCTTGAACACTTCAATCCAAACCGCCACTAGACCAGGAAACAATGAAACAAGTTCTTTACTCACAGAAAGTGATTTTAAATGATTACAAGGAATAAGACATAGAAGTCAGAATTGGTTACAACGAAAATAAAAAGATAAATGCAAGCTAACTTCACAAGCAAAGTGAACTTACAGCTCAAAGGTTTGACCTCACCACGTGCTTCTGTAACCTTCAGGTGTGCTAGAATTCATTTAATTGCCCTTCTCCAGTGCTGTAAAAAAGTTAAACCCCAACTCCTATACAGAAGCAGCTGGAGACCCAGGATTCAGTGTGCAAGGAACTCACAGCAAAGATTGTTCAGTTACTCTCCCCACATTAAAATACCGCCTAAGAACAAACATAATGAACTTTAACTACTAATGTGATAAATCTGATCATAAGAAAAATAAATGAATTTAAACAGAACAGTCCCCACAGGAACATTGCAGGAAAGAAACCCAGGAGTCCCAGAGTTTAGGTGGAGTTCACCGATATCTCAGACACAGTCTCTATTTAAGTCCAAAGGCTCGAGCTGCAAGGAGCTGCAAGGAGCAGCAATCCTCTCCTTTGGTTGCAGGGATTTTAGGTAGGAATCTATGCAAGCTTTTCTTTCTCTTCTGGAACCAGCACCAGTCAGTCAGTTTACCAGTTAACCAGCAATCAGTCACATATGCATATGAGAGAAAACTGCTGCAAAATACTCCACAGCAGGGAGAGAACATCTTGCTGTGCACTCCTGGCTTAGCTTCTCCCAATCACACACTGAGCACATGGGCTCTTCTCATTGCAGCTCTGTGGCTGCTGCTCCCATAGCATCTGATCTGACCACAGCAGCAGTAGAAAACCTTGTGGCGCATGCTCAGTACTACCGTCCATTTAATCTCCAGAAGCTTCTGGACCTGGGCAGCCAAATCTACCCAGCAACATAATCCAGCCTCAAGAGATCCCTAAAAGAGAGAGAGCTGGGTTACACTTATAGTAGCGTGGAGTGGCAGATAAGCCTGATGATGTGTGGATCTGTCTTCCTCCTACTTTTCTCCCCTCTTTGAGGATTTTCGCCAGGTGGGATGAGGGCAATAGCAGGTCCAGGGAAAGGAAACCTCACTCCCTTCTTCACTTGGTGACTACTCACATGACTTTGTGAAAGCTGGTGGGGATGATGGTCTGTCTTTGGTTTCTGAGGAACTGGTTTGTCTCTGGTTTTCTAAATGGAGAACATGTTACAGCAATGCACTACAGTAGATTCTTATAACTTTACAGACAGTGTTGAGGCACACATTTTACCAGAACAGTAGTGTAAATTGAATGTTCAAGTGATACTACACAAGGCATACTTTGTATAAAAATGATCAGTCTTGTAAAAGTGGTGAATATAATGGTATTGACAGTCCCAGTCCCTGTCATTTTTCTAATGTCTCCTTACATCCACATGTAGACAGTTATAATGAGTTGTCTTAGATGAAGCCTCTATGGTCATTCTCTTGAGTAGGAGTAGAGAGATTATGGCACCTCTGTATTTGGCAGTGGTGAGATTGTTACTGGAATATGGTATCCAGCTCTGGTGCCCACAATTCAAGAAGAATGTTGATAACTTGGAAAGGAGGCAGAGAAGAGCCATGCAAATATTTAAAGGCTTAGAAAACCTGCTATACAGTGATAGACTCAAGGAACTCCATCTATTTGGCTGAATAGAAGATTAAGGGGTGACTTGTTTGCAGTCTACAACAGTGGTTCCTAACCTTTTCTCTGCTGTGGCACACCTTGATACCTTTAAATATTTTGAGGCACACCACCCTATATTCTTCAAATAGACTCATAAATATTCATGAGCCAATCCAGAACTCTGAGCAGTTTTTCAAAAAATTCCATGGCACACCTGCTCAGGCCTCAGGGCACACTGGTTGGGAAACACTGGTCTAGAAGTACCTACATAGGGAGGAAATTTTTAATAATGGGCTCTTCAATCTAGCAGGAAAAGGTCTAACATGATCCAATGGCTGGAAGTTGAAGGTAGGCAAATTCAGACTGGAACCAACACATACATTTTCACCAGCATTTAACCTTTGTAACAACTTACCTAGGGTTTTGATGGATTCTTCAGCATTGACAAATTTTATATCAAGATTGGAGATCTTTTTGTAGGTCCTCTGCTCTAGGAATTATCTTGTGGAAGGTCTCTGGCAGCCTGTGCTATGCAGGAGGTCAGACTAGAAGATCAGCAGGATTGCTTCTGATCATCAAAGCTATACCAAAACAGATCATGCAGGCTCTCGGAGCCTCTCCTAGAGCATTAGTGCACACAGGAATACAGAATTCCACATTTCCAGAATTCACCATCTGAGTAAAAATGTAAGATGTTCTGCAATCTCTTTCAAACCCGTGTCTGTTCCGCCTCTTCTCCCCTCATCTTCATCACAAGCTCCAGGCATCACAATCCCATTCAACACTGAAAAGTGTGGAAGAAATCCCACAAAATATGCTAGAAAGGGGAAGGCAGGTTACACCTTTCCACTGATGGGTGCTGTTGTGTTAATTTAGATGGGCTAATGGCATTAACATCCCCCAGCCACTATCTAACACTGATTTTTGTAAGAGGTCTGGGATTTGGTATCTAGAGCCCTTGGTCTGTTTAGTACCAAGGTGCAAGGTGCACCCACTTTTTAAACCTTTCATTAAAAATATAGAAAAGAAAAAACAGGTAAAGCATTTGAAATGTATAATATGAAGTAAGGCTTTCATTTTAATGACAATTCATGTTCCTTTTCCCTTTAACTGGTGAGAGTTAGAAGGAAAATCCCCCTTGTTAGACAGTCTCTTCAATGGGACCTAAGACAGCAATAACTGTCCTTTGAGGGAGGGGAAAAATAGTTGGTCTAGCGGGTAGGGAAGCTCAGGTTTTTTCTTTCAAGGTGGCGGTTTGGATTCAGCTGGAGCTGGTCGGGGTGATGATGCCACTGGGGTTCCTCTGGTCCAGATATTCCTCAAGATGAAGGTGAAAAAGGTCTGGTATCACAGAAAGATGGGGCTGGCAGCCATGATGCTGAAGCTCACTCCAGTGGTGTCTGTTTGTTCTCCCTGAGATTTCTTCCTTTTTATTCTTTCAGGTGTTTTCCCCTCCCCTAAAATCTCTTTCTTTAAGGACTCAAAAAGGGAGTGCCCAATGGAATAGACAAGTCCTTCATTATTTTGGTCCCCAATTAGGCCTTGTATCTGACCAACCAATTTTGGTTTATTTATTTCCGACTCCACCTGTCTCTTCTTAACAAACATAATTTCCACTGTCCTTGGATCATCACAATGTGGCCTTTTGGGTTTGGACTAATTCTGTTTTTCAGTCTGGTTTTCCTGCAGTTTTCCCCAGTAACATTTATTGTTATGGGATATTGGGATAAGTTCACATGAGGAAGTCAAGATCAGGAAAACAAACAAGGAGTCCTGTGGCACTTAAAGACTAACAAATTTATTTATCGTGTGAGCTTTCATGGGAGAAAAATCCCGCTTTGTCAGATGCTTTGAAGATGTGGGAACTTACAGAATGGGAGGAAATAAATGCAGGGGAGTGTAAGTCATGGGATCAGGTTACAGTGTAACAGCAAATCAAAGCAGTTAAGATTCAAACACAGAGGAACAGCATATAGATTGGGGTCTCAAACACACGGCACGTGGGCTGCATGCTGCCCCTACAGCTATTTTTTGTGGCCTGCAATGACACGATCATTACCAATATTTAGAATATCATTGTATGGAAAGGTTTCAGTGGTGCGGCCCTTGGGCTACCATACTAATCCTCGTGTGGCCCTCATGGTGATTTGAGTTTGAGGACCCTGATATAGAGCAAGGTGAAGTCAAATCACCAGTTGTAATGAGAAAAAAAATCATCAATGGAGTGAGCAGAGGGATTGAAATGTTCCTGTCTTGGTTTTTGAATATTGTGATTTCTGATGTCAGATTTGAGTCCATTTATTCTTTTGCACAGAGACTGTCCTGTTTTTCCAATATATGAGGGAGAGGGGGCATTTTTGGCATACGATGGCATAAATCACATTGGTGGATGAGCAGTTGATTGAGCCCTCGATGGAGTAACTGGTTTGATTAGGTCTGTAATAGTCTTGTTTATGCAGATATGTGGGCAAAGTTAGCAGTGTGGCTTGTTGCAGGGATATGTGCCTGCTTTAATGGTTCTGTTGATAGGTCTGTAGGTGCTGGTGAGTATATGTTTAAGGTTAGGTGGCTGTCTGTAAGTGAGGAGAGGTCTGTCTCCCAAGGCTTAAGAGAGTTAGGGATTGTCTTGTAGAATAGGCTCTAGGTCCCTGATGATGTGCTGTAAGGGTCTGACTCGGGGCGTGTAGGTGATGACCAGTGGTGTTCTGTTGTTTTCTTTCTTGGGCTTCTCCTGTAGTAGTTGACTTCGGGGTACTTGCCTGGCTCTGTCAGGGTCTTTGTTCTTGCCTGGGAGCAGGCTTAGCAATTCACTTGCTGTCCAAGGCAGCAGCTAAATGGTGATGTCTTTAATATTGCCCTCTCAGCCAATGGCCAGGGTGCAGCTGGCTGTGCAGGTTGGACCAGAGATGATCAATGAAAGTCCCAGGAAGACACATGGGGAGATGAGTTTTTGGGCTTTTCAGCATACTTGCTGAAACATTCCAAGATGATACACGCAACACATTGTCTATAAGCAACTTGATAAACCCTTCCCTCTGTGATGGGCTCTAAATGAGCATAAAATCTGTTAACTTTGGCTCTGCTTTCTATTGGCCAATGAGTGAACTTGAATGAATTTGTCTCCCCTGAGGCGCCTCTTGTAGATCTGAGGTTTGCAGTGAAAACATGGGTGTCCCATCTCTGAAGACATCGTGTCTTGTCTATTGACAGCTCTTGTACTGATCAGCATTAATTTGATTCATCTTTCTTTGTGCTACCTGCTTTTGGCCCAAACCCAGGGAAAGGTCCTGTGCTGTGTTTAGCTGTTAGATATCTGCCAGCTGGTTTCTTCCACGTGCTTTGCCTCTTGGGAGAGTTCCTCCCAGTCTCGACTATGATAGATGATGTTGTCAATTGCACATGGAATTATCTATTGGAGGGATGCTTGTCCAGGTCACCAGACATCATGGAAAGGGCAAGCCTGTTGGACGCCTTCCAGAACTGGAACCTGGTTGAGTTGTAGGAATGGGTAGAGCCAGATCAGAATCAGTTCCTGAGATAGGGCTGAGGTGCTGGAAACAGGGTGGCAGAAATAAGCAACAATATAGGGTTGAGATCAGCAGAGAGGGGAGATGTTAGTGGCATCAGGCCTCCACTGCCATCAAATAAGCTGACTGTGTTGTTGTCATGCCCGTGTTGCTCTTACCGGCTTGTGGGGAGGGGAAGACATCTCAGCCGTTATGTCTGTCCCTCATCCTGGCTGAACGGTATTGGGTTTCTGCTCCACAGGTGGGGTGGATGCTGGAAGAGCAGGGCTGGGGCTTCCTGGTAGAGGACCAAGCCACACTTCCACCTCTCTCACACACAGTCTGACTTACACGCATATGGCCAAATTCTCTTCTTGGTGCCACTCATGCACCCCCCCCCCATGCATGCCAGCTTCTTTCTGTTTCCTCCTACTTGCAGTCAGTTTTTCAGAATGCACAGCAGACCTGCACAGGCAACCAAGGTGTGTGTCTGCACATACAAATCATACCAGTGCAGGAGCCTGGAGGCCCAGCTGACGAAAGAAGCCTTCACAACTGGGGCATGCAAGTGAGACCTGCCTGGGGAAACCCCCCTCTGACTGGCTGTTTTTCCCCACTTCCTGACCTCCTGGGGAAGAGCAGCCAATAAGTTCTCGGGAGCCAGGTGGTTCATTCTCAGTTTAACCTGGCTTCTCAAGGTAGCTGCGCTCCCTGCTTCCCCTTGCTCCTGGGAGCAACCAGATGGAGCCGGTGCTGCTCCCTCCCTTTTTCGTCTCTGCTTACAACAGCTGGGCCAAATTCTGTCTTCTCTTACACTAGCATGATACTGGTGAGGGGAGCCAAAGTGGCTCAGGGCAGCGTTGAGCCCCGATCCAACCTGTCTCTCTCCCTTTTCAGTCTTCCATTGTATTTTCACTCTAACCTGCTGCTCTTTTCTTTATTGCAGGGCCACTGCGTAAGGATGCGTCTCCATTTGATGAAGATATCGGCTCACTGGTGCTGGAAACGCTTCTCTTCCCTGCCCCGCACCTCTTGGCTTCCGACTTGATTCCTCTAGCAATGGCCCAAGTTGGGGGAGTTGTCCGCTTTTGCCCTGAAGGTGACTGCCCTGGGTCACCCCTGCAGTTAGCCCATGACCTGGATCGGAGGTCTTGGCTGCCTGCCACCAAAAGCATGGAGTCTGCTGCCTGCAACCCACAGCACTGCCTCCCAGCCAATCTCAGCCCAGGCAGGGTCCAGTTACTGCGCAAAAGCTTGGTTCCTGATGCCCAGCGGTACCAGCTGGGCATGTATAACAGCACTGGCTCCCTCATCCGCAAGGCACCCGATTCTGGCCCCTTTGGCAACAGCAGCTGCCCGAGCTCTGGACGGGTGACAGCACCATGCACCCCACTGAGAAACAGGCAAAGTTCTTTGCTGTCCTCCCCAGGAAGCCGTAGCCCACTGGTGGTGCCCGCACCCGAGGGGCAGAGCTCCGTGGTGACGTTCCGCTTCATCGAGAAGGCCAGTGTGAAGACCCTCAATGGTCTACCCCCTAGTGAGCCCAAGAGGGAGAATGGGCCAAGCCCCCATGGCCTAAGCCGCAGCTTAGAGTTTGGGGAGGCCGTCTGCTGTGCTTCCAACAAAGAGCGGAGCTCCTGCCCCACCATGCAAAGCCAGCCCTCCCCAAAGCACCAAGTCCTGGCACCTGCAGGAGGCACCAGGCAGGGCCCAAGCAAGAGCCCCCAGCTGGGAGCCAGGACACCCGCATGTGGCTCTGTGACCGGGCATCCTGGAGGCATGTGCACCCTGCCCACTCAGAAAAGCCCATTCCAGGAGCACCTCAGCCGAAAGCTGAAGCTAGAGGTCTCCGCCTCCGACCCATTCCTGGCTGGTGGCCGGTCTTCTGCAGGGAAGCAGCCCCCTGTAAGTCCTGGCAACGGAAGGGCAGCACGACTTTCGCATACCCTGAACGCCCACTGCCTCTTCAGCTCCCTTTCCAATGGGCTGGAGTCCCCATCAGCACACATGTTGGCGCCCCTGCACGCCCCCTTGGGCACAGAGCCTCCTCATCAGGTACTGCCCTGCGTGTGTCTGTGACATCCAGTCCCTCGTCTCCAAAGCCTCTGTCCCCTTCCTGGCCCCCAACTGATCCTTTTTTCATTTCTGCAGGGGAGCTCATGGGCGTATTGCCGTGAGAGCTTGACACATGCCCAGCGCATTGCCAAGGCCAAGTGGGAATTCTTCTATGGCTCTTTGGATCCTCCAGGGACAGGTAATGTGTTCCACCGGGGGAGGGGTGGGGCCGAGGGATGGACTCACCTTCTACTGCAATCAACATCTACTTGCAAAATCCAGCAGGTCTTTTCTTTGCGCTGGTCCAACTGAACCTGGCCCAGAATGGAGTACTCCCTCATCACACAAGCTTTGTGATGCGTGGGTCTCTGCAGCTTTGGCGTCCCTAATAAATCCAGGTTCAAAATGACCCAGCCTCATTCCTCTGAGGCCCACAGCTTTGCCACCATAGGAGTCTGCTTGTACAAACCCCTGTGCCCTGCTTTGGTGTCTTTGCTGGCTCACCAGAGTGCAGCACATCCATCCAGGCTGCCTCTGTGTAGCTGGCATCAGCTCTCGTGTTTGAGTGGTCCTGAAAGGCTGGGGGGCTTCAGGGTTTGGATGGCTGGTTTGGGCCAGTTGAAAATTAGCTGGCCCAGAGTGAGGTGGGCTGCACCTGTCCAACTCTGGGTCTGTCTAACCACCCCGAACACACAGGCTTGTCGGTGGAGGTGACCCTCTTTTTGGCACTGCCCTGAAATCTCCCTTAAGGACTCTCCCTTCTCTCTTGTGCCCCTTCTCTGTGCAGCTGCTGACCTCAGTAGGAGGTGTTCACATGTAGCTGCTGCAAAATGGGGGCCTCTGTGTTTCTCTGGTGCAGCTGGCTTGCTCTTGGAGCAGGATTAGAGTTGCATACATGTAAACACTTTGCATCTCTCTGTTCCAGACACCTCCCCACAGAAACCTCTTGAACCTCATCCATTAGCAAAACCTTTGCAGAAGTCCATCCACCTCCTGCCACCAAAACCAGACAAGCCAGTGGCTGAGCACAGCCTGTGTCACGTCGAGGTGGAAATAGAGCTGGCTCCTGCAGGCAGCAGGAAGGCGGGAGCCTGTGAAACAGGCATCATAAAGAGGACGGTGAAGTATTCGGAGACAGATCTGGACTCGGTGCCCCTGCGATGCTATCGCGAGACCAACATTGACGACATCCTGGCTGAGAAGGACGAGGTGGATTCAGCCATAGGGAGCCAAAAGGACAGTGAGAGCAACCCAAGTTTCACGGGTACCCTGGGGAGAAGGAACAGTGTGCCAGAAGACCCCTTTCCCCAGCACACAGGAGAGCAAGATGGCAAGTGTCCGAGGCCCGGGGAGCAGGGGGAAGAGGTGGACGAGAATGACGAGGTGTTTGAAGCAACGGGTCAGGAGAACTGGGGCAGGTGAGGTTTGCCAAGGCAGGAAGAGATGGTGTGTTGTGGTGGGCTGCTCTTTCCTCCAGCCTGTCCCTTGCATGGTGGGCAAGCGCCCAACCCAGGTGACCTGTCAACTCTGTGCTGCTCACCGTATTCGCACAGAGAATCTTCACATTGGGTGAAGATCCTGTCCAAGATCACAAGCTAAGTAGGACTGGGCTAGCCAGCACTCCTAAGAACGACCATGCTGGGTCAGACCAATGGTCCGTCTAGCCCTGTACCATGGCATCTGATGGTGGCTTGGGCCAGGTGCTGTAGGGGGAATGAATGGAACAGTAGGAGGTGCTGATCTGTGGGAGCTGGGGTGACCAGAGATCCTGAGGGACTTTCAGCAAGTGTGGGTCAAATTCTACCCAGGATAATGACATTCCAGCTCCTTCAAATCTCCTGGAGCTTTTTCAGAGAGGTAATAACGTTCTTCACTACCTGTCACAAACTGTCCATAATATTGCTGTGTTGGCCAACAGCTGCCGTGCTTCCCCCAGAGGGGACTGCATTTCAGTGGTGGGTGACCAAATGACTATATGCATAGCTAGTACAAGAAAGTGCTAGCTTCTGTGTTGCACGGTGAGATTTTTTGGGATGCAAAGAGTTCTTGATGCAAACAGCAAGCTGTGTAAGTGTTTGTCTGCATATATTATTGATTATCTTTTGGCAGCACTTTCTGAAGGAAAGGCGGAGGGTGAGAGTGAGTACTGCAGAACAGTCAGTAGGGTGAAGATAGAATGAAGGACAAGGTGGAAGGACGAATGATAAAATGGCTCAAGTTTGAGACCTGATCTGTAGGCCACTGAAACCAGTGGGACACTTCTCATTGACCTGACAGGACCTTGCATTGAGGCTAGATCCACCTCTTGGTTCTTCCATGGGGTTGATCCAGAGTCTAGGTGCTGCTAGTTTACTCCCTCCGTGCTCCAAGGGCAGGTCACTCCGGTTCAACTTGCCCAACAGAGATGGGTGAGCATTTTCAGGAGAGTCTCCTTCCCCCAGATGGAGAACGGACACTTGGCGCAGCCAGCAGCTCCCACAGCTGGGGCTGAGCTTATCAACCTAAGAGCAGCATCTGGTTGAGTGTGACATGAAAGATGATTTTCTCCAATCCCTTGGGCCAAGTGTAGCTTGCCATGTGAGTCTGCTTGCTCACTGTAAGCTGGATGAGGAGCCAGGTGGAGGCAGGGAACCAGTGGAGAAAGCCAGCCATGTAGGGCTCACACTGGCTCAGAGCTACCCACTATGTCTGATCAGGAGCTATGCAGGTGGGGAATCTTCAGCAGAGCCGTAATGTGGCATTTTGCGCCCGGGGCACGTTCCAGTTGAAAACGTGACCCTTCCCATCAGCGGGGATCAGAGCCGGCACTGCAAAGCTGCCTCTTTAATAGCATGGCTCTACTGAGCCGCTTTGGGCCACCTGGGGCTGTGCCCCATCGGCCCTGCTGTAGTTATGGCCCTGCTCTCCAGGAGTCCCATGTGACCAGATGCGAGCAGCTCTGGGGTCCATGAATGTGGCTCAGACAACAACTGAGGACTTGGCACTGTGTCTTACAAATGGCCATGGCCAGGCTGTTCTGAGGGGCTGCCGAACTGGCCCACTCAGTGTCTTAGGTGAGGCATGCTGTGGCCAGTGGAGCTCGGGAGGACCTGGCCAGCAAGTAAAGGACTTACCTGCTTGCTGGCTGTGAAGGGGAAGAGTGGTCATTCTTCCTGCACTGAGCCATCCCTGAGCGGGGCTGAGCACTGGCCAGAGCAGATTGGAATTCAGCCCAGGGGTACAGTTATCTCACTGTAAAGTTCTGTGCAAAGAAATGACCCTTGTGTTGGCTGCAAGGTGAGGAGGGACATACCCCTGCACCCGGATGAGCTCATCTCATGCATCTTATGGTGAAAAATGCAGTGGCTTCTCATGGGATCACTATCTGCAAGGAAACAGAGCTTTTTAGTCAGTGAATATGTAACCATGCCCTCTTCCCTTCTTTCCAAGCCAGTGTTCCAGCCCCACCCCACTCTGCTCCGTACTATTGAGTGGCTAGGGGAGCAAGGGTGAACAGCGTCCCTATTGGACTGTGTGGGATCATAACACCTGGTTGAATTTTCCCTTGGAGGGATCAGTCAATTGATCTCTCCTGGCATGTGGATGTCACTGTGCTATGCTGACTGCATTAATTCTTCCATGGCCTTGCAATAATGTAACGAGACTGGGGGACAGCCCTCCAGGTCAGAGAGATGACCAAGGCTTCATACAAGTTGCCAGATTTGCTAGAGCAGTAAGGTCTTGTCTACACATGCAAGTTGTGCTTTAACGAGACAGGGTTAGTTAATGAGATGCAAGCCCTCTGCTCCCGTCCCGGGACGGATTAGTTCTTAGAAGGCGCATTTACATGGGGTGAAGGTGCCCTTTATGGGGTGTACTGGGATAACCACAGCAGGGAAGTAATACAAAGCAGGTGACTGGCCCCCCAGGCGTCATTCAGGGAAATAATGAGACCCCTTCTGGCCTGTTTTGCAGAGCAGCATGTTTGGAAGCTGCCACCATGGGAATTACTAAGAAATGGCTTTCAAAGGTCTTTAGGTACCTAAAGATGCAGGCGGGCAGCTGGTAGGGTTTGCAGAATGCCTTGCCCCTGCGTTGAAAGCAGTGAGCGCTAGGCACCTCCACGCTCTTAGAAACCCCACTAGATACCTGTCTGCATCTCCTGGGGCAGTGGTTCCCAAACACCATGCAACCCCTCTCATATGCAGCCAGCAGCAGCAGGACATGGCCCCAGCCCCAATCCGGGGGCTGCCAGAGTCGGCCGGGATCCAGCCCTGGCAGGGGGCTGCCCACAGCAGGAGGGTCCAGGACCTGCAAGCGACTGTGTGGCACAGTGTGCTGCAGCAGAAGAAAAGGTTGGGAACCACTGTCTTGGGGCCTGAATACTGGAGCAATCTGTCTATAGGCGCTAGCAGTGGATCTACAAATGTGGGGAGTTCATGTCAGGCAGCAGCGAGCACTGCATGATGCAGTAGACAAGTTTCAGAGCGGTAGCTGTGTTAGTCTGTGTACAGTCCTGTGGCCCCTTAAAGACTAGCTGCCCAGGAAAGGGTGTGCAGAAATGTAGCAGCTGGGTATGGACCTTCTGGATTTACAGGACTGGGAATGGTGAAACCGCTGCTCTTTCTCCTCCTGCAGTTATCCGCCTTGAATCGTTGGGATAAGCTCACAGCAGTGTGTTTGCATCCTGCTAGTCACACAGGCCTATATGTGTCCATGAGGACCACTACCAATGCACCTGCTCTAATGGAGCACAGAGAAGACCCTCCAGGAGCAGCGATGCCAATTCTCTCCGTTAATGCATTCCCCTCTCCCATGCTCCCTTCCACTTCTGGAAAGGATTTAGTGACTCTTGCCATGGCTCAAGTGACTGGCCCCTGGAGGTAGTTTGTTTCTTGTCCATACTTCTGCGTGCAGGAACTGATTACACTCAGGAAAGAAGATGGGGGCAGAACCCAATGGCTGTTGCCCTTGGCCTGCAGTTCCCTCTTGTTGAGATGGTGTGCCTCTGCTCAGATCCCCAGCTGGGGTGAGAAACAGCCCACCCAGTCCACCTAGGTCTCCTATCTACCCCCTTCTTTGCAGAGGAGACTCAGCCCAGCTCCTTTAATTCTGCTGGTACTGCCATGTGCTCTGGTGCAGCACACGGTGCTTCAGATGGACTGTTAACGACAAATGAGCCAGGTGTGTTAAATTGATTTTAGTCGCACCCTTCCTGAATTATAATGATGGTGAATTTACATTTCTTGGCATTTTTCATCTTGGGGGGAAGCCCTCCATAAAAGCTAGCAGACTGGTTTCTCTGCAATGGAGAGCGGTCATTTCACTCACCCTGCCTGCAGTCACCTCTGGATGGAATGTGGTGATGGGCTGGACACACAGCAAGAGAATACCGTGTGGAGAATATCATGTCTAATTGAGTAGAAAGGTTGGCATTTTTGTTCTCTACCTACTGACCGCAGAGGGAAACTTTCATTGAAGTCCTGGGAAGGCTGGCCTAGTGAAAGTACCAGGGTTATCTTTTGCATGAAAACTTCAGTTAATGAATTAATGCTGGCAATGAAACAGCAGGTGTTCAATGGAGTTTTCAGAGTCCTCTGTATGAAGGGGTTTGTTCATGGTGTCCAATGATCACAGGCATAGCAGTGGGACAGAACACTTTCTAATTGGATTAATTTTCCTGTGTCCAAACCAATCAGAAGCCAGCATGGCTTAAAAGGGAGTTTCCTGCCACTTTATTAAACTGGCAGCAGCATATCAGCTGAGAGGATAATGTTTGTACTTTTATGAATGAAGTGAGTTTGTGTTCATTTTGCTGGAGAGCTTGCTTGGATTGGCCAGCTGCAGCCTACCTCATTTACCAGACCACGCTGTCCAGTGGAAATGATATCTGGGAAAGACAAGATTCACATTGGTAACACAGAGGAGAAATTCCAGCGTAAGGCAAAGTTTGCAATGTCCTATCTGGCTTGCTGGGCTTTTTCCCAGTAGCCTGTCTCTCCCTCGAGGGCTATACCTCTGTATGGGTTCCGAGGAGACATTCTCCTTCCCAGAACAAGCAAGGCGTCCAGTGGCACTTTTAAAGACTAACAAATGTATTTTTCACATGAGCTTTTGTGGGAGAAAATTCTATCCCTTTGAAACTTGTTTTCCTTCCCAGTTATTTGTTTCAGCAGACGCTAGCTAGGGGCTAGCAAAAGGTAAAAGGGGTACTGTTCTGTGCTCTTCACTGACCACCTGGCATTTCTCTCTCCCCACTGCCAGGATGATGGATAGAGATGAACAGGGCTTGCTGAAGTCACCGGTGCCCTTCCTCCTGGGACACAGCCTTTCCAAGGACGGGATGGATTCCTTCAGCAAACATTTTGAGAGCATCGTGGAGTCCCACCGAGCCAAAGGGACGTCCTACACCAGCCTAGATTCCATTGACGTGCTCTCGTCCCCTGCCCATACCTGTGGCACCTATTTTACCTTTGACCTCCCGACCCTTACCCCAGAAATACAGGACCAGATCCGAGACAGCGCCAAACTGATTGAGCAGAACTTTGCTCCACTGGCCCACCTGGAGCCAGATTCTGGCAACAGCTCCACCGCTGACGCCCCCTGGACCGAGAGGGATGAGGAGCCAGGGAGAGAGGGGAAGAATGGTCCTCACAGTCCCTGCCACTCAGATGACAGCTTTGGGCTGCCCCTGGCCTCCATTGTAAGGTGAGCAACTCAGGTGGACTTCAACAGAGCCATCAAAGGCCAGCTGTGTGGTACAATCCACCAGACACACATGGTACTTGGGGGTTTGTTAGTCGACTTGACCCCAAACCAGAGGACCTTGGAAGGGGCGAGAGTGGCAGTCAGACTGCCAGCCTCTAGCGGTATGGCCAGAGGGATCCCACATGGTAAAACTACTCTGCGAAGCACAGGTTCCTCTGGCTGATGCAGGTTATTCCTGGTGGGTCAGCACCCACCGAGGGCTGTTTGGTGGCTGCCGGTGCCAATCACCATGAGAGGCCTTGGTGATGTCCCAGCAACTGTTTGCATTGTCCTCTCTTCCTCAGTCTTCACTGTGTTCCACTCCAGCTCAGGTGCATGTCCCTTCTCTTCATGCACAGCACAGCCAGCTTGCACTCAGAGAAATGTCACTGATCTGCTGCACATGGTCCCAGTGGACTCCAGCAACAGTTTGGTTTCCCAGTTCCCTTCCCCTCTGTCTACTTTAATTCTGTTTCTTGCTCCAGGTGGGGTGACCAGGGTGTGTGGGGACAGAGACCTTGAATCCACACAATAAGGCAGCTAATGTGTGGCTGCTGATTTCACTGGGAGCTGGATGCTAGCCAGGTTCTCAGCATGAGACCCAAAGCAAGTGAATTATGGGAGCCTGAACTGGCACAAAAGCAGGTGCTATTGACAAGCAGCTAATTAATGGGAAGTTACAGGCACAAGGCAAAGGAAATTGAAATGGGAGGGGCAATGAACGTTTGAGCTCAACTGTCCACAATGTGGCTAGATCCCCACTGCCATGCCAGAGAGGAGGGGTGACTCCTGGCCGAATAAGCTGACCCACTCACACACAGCAGAAACTGGAGGCATGATCACCAGAGACCTGATTTGCTGAAGCAGAGGTGGAGTGCGTTTCAGCAAACCACTGGCCTACCTGATCTGTCCCTTCCCGCTGGAACAGGTGTTCCAAGGAGCTGGGAGCCAGGATTAATTTTGGTGCAATGCTAAGTCCTTGTTGCAGATTGGCTCTTTACTAGAGAGCGGCAAGGAATGGGATTTACCCTCTTTTTAAAAAATGAAGCTTGGTTCACATGGCTACTGGGGCTGGAGGTTTCTGGGGGCTGCCTACAAATCCACACACTGCTTTGTGGGAGCGAGACACTCTGTCTAATGCAGCAGAGTTCACACCCCAGTGGGGTGATCTCTTCTGGAGCCAGCCAGGAAAGCCGTTGGAGAGGTGGGTGGAATGTTGGGGTGGATGGGCTCCGTGGCAAACGGTGATGTCTGGGATGGTCAGGGAGGATGAGGCACAAGGCAGCATGGGGAACCAGGCTTGTGTGTTTACCCTGGCAGCATCAGAGGAGGTGGCACCCCAGCATGTTTGGTAAATTATGTCTCCTCCAGGGCAAATGGAATAGCCAGCGGTAGACCTTGGGGACACTGTGTGCACTTCCCCTGAAAGATCTAGGGAAATTTGTCATGAGAGGATCAGGGCTGAGCTGGGTCAGAAAATGGAGCAGGGAGAAAGGGTCACATGTTGTTAAAGTGCATTATTCAGAGCTGTTGTGAATGGATGAAGGATGCCACGCCCCTCTGCTTTTCATGCACTGCCTTTAGGGCTCAGGCCTGGATCCCTGAGTGATGCTTTCAGGCTGTAGGCAGGGCCGTAACTAGGAATTTTGGCACCTGAGGCAAGGGGCATGAATTGCACCCCCTCAAATCAACTAAAGTTACATGAAATGTACCCCCTCAAATCAATCAGAGTTACATGAGATGTCAGGCAAATCAGACCCACTGCATAATTACTGCAAAATGCACCAGGTCATTTCACCATAATTTCCGTACACATATGTAACTAACTCTTCTTCTTCGAGTGCTGCTCGAATGCATTCAGTAATAGGTGGCTCCATGCCGGAGTGCCGGATTGGCCAGAAAAACTTCTGTCCTAGCCTGTCAGGAGAGGGTAAGCGGCTTCCGCCCCTCACGCCACCCCGTGGCTCTATATATGGCCACCTCCTGACCCCTCCTCAGTTTCATTTCTTCCGCCTTGCATGTTGGGTCTGGAACGTCCGCTCCTTGCGAATCGCAAGCAGCCTGCCTGTTGTCTATGAGCTTTTGCCTGACTGGGAGCATCTCTTCGTAGATTTAATTCCACTCCAAGAGCCTTCCACTGTCGGACCAGAACATCCTACAATCATGCCAGGGTTTAAACCCTGCGCCAAGTGCGGCAAGGCCTTTCCCCAGGACGACCCCTATGGGAAGTGCCTCAGGTGCCTGGGCAAAGTCAAGTCAAGTCAAATCATAGGGCTGGAAGGGACCTCATGAGATCATCGAGTCCAACCCCCTGGGAATTGAACCCAGGACCTTCTACATGTTAAGCAGAGGTGTTAGCCACTACACTATTTGCAGGGCAAGACCACATCGTCTCAGCCTGTTCCATCTGTCTCTCCTTCAAATGGCGAAATCAAGGAGAAGGAACAACAGCGCCGTGCCCTAGCCTCTAGGAGGCCCGGCACTCTTCACCTGAGACTTCGGGTTCCCGCCTGGCACTGAGACCCAGCTCGGCACCGGAGCCGGCACGGCACCGCACTGCTGGTAGCTGCTGCCACTGCACAAACTCGGTGCTGACCCTGGCGCCAAACCGGTGCCCTGGCATCTTGCCACCACTCAAGGTCGCCTTCGGCAGCCCAGTACCGCTGGTACCTGGATCGCCCCAGTGCCGCTCACCATCATCTCCAGTCCCACAACGGCACCGACCCAGTGCCCCAGCACCTCGGCACTGCTCGAGGTTGCCTTTGGGCAGCCCGGTACCCGGATCACCCTGGCACCGCTCGCCATCATCTCTGGTGCCACTGTGGCACCGAACCGGTGCCCTGGCACCTTGGCACTGTCCAAGGTCACCTTCGGGCAGCCTGGCCTCACCAGCACCGAGCGCGCCTCAGTTCAGGCCACATTCACCCTCGGCATCGCAGAGCCCGGTGCCACAGGAAAGGGAGCTTGCCCGCCCAGGCAGTCCTCCTCCCCCGGGTGAGAACTTACTGCGGAGACGCACAGAGTTGCTCCTTGTGCCATCCACCCTGGAAGTGGTGGAGGCTGAGCGAGCCCTCCTCTTGCTCCCCACACCTCTTGCCCCGCTCCCAACCAGAAGGGGCAAACCAGCCTTCATATCCAAGGCCTGGTCGTACCGGGGACATTTGTCCTCGCCATCTCCGTCTCCCACTCCACTGGGGGCTGGCGCTGTAGAGCCATCTCCGCGACAGCACAGCACTCTGCCGTCGCCAGTACTGCCCCAGGAGTCTTGGTCCCCTTTTCCTGCCTCCAGTCCAGAGGAAGGTCCTTCAAAGGGCCCTAAGCGGCTCCAGGGCCTCACTTCGTCTCCGTCGCTGTTTCACTACCAGCCACAGGAATGGTCCCATTGGGAGACCCCCTCTCCACCTCAGTGAGCGCGTGGTATTGCCCTCTCCCCGGTGCCGGACTCCCATATGGGAAATCTGTCGGCGCACTTCGATCTGTTGCGCTGGGCCACAGCCCATCTAGGAATGGAGGTGCAGCCCTTGGGTCCCCCTCCCGATGCCCTCTTTGGGCTAGCCTTTGCCCCCACAGAACCCCTAACAGTCCCGCCCCACCCGGGTGTCTGGGACCTCACCTGTTCCCGGTGGCAGAGCCCTGGTTTCGGACGTAGTGGGCATTAAATATCGGGTCCCCGCATTGGATTTCCCTTCTCTCGCTGGTCACCCGGTTCCCCCGAGGGAAGTGGTACAGATGGCACTGGGCCCTGGGGAACCCCCCAGCGACCCCCTTCCATCCTCCATGGAAGCCAGGGAACTGGACCTCTTGGGCCATAAGGTATACTCCTCAGCGGCCTTCCATTTGCAAGTGGCGAACAACCAAGCCATTATAAGCTGATACTTGCTGGATGTGTGGGAGTCAGTTGCAAAATTCCAACGCCTGCTCCCACCTGAGGCCAGAGAAAAGTATGATGCCTTTCTAGAGGAGGATAACATAATTTCTCATGACCTCCTCCTTTTGGCCCACGACGCAATGGACACAGCAGCCAACACCATGGCCTCGGCAGTAGCCATTCGCCGGGTGGCCTGGCTTAGGGAGGCTAGGGCGCCCCCTAATGTGCAGCAGGCAGTTCTTGACCTGCCCTTCGAAGGGAATGCTTTGTTTCCCCCAGAAACATTATTGGTGGTGGGAACCACTCGAGATCCCAGGGGAGAGGCCAAATACTTGGGCCTGCTCCCTCCCGGCCCCACCTGTCCCACTTAGGCATCTGGGGCCCTATCTTCTTCCCCTAACTCCATGTTATCCCTATCATCGTGGGATCACAGGAAACTTCCTTCCACAGCTATTATCCGCTGCAAGGGCTGAGACCCCTTTCTGTTCCCTCCTGCAGGGAAGGGGCCCACCCAACTCACCCCTCTTCCTTTGCTACTGCGCCCACAGCACACCTACAGGGGACTTTTCCCCTGCCCTTGGGTGGCATGGGCCTCCTCAAGGCACGAACTCCCTGCCTGCACTTTCTCCGCAGCAGCTATCCTGCCTGCACCTTCTCTGCAGCGGCTACCTCGGGTACTCGTGGGGAATCCACCCTCCCTTTCCCCCACCCCTCCTTCCTCTGGTATCCCTCAATCCTGCGCTGTCGCATCAAATCTTTGCTGAGGATGAGGAGCGGGTCTCGTAGTAGCCCCAGCTTTGCTGCAGAGGCTCCGAGATGTGTATTTGCAGTGTTTACTTGAAAGCGGGACCATCCCTGTTACCCTGATGCTCTCCATCAGGTTGGCCCATTCGATTCCTGGCTGGGGGGGGATGCCTTCGTTCGCTCATGACGAGTAACCATCCTATTGTCGCCCCGACAGCTGAATGGGACCCTCCATCCTACTTGTCACGCGAGATGCATTCGCACGGTCTTGGCAGCTCCTAGCATCCGCGGAAGGCCAAGGCACAGCAGTCCATCCCTGCCTTCATATACTCCCCTTCTTTACAGAAGCTGAGGCTCCTTACAGCCCCTCTCTTTGCAGGCAACCTCAGTTATATCAGGACTCCTATCCTAGCAGTCCTTATTGTAGGCCCCGCCTTAGGGGAACAGCAATGGGATACCATATTTTGGGCCTTCCACCCTAGCGTCCACCTTCGCGGCATCAGTCCCCTGGCATACCTGGGCAGAAGGCTGCTCTCCGAGCATGAAAGTTCCTCAATGAGTTCCTTATAACTAGCCACCTTAACCTCCCTGCCGTCAGGTCACATGTACCCTGGCAGAGGACACTGCCCCTTGGGTGCGCGCCGACCCCCTGACCTGCTCGGGGATCTACAGTTCAACCGAGGGTGCACCTCCATACAATGTTGGTGGCGACCCCATAAAGGCCGTTGTTCCCCTCACCTCCCTGAGGGACCTGATGATATATGCTGCCTGTGTGTGTGTGTGTGTGTGTGTGTGTGTGTGTGTGTCAATGTTCCCTCTAAGCTGCGCTGGCGCGCTGTGGCGCAGCCCGCCACAGCCTCCAGCGCAGTGAAAGCTGCCGGCAGCGCACTGCCAGCAGCCTCGACAGAACTCCTCTGGGGCTGGGAGTTTTGAAAACTCCTGCCCAGAGAAGCTCCAGCAGAGCATGCCCAGAAAATCTGGGCATGCTCTGTAGAGCTCCTCTGGCCCGGGAGTTATGGCTGGGCCCTCTGGCTCCTGTCCAGCCCCAAGGTAAGTGGGGGGGGGGCCGAGCAGGAGC
>ML682075.1:1489477-1567203 GCA_007922195.1 Podocnemis expansa | reverse complement strand
GTCAGGAGCAGCGGGGGGGCGAGCGGGAGCGGGCAGGCTGCCAGGAGGGGGGGCTGAGCAGGAGCAGCGGGGGCGGGGCTGTCAGGAGCGGGGGGAGGGGCTGCGCAGCGGGCCCCGCGGGGGAGCGCAGCTGAGCAACCGGAGTTGCTCAGCTGCCCTCTCCCCTTAGAGGGAACATTGGTGTGTGTGCGTGTGCGTGTGTGTGCGCGCACACACATATATAAGGAAAATGGGTTAGAAATTCAGAGGCTTGCCCCCCCCCCCCCCATCTGGGGATGGCCATCTGGTTCCCGACTGGCGATAACCCTCCATATTGGGTTCTCTAACCTCAAGGTACCTCTGCGATACTGCAGTTGATACTCTGCAGGTGGTTTCTCTTCTGAGGTGGTCAGGAGATATTCTTTCCTGCCCCTGACAACCATATTTCTAGGGGTAACTCCGCATCAATGTCTTTTCCTCTGGTGCTCATGCCTCGCTATGTAGCCGTGACACTACCCCCTTTGGTGGTGCCCTGGACACACAAGACCGTATTCCTAATACGGCACCCCTTCGAGCCCTTGGTTCACCTGAGCTCGGTGGGCGAGGGGTAGTTGGCATTGTCCCCACCTTCCCCTGTCCCTTTGCATACAACCCTCGTGTTGCTGGAATCCCACAGGATTACAGGCCAGGTGAGCTCCCTCTCTTTCTCCGTGAGTTCTCATGCTATCAAGGTTATTATAGGTACTAACCCATCAGCACCGTCTGGGCCATTACATCGTCTTATGGGTGCTAGTGTCCTGGAGTACCTCTCCAGCAAGAAACCCGGGATTTGGTACCATTCTTAGTTGGAAGAGTGCGCTTTGCGCACTAACTTGAGATCCTGTAGCTGGCATACCTGTGCCTTCCACTGTTTCACTGTAGGCCTTTGTCTTCAGTGTACAGGCTTGTAGTGTCTTGCCAGACTGTTCTCGATTATTACTACCTTCATCGATCAGACCCCACTGGCACTGGCCGTGTCCAGTCCAGGGGATAAGGTTCTTCCCTCTCGCGGCTAGCTGTGTAGCCAACAAGTATCCAGACAAGACTGTGACTCTTTGGATCCCGGCTCGGACCTCAAGGTGCTCAATCCATGGGATACTGGGCATTCTCTCCATTACTTCCTATGCGGGCCGCAATCATTGGTTAAATTTGCTCTTGTTGGCCTCCAGCATTCTCGACGAGCCCACGCGGAAAGGTCCTATGGCCAGACGCCTTTCCTCTGGCCTTCATACCTTTGAGTTCTGCCACTTAGGTGGAAGATCCAATGCAACCCTCTATGGTTTCACGTTGCGGTCTTCATATTCATTGTGGTGACCTTGGCCCATCCTGCCCACTCTTTTATGCCTCAGTGGGTTTGGCCCTGCCCCTGTCTTGGGTTGACCCTCAGCTGTAGATCTTTCTGTGCCATGCCAAAAGCCTATTCATCTCTTGACTCTGGTTAGATTCTGGTTTGCTGGGCTTCTTCCCATTTGGGGCGTATTGCTGTGCTGAAGGCGGAAGACCCAACTCCACCCTCCATCCATCAGCATGTCTAGTAGTCACCTATTACTGAATGCATCTCAGCAGCGCTTGAAGAAGAATGATGGGTTACTCACCAGTAACCATCCTTCGAGGTGGGCTGTTTGGATCCATTCAGGTCCTTCCCCTCCATACCCGCATGTGGAGTTGGTGACTCTAAGGAACTGAGGAGGGGCCGGGAGGCAGCCGTATATATAGCCACGGTGTGGCATGAGGGGCAGAGGCCACCTATCCTCTCCTGTCAGGCTAGGACAGAAGTTTTTCCAGTGCTCTGGCACGGACACGCCTATTACTGAATGGATCCGAGCAGCAGGGGCATTGCTGGTGCTGGGCACCCCGGGACATGTGCCCTGAACCCCAGCTCCAAGTTGCCCTCCTGCGGCCGCTTCCGTCCCCATCCCCCACCGGGGATCTGGAGCCTGGCCGCCCGCAGCTGCGGCAGGCAATCTGGGGCCCAGCTGCATGCGCTGGCTGCAGCCCCATCCCCAGTCAGGGATGCAGGACCCCGCCGGCTGCGGCCACTTCTGGCCCCGGCCCCGGCCCCGGCCCCGGCCCCGGCCCCGGCCCCGGCCCCGGCCCCGGCCCCGGCCCCAGCCAGGGATGCGGGTCCTGGTCTCCTGAGGCCGCTTCAGGCCCCATCCCTGGCCGGGGATGTGGGGCCTAGCCGCCTGCGGTGGTGTGGCGGCACCTGTCCCTGTCCCTGGGCTGGGGGTGGGGCCTGGGCCCATGCCCCAGGTCTTTCCCCTAGCGAGCGACGCCCCTGCCGAGCAGCCCATCTCAAAGGAGGACAGTTACTGGTTAGTAACCCACTGATCTACCACTGTTGCTGGGATTTAAACCTGGAGATATCACTAATTTGAACTGTAAAACTAGATTATTTTTTCTGTGCACTTTTTTCACACAAAAGGCAGTCTGTTTTTTAGAAGAAAACGAGAACAACCAAAATAACCCACCACCCCCACCACCCAGAGCAAAAAAGCACAACCTGGGAACAGAGTGTCAATTTTAACTTTTAGAGCAGCAGTAATTCAGAGTGAAATGTTACTTTGTTAAAATGTTCATGTCAATTACCTCGTTTGAAGTCATTGTTACTATTTGCAATTCATAGACATTTTTTCCCTTGCCCCTCCTTTGAAATCTGAAGATCATTAATGTTAGCATTTTTCATCTGCTTCCAAAAACTGCCTGTGTTAAACTGGGTTTTCATCACAGACTGATCTCACCTGAAGACAGGTACTTTAGACTTCAGGGAAAGTTAGAGATAAACCTATTTCCTTTCTTTGACAATTTGTTAAACAAATATAATCTCTATTCTAACTGTATACATCTTCCACAAATCCAGATTGTAACACTGAGGTAGTTCTAAAAACATTGATACAGGTATCACAGTTTCAGGCTTACAGCAGCTCTATTCCACCTCCCAGCCCCATCAGTCAAGGGCATCCACCGAAAGGGGTCCAACTCCCAGCCATTATCTTCTCTGAGCAGAGATCAGTGTCTCACTTCCTCTTAACTAAGAGTTCTCCTTCAAGCACTGCTCACATCATTCAGTTATAGGTGTCTACGTGCCGCAGCACACAGTAGCTCAGAAGGTCTTTAGCGTTAGCCTGTCAGGTCAGGGCACAAGGCCAACACCCCCTCCATGCCGCGACCACGGCTACATAGGTGACCGTGACCCTGACCCTCCCAGTTCCTTTTTGCGCCATCAGCGTCGGTTTGGATCAGCGTTATCTTGTGAAATGCAAGCCACCTGTCTTTCGTGCAAAACTCAAAATGCCAGGTTTCAAGCCATGCTTAGGATGCTGCAAGGCTTTTCCGACGGACGACCTGCACGAGAAATGCCTCACCTGCTTGGGTGAGTCCCACCTTGCGGTGGAGTGCTCCATTTGCCGATCCTTCAAGCGAAGGACTCGGCTGGAAAGAGAGCACTGTCTCCTCTCAATTTCAGGGAACGGAGCTGCTCCACCTGAAGGCGGCTGAGCCACCAGCGCTCTGCTGGACCCTCGATCGGCCCAGGCTCAGGATCCCCACCGATCACCGGTACCAGGCTCAAAATCTCACCATGCTACAGTACTGCCTCGGCACCGACCCCACCAGTCTTCCAGTAGCCTCCCAGCCGCCCCGAGTAGGGCACCAGCTCAGGCACCGACCCGCCAAGGGCATTCAAACCTGGCCCCATTGCAGAAGAGGAAGAAGCGGACCATAGCGGCACCACCCCCCTCGGCATTGCTGGACATGGTACCACCCCTTGCAGCACCACCGCTAAGCCTGGTACCTCCATCAAGCCCAGTACCACTGGACCCCGCACTGTCACTGATACCGTCGCTTCCGGCGCCATCACTTCTCGTACCGCCAGACCCGGCACCGACAACACCTGCACCGATACTGGTACCGTTGCGCACCTCTTCGCCCTTCTCCAACCCGGTACCATCAAACCCGGCACCGGGCCCAAGTCCTGCGGCTCTGCCTCATCGCTCCTTCAAAGAGCGCTTGGTACTGGACTGCTGGATGTTGGGGGGGAGGTTGTCCAGATCATTCTCCGAAGAACCCTTTCTTCCCCCCCAGGAGGAGCGTCTGAGAAAGCAGCTTCAAAAGAGCTCCGTATCACCGAGCTCGAGGGGAATACGCCCATCGGGAGAGGTCTCTGCTCCCCCCAAGGCGTCTATGCCGCCATCAAGGTCACCGCACAATGAGTGGACCCTCAACTGGCTGAATGTGACGGCAAACAATGCCTCCTGCCGTTATGCTTGATCACCGGTGCCGGAGTCCTCGGATTTCTCTGATGACGAGCCAGACCTTGATTCTACTCAATGTAGCAGATCAAGGACTCAATCATCCTCGTCACCCAACGAATGCCTAATTGACACATCCGCCGACCGTGAAGGAGATCCCTGCATCGAGCAGGACCTCCTCCGCTGCATGGCAACAAATCTGAAGCTGAAGCTGGGGGTGATCCAAGTGGAAGATGATTCCCTCTTCGACGCATGCCGTAGAGCCCCATTATCTAAGGTTGCAATTCCCCTACACTCCGGGGTGTTTCATATCATCCAAGAATGCTGGCAAATGCCTTCCTTGATTCTGCCAGTGTCCAAAGTGGCAGACAAGAAATACTCTGTCTGCCTGGAAGGATTCCCCTTCCTATTCCACCATCCAGCCCCAGGATCCCTGGTGGTCGACACGGTCAACCAAAGGGGGAGACAGGGTCAGCCGAGCTCCTCGCCCAAGAACAGAGAGGTGAAGAAACTTGACTTATTGGGCAGGAAAGTTTACACCTCTGCCACCCTACAGCTGTGTATCTCAAATCATTCAGCCCTGATGACGTGCTACATCTTCAACTTGTGGGAGACTCTGCGAAATCTCTACTCAGCCATCTCCAAGGAGCTCCTGAGAGACTTCGAGGCAATGCGGGACAAAGGAGAGAGAGCATCCAGGGATGCGCTCGTGGCAACCTGGGATGCAGTGGATACAGCGGCATACATAATGGCATCGGCAGTCGTTATGCGCCGCTTGGCCTGGCTCCAAAACTCTGTCCTTTCTACGCAGATGCAGCAGATTATCCAGAACCTTCCTTTTGAGGGTCCTGACCTCTTCACATCTTCCACAGACGCGAAGCTGCATGGTACGAAAGACTCGAGGGCCATGCTTCGGTCCGTCAGAATTTACACTCCTCAACCCGTTAGGCGCTCCTCGAGGTCGCATCAGCAGCTACAGCAACTGAAACAGCAGCTGCAGCTGCAGACCCAGTTCCTGAGATCCCTCCAGTTCCCCCAGCACCATCTTGGGGACCTGGACAAAGATAAGGGCCGATCAGGTAAAGGGAGTAAGCTGAGCGCCTCACAGTCTGGACGGCGCAGACAGGGATCAGACCACTCTTCAGGCCAGAAGCAGCATTTTTGATGGTCCCTCAGAGGGCAGTGCTCCAGAAACCCTGTTTTCCCCCCAGAGGCTCCACCACTTTGCCCCACTTTGGACCCGTGTCACGTCCAACCAGTGGGTCTTTGACACAGTGGCAAGAGGATACCGCATCCAGTTCCTTTCAATCCCTCAGAACAGGAAACTGCCCCCTCTCACAATACCAGAAAACGCAGATCTGCTGGGCAGGCTCGAGGTCAAATCCCAGAAGCTACTCTCCCTTGGAGCCATAGGAAAGGTTCCCAAAGGAGAGTGTGGCAAAGGGTTCTATTCCTGCTACTTCCTAGTCCCCAAGCCCAACGGGGACCTATGACCCATTTTAGACCTCAGAGCACTCAACAAACACATAAAGAAAATAAAATTCTGAATGGTTTCCCTGCCCCAGATTATCCCCTCCCTGTCCCCAGGAGTTTGGTTCTCAGCTCTCGACCTAAAGGACGCTTACTTCCATATAGCTATTTGTCCCCATCACAGACGTTTTCTCAGGTTCCTGGTGGCACGACACCACTACCAGTTCACTGCCCTCCCCTTTGGGTTATTGCTAGCTCCCAGGGTGTTCACCAAGTGTGTCACACCAGTCGCAGCTTTTCTACGCAGGAGGGGTATAAGAATCTACCCCTACCTAGATGATTGGCTCATAGTGGGCAAGTCAAGTCGACAGGTACAAAACCATGTCGATCTGGTAATGAACCTGTGTGAGTTCCTGGGCTTCCACATAAACTCAGAAAAGTCCAAGCTTTGTCCTACTCAGGTCATAGAATTCATCGGGGCATGTTTAAACACCTGACAGGGGCCCGTGTCCTTGCCCCATCAAGATTTCAGTCCATCTGCACCATCTTCACGGAGCTCCAGGTGCCCAGGCTGGCCACAGCATACCAGTGGATGCAGCTCTTGGGACACATGGCAGCGGCCACGTTGGTAATCCAAACAGCCCGCCTGCAGATGAGACCATTCCAGCTCTGGTTCACCACAAGCTTCCAACCAGGAAGGGACCACCTGGACAAGGTACCCTCAATATGCCCTGGAGTTCCTCCAAGTCTGGAAGGACCCCGACTTCACAATGGGGGGAATTCTGTTCAGGGAGTCCAAGCCCTCAGTGACCCTGATAATGAATGCATCCGACTCGGGTTGGGGAGCCCACCTGTCCGGGGGCCTCTCCATACAAGGTGTTTGGAATCCCAAGGACAGACTCCTCTACATAAATGTGAAGGAGCTCTGGGTTATCAGGCTGGCCTGCAAAACCTTCCTAGCCCAGATCCGAGGCAGGGTGGTCCAGGTCCTCTCAGACAATACAGCGGCCGTGTTCTACACAAACCGTCAAGGGGGAGTCTGCTCCTCGGCTCTATGTGAGGAAGCAACCAAGCTTTGGCACTTAGCGATAGACCATCACTTCATGCCAGCTGCCTCCTGTAGTAACCCTTGGGGAGGAAGGGGTTAACACTCTGGTCAGTGAGTCCCAGGACAGCCAATAGGAATGAAGCACAGCTTTTTGAATTGGAACAGCAGGCTGGCCTGGGCCTGTTGGGATGCAGCAGAGCTCCTGGAAGGATCAGGAGGAGGCCAGAGGGGCCTGAGGAAGAATCCAGCAATATCCTTACCAGAGATAAGTTAAGTTTGGTACTGACCAAGCGTCAGTAGAACAGGGAATGTTTACTTAGACGCAGTCAGGGTATTTTCTTTGGTTTTGGCTTGTTTCTTGGATTTCTCTGTGCTGAGCACATGTAACTCCCCCCCCCCCACCCTGTAACTACCTAAGTTAATTCCCAGAGAAGCAACTCTGGGTGTTTATTATCTGTTCTCTTTGATTAAAGATTTTACCTTTTAAGTAAGTTCTGGTTCTGTTCCTGTTAGGGCAAGAGGTTTGTGTGCATGTGCCTTGGACTGCACAGGCAGCTACTAGAGGGAACCCTGTTCCAGTTCCAGCTCATATTGCAGCTGGGGTCCAGTCACTTTCCTGAAGGAGGAATAAACAGGATTGCAAGTATCTCACAGGGAGGAATTCCCAAGTGCACCTTCCTGGGTCTCAAGAGGTTTTTTGCATTTGGGTGGTGGCAGCGATACCACTCCAAGGCCAGGAATTGGAGGTCTTGGAGACTTCTCAGAGCAGGCTTTAAGGCCAGTGGCTTTTAAGGCCTGTTGCAGGCCCCCACCTTCTGCACTCAGGGTGCCAGAGTGGGGAAAAAGCCTTGACATGGTGGCATAGCGGTGTGGACTTTTTTGAACCAGAAGCACAAACCTCAGAATTTTTTAAAGGACACATTGTTTTTGTTTTTTGTGGTTTTTTTTCCTGTGGGGTAGTGGACATTTTGGGAGAATTTTTTTTTTCTTCACTTTCCTGTCTTGCTTTTTGGTTTTTCTTTTTCTTTTTTCTTTTTCTGCCTGGGAAAAAGGCATGCAAGGGGTTTAACTGGCAAAGCCAGGGAATCCAAAACAAGCAGTTTGGGTTTTTTTTCTAGCTTTAGTGGCAACGGGATAGGCCAGAGTAGGGCAAGAAAGCAGCCCAGTGAATGCAGTTGCGGTGGGGCAGAGGAGCCATGGAGACACCAGCCCCAGATCAGTCCCAGAAGTCCAACTCCAAGGCAGACATGTGGAGTGGGGACGAGGAAGCGTGTAATAAGCCTGTGGAAGCAGGAGTGGATAGGAGCAGCTATGTCCCTTCCATGCCACGAGGGCCGAGCTGGGAGGATGTCTTTAAGACAGGAAGATCTCTAACTAAGAGCGAGATGGAGTTCTTCCTAGAGATGAGGCGCATAGAAGCAGAGGAGAAGGAAAAGCAGTGGCGCTTTGAGCTGGAGAAAGCTGAGAAACTGGGTGCTGCAGCTACACTGGCTTCTGCTACTGCCATTCCTATCCCGGCTTATGCTCTCCAACCCAAGAAATACCCAGTATACCAGGTAGGAGATGATACAGAGGCCTTCCTGGAAAATTTTGAAAGGGCCTGCCTTAGGTACAGCATCTCCGCAGACCACTACATGGTGGAGTTGAGGCCACAGCTCAGTGGACCCTTAGCAGAAGTGGCAGCTGAAATGCCTAGAGAAACCATGAACAATTATGAGCTCTTTAAACAAAGGGCCAGAATGAGGATGGGGCTGACTCCTGAACATGCCCGTCGCCGGTTCAGAGCCCTAAGGTGGAAGCCAGGTGTGGCATTCACCCAACATGCCTACCAAATTGATAAAAATTGGAATGCCTGGGTATCAGGGGCACAAGCTAAAACTGGAGGAGCTCTCTCTCCTAATAAGACTGGAACAGTTCCTAGAGGGTGTTCCTGAAGAAATACAAAGGTATATCCTGGATGGGAAGCCCAAATCTATATCAGAGGCAGGGGAGATTGGAGCCAGATGGGTGGAAGTGACAGAGAGGACCCAAACTGGCAGCAGTTTGTGGGGGTACCAGGAGGGGTGTCCACAGATGGCATATCACCACCAGGGACAACCCAAGGGCCGACCTCACAGGGAGGAGCCCACTGCACCACAAGGGAAGCCTCAGGCACCTTCTCACCTCACAACCCCATTCTCCAGCAACAAACCTCACTCCAGTGACCAGCCAGCTGGGCGGTGTTTTAAATGTAATGAGCTGGGACATGTGAAGGCGAACTGCCCCAAGGGCACAAACAGAGTGCAGTTCCTTGCAGTGGGGTCACACCATGTGCCTGCAGGCCCAGATGCCTCACAGGTACCCCCAGAGCAAAGGGAGATCGTGAGTGTGGGCGGGAAGGAAGTTGTTGCGTGGAGAGACACTGGAGCAGTGGTGTCAGCTATCCACCAGTCCTTAGTGGACCCCAAAACCATCAACATAAAAGCTCAAGTAACTGTGCAACGCTTCAAGGCAAACTGTTTTGACCTGCCTACTGCAGAGTTGCCTGTGCAGTACAAAGGCTGGTCAGGGATCTGGACTTTTGCAGTCTATGATGACTATCCCATTCCCATGCTGTTGGGAGAGGACTTAGCAAACCATGTGAGGCTAGCCAAAAGGGTGGGCGCCATCACCCGTAGCCGGGCTAAGCAGGTCTCCCAATCTAATGCTGTTACTGAGCCTTCTACCAGGGTCCAGTCTGTGTTCCCAGATGCTAGAGGACCAGAGACCCAAACAGAGGTGGCAGACCCAGACCCCAACCCAGCGTTTACAACAGCAGCAGTAGAGGCAGTCCTCAATACCCAGCTGGAACGAGAACCAAACCCAGTGCTTGCAACCCCTTCAGAGTCACAGAAGCCAGCATTGGTGGGTGCCACCAGACCTGCACTTGCAGCAGCAGGTAGTCCTTCACGAAAGGCTGTCCTGGAGTCTGCAACACAGCCCCATACACCAGCAGAGAGTGTTTCACAACCAGGAGAGGCACCCACATCATCTGCATCACTTCCAGAGGGACTGAGCCTGAGTCCACAACCCAGGGAGGAACTGAGGTCCCCAGCACCAAGGGAGCAGTTCCAAGCCAAGCAGGAGGCAAATGAGTGCCTCAAGGGAGCTTGGAGGTTGGCACGGAGTGGCCCATCACCTCTCAGTTCTTCAAACAGCTCTAGGCTTGGTATTGAAAGAGGATTGGTACACAAAGAGACTCTCCTGGGTGGGCACAAGAAGGACTGGCATCCTCAGAGACAGTTGGTAGTTCCAACCAAGTACAGGGGAAAGCTCCTGAGCTTAGCCCAGGACCATCCTAGTGGTCATGCTGGAGTAAACATGACCAAAGACTTGTGGGGAGGACCCCTGAAAACCACTCCTGTGGAAGTAACAGGGTGGAGAGGGGCTTGCTGGACTTGTGGGGCCAGAGGGCACTTCAGGAAAGAGTCTCTGGCCCAGAAAGACAGGGTAAGTCCCAGGGTAGGGACAGAGCCAGAGACACGTGTGGCCTGGAGGAAACAAAGGAGATGTTTCTGGTGCCAGGAGCAAGGCCATATGAAGAGACATTGCCCCCTGAAGTTAAAGAGGGTGAGGGTAAGAATGTCCAAGTCAGCCAGGTCTGTGATGGACCAGAAAGAGGGGTCTAAACAGACAACAGCCTGGGCGCACCCGTCAACCGGGAAGAGGGACACCTCAGATGAAGCAGTTGGGACGGAGTGGGCCCAGACAGACAGTGGACCCCAGCTGAGATCATGTGACCTGTAGTGAATTTTGTATGTGTACATTGTACTGTATTAACCCTGTTGTTTCCTAGTCCCAGGAAGAAATCACAGCCAGTGTGGGTCCAGCCTACACCAGGCTGCCCAGCACCGTCTGTGATTTGGGGGGCATGTAGTAACCCTTGGGGAGGAAGGGGTTAACACTCTGGTCAGTGAGTCCCAGGACAGCCAATAAGAATGAAGCACAGCTTTTTGAATTGGAACAGCAGGCTGGCCTGGGCCTGTTGGGATGCAGCAGAGCTCCTGGAAGGATCAGGAGGAGGCCAGAGGGGCCTGAGGAAGAATCCAGCAACATCCTTACCAGAGATAAGTTAAATTTGTTACTGACCAGGTGTGGGTAGAACAGGGAATGTTTACTTAGATGCGGTCAGGGTATTTTCTTTGGTTTTGGCTTGTTTCTTGGATTTCTCTGTGCTGAGCACATGTATCCCCCCCCCCCCGGTAACTACCTAAGTTAATTCCCAGAGAAGCAACTCTCAGTGTTTATTATCTGTTCTTTTTGATTAAAGAGTTTACCTTTTAAGTAAGTTCTGGTTCTGTTCCTGGTAGGGCAAGAGGTTTGTGTGTATGTGCCTTGGACTGCACAGGCAGCTACTAGAGGGAACCCTGTTCCAGTTCCAGCTCATATTGCAGCTGGGGTCCAGTCACTTTCCTGAAGGAGGAATAAACAGGATTGCAAGTATCTCACAGGGAGGAATTCCCAAGTGCGCCTTCCTGGGTCTCAAGAGGTTTTTTGCATTTGGGTGCTGGCAACGATACCACTCCAAGGCCAGGAATTGGAGGTCTTGGAAACTTCTCAGAGCAGGCTTTAAGGCCAGTGGCTTTTAAGGCCTGTTGCAGGCCCCCACCTTCTGCACTCAGGGTGCCAGAGTGGGGAAAAAGCCTTGACACCTCCCACTTACCCAGGGTAGACAACAGCATAGCGGACTCACTCAGCAGGAAACCCCTGGCGAATCACGAGTGGTCCCTCCACAATGAAGTTTTCTCCCTGCTGACAAACAGATGGGGAGCCCCTCAGATCGACCTCTTCACCATGGGGCAGAACCACAAATGTCCCCAGTTCTGCTCCCTTCAAAGTCAGGAGGAGGGTTCTCTCAGCGATGCCTTCCTCCTCAATTTGTCGGGGGCCCTAATGTATGCCTTCCCTCCAATCCTCCTGATCCACCGGGTGCTACTGAAGGTCCTCGCGGACGAGGCACACATCATTCTGTTAGCCCCGGAGTGGCCCAGACAACACTGGTTCCCCTCCCAGAGGACATGTCCGTGAGGACCCCGCTCGGCCTCCACGGTGGGTGGACCTCCTGACACAGGACTCAGGCTGCCTTCAGCACCCAAACCCGGGCCTCCTGCGCCTGACAGCCTGGATGATCTCTGGCTCAGTGAGCAAGAGAGGTGCTGCTCAGATAGGGTTAAGAAGGTCCTGGTTGGTAGCAGGAAACCCTCCAGCAGGTCCACCTACATGGCAAAATGGAACCACTTTTCCACTTGATGCCGTGACAAAAACCGAGACCCTAGCTCTGCATCAATTCAGGCAGCTTTGGACAACCTTCTTGATTTACGGGAGAAAGGCCTATCCCTGTCCTCATTAAAAGTCCACTTGGCGGCAATTTTAGCGTTTCACCAAAGAGTAGGTGGGGCTCCACTCTTTTCACACCCCATCTGTCATAGATTCCTGAAAGGGGTGGAAAAACTTTTTCCCCACACCCATAAACCCACTCCACAAGGGGATTTGAACATTGTGCTGTGGGATCTGACAGAACCACCATATGAGCCCTTGGACTCAGCCACCCTGCTCGTACTGTCCTGGAAGGTGGCTTTCCTGGTAGTAATTACCTCGGCCAGAAGGGTCTCAGAGTTACGAGCCCTGTCCTCTGAATCTCCATATACGGTTTTCTTCCCAGACGAGGTGGTCCTTCATCACCATCCCTCATTCTTGCCCAAGGTTGCCACCCCCTTCCACTTGAACCAAGAAATCTGCCTGCCGGTCTTCTATCCAGACCCTCAGGGTGGCGGAAAACCAGAGAAGGTGGCACACCCTGGATGTGAGGAGAGTGCTCCTAATCTACATCGAGCGCACATGATCTTTCCGCAAGACCTCACAATTGTTTGTGGCAGTCGCTGAATGCACGAGAGGCTCTCCAGTATCCTCTCAATGCATCTACAAATGGATTGTGAACTGCATTTAAAGACTGCTACAGAAGGTCAAACATGCCTCTCCCAGAGACCGTGAGAGCCCACTCTACCAGAGCTCAGGTGTCTTCCATGGCCTTCCTCGCTAAGGTCCTGATCCAAGAGATCTGCAGGGCCGCTAGGTGGTCATCGATACATACCTTCATGATACGCTACGCCATTGCCCAACAGGCTAGAGATGATGCAGTCGTGGGCAGAGTGGGTAGACTGTGTGTGGGTAGACGGTAAATCCTCCCACCATCCTTTGGTACGGATAGCAGTCACCTATAACTGAATGATGTGAGCAGCGCTTGAAGGAGAATGGTTGGTAACCGTCCTGCTTCGAGATGGGCTGCTCACATACATTCACGTCCCTCCCACGGTCCCCACTAACGGAGTTGGCAAAGGTATATGGGACTGGGAGGGTCAGGGTCATGGTCACCTATATAGCCATGGTCACGGTGTGGAGGGGGTGTTGGCCGTGCGCCCAGACCTGACAGGCTGACGCTAAAGACTTTCTGAGCTACCGTGCGCTGCGGCACATAGACGCCTGTATGTGAGCAGCCCATCTTGAAGAAGGATGGTTACTGTTTTAACACAGCACAGCGTTAAGGAGAAAACATAAAAATTACAAACATTCCCATAAGCATGCTAAAAGTGCATTAGGTTACCTATAAGTTTGATGGGGCTCCAGTGAGCATAACTGTTTGCAACCCTTGTGCAAGGGCTGAGAACCACTTTGCAGAGCAAGTCCTGTGTGCTGAATCAAGACTAGCACTCTGTCAGTTTAAATGCATCCATATCCATTTATCCTTCTAATAATCATTCCTTTCACTCTTTAAAAGTGCCACAGGACTCCTTGTTTGTTTTGCAGCAGCACACTAACATGGCTGCCCCTTTGAATCTTCACAATATTCCAAGATCCAAAGGTGTAGCTGTATTAGTCTAGTTCAGCAAAAACAAACAAGGAGTTCTGTGGCACTTAGACTAACAAATTTATTTATTGCATGAGCTTTTGTGGGAGAAAATCCCACTTTGTCAGATGCTCCCTTGAAACCTCACACAATAAATAAATTTGTTAGTCTAAGTGCCACAGAAAAAAATGTTCTTTATATTCCATATACTCATCATAATCCAGAGGAAATCACACAATTAGAACTTGTATAAAAATAAACATTTCACAATAAGCCAAAGAAATGATTCTAATACCTTTTCAAGCAAACAGAATGTAAGTACATACATGGAATATTGTGTAGTTCCAAAGGGGCAGTCATTTCAGTCTAGTTCAGTAGATTTCCAAAGGGATAGTCGTGTTAGTCTAGTCCAGCAAAAAAAAAAAAAAAAAAAACAACAAGGAGTCGTGTGGCGCTATCTGTTAGTCTTTAAGTGCCGCACAACTCCTTGTTTTTTTTTAGTTCAGTAAAACAACCAAGGAATCCTGTGGCATTTAGAGACTAACACATGTATTTATCACATGAGCTTTTGTGGGAAAATCCCACTTCCTCAGATGCTTTAAAGATGGGGAACTCATAAAATGGGAGGAAAATAAATGCAGGGAAGGGTAAGTCACTGAATCAGGTCAGACTGTGAAAGGAAGTCAAGGAGTCTAAGTAGGATTTTCTCCCTTAAACTCATACAATGTATAATGCATTAGGAAACTGCCCCAGGACTCTTTGTTTCCCATGGCTGGCTCACCCAGTCCCAGGCAGCACCAAGCCCCTGAAGTGGGCGGGTGCCCCCCTACTAGCTGGCCAGCAAACCTGGCCAGCCAGCAACACAAGGGTCGGGGGTGGGGTGCGTCCCTAGATCCCAAGCCTCGCTGGCCATCCAGCCAGGGTTGGTGGGGTACCTCTCTGGTTGGCCAGCAATACAGGGCTGGGGTGGGGTGGGGGAATGCCTCCCTCTACTACCATCCAGCCAGTCAAGCTGGGCAGATGCTTCCTTGCCCCCACAGCCAGCAAAGCCTGGCCACTCAGCAGCACGCAGTTGGGGAGCAGGTGTGTCACCTTGGCTCCCTTGCCCCCAAGTCAGCCGTCCCAGCTGGGCAGATGCCTCCCCTGCCGCCACAGCCAGCAAAGCCTGGCCACTCAGTAACAGTGTCAGTGGGGGGGGGTGCCTCCCTGTCTCTCTCCCCTGTGAACCAGCCAGCCACGCAGAGCTGGGAAGGTGCCTCCCCCCCACAGCCAGTCAGGTACTGCTGGTGCCTAGCCCTCAGTGCACCACCACCTTCTCCTACCTGGCTGTGCGTCTGGCTGTCCTGCTGGCCGCCTGGCTGGTGGCCATACTTCTTCTCCCCCCACTTTGCATGCTGGGGGCAGGGCCGGAGATGATCTCTTCCAGCTACAGTCTGGCTCACAGAGGAATGTGCATTCCCCAAGGCACATTCCTCTTCAGGGCTAGGCAGAGTTGTCCATCACCCTGTGAACTCTTCACCCTGGGGCCCTGCCCCATTGGCCCCATGGTAGTTACTGCCCTGGCTGTAGGCATTCTGTAGAGGTGCCATTGAGGCCCATGGCATAGCCCCCAGCTCTTCTGGGAGGAAAGGTGAAAGTCTATTTATGGGAGAGTGACTGCTCTTGGCCAGGAGTTGGTGCTCGGGGCCCAGGAGTTCACTCTGTGAACCCATCTTTTAGGAGATGGTGGAGCTAAGCTTTCAGCATGATGGCAGGTGCAAGAGGGCAATTTTTGGAGTCCTAGTATCTTTTTCCCCCTTTTGCGAGTTGTCCATGTATGTAATCAAAGCACTGTGCCTGTGTTGGCCAACACAACACCCAGCGTCCGTGCATTCCTCTCTACACTTGGGGAAACAGACCCAAAGGAGAGATTTGCCCCCTGAGACAACTGGCAAGGCAGTGTAGACCTGAGAATTCCTGGCTCCAAGCCTATACTAAGGCCAGGCTGATTTCCACGCCTCCCTCTTGTCAAAGTTACTGTGTCTAAGTAAATGCCATTTGTTTTCCTAATGGTTATCAAGGGGCTGATGCGGCCACATCATGAATCAGTTCTGTGGTACACTCTGCACTGCCTACTCTGCAGCCAGATATTGCTCTCCAGGAAGCCAAGGGGCATGCATGAATGAGGCAGAAATCAATTGCCTTTTGCAAAATTCCACCCCTCATATTGTGCAGTGAATGAGATCTGATGTAGGGCTGTTCAGAGTTCCTTTGGCCTTTCAGTGGTTTGGAGATGCTTTGAGAGCTGTTAGTGCTCTGCGTGGGTCTGAGTGCCAAGGCCACTCTGAAAGTGGTCTGCTCTGCAGACTCTGCTGCCTGGCCTGTTTCTCTAGTATAATTACTCCACACAAGGGCTTTCTGGGCCAATGCAATTTCTCTGAGCGTCAGCATCTGCATCCCTCCATGATTATCCCTTTCCAGTCTTCTCCTGCCTCCTCATCTCCATGTAGTTTTTCAGTACTTCCCAGGCTGTTTACAACCTCCAGACTCTTGGCTATCCAGTCTCTCACCTAGAGTTTTCTTCCCCAGGACATCTATACTTAAAACGCTGCCATAGTGCAAGAGTTCTTCAGCCAGTGTAGGTTCCCAAGAGGTGGTAGGTAGGCCGAGGAGAGAATTTTCCTATTCATCTTGTGCCATCTCCACTGGGAGACAGGTTGGTTTAACTGTGTCACTCAAGGATGTGGATTTTTCACACCTCCGAGCAGTGTAATTCTACCGACTTCATTTCCTAGTGCAGAGCGGGTCTCAACTGTGTGGCTCTTGGGCCAGGTCCAGGGGTGTCGCTGGCTGGGGGAGGGACCTGGGGCACAGGCACAGGCCCCAGCCTCGGCCTGCAGGCCCTGCCCCCAGCCTGCAGTCCCCGCCCCCTGGCTGGGGACAGGGCCAGGCGCCGTCGCACCGCCACAGGCGGCCAGGCCCCGCATCCCTAGTGGAGGACAGGGCCACCATGGCTGCCAGTGGCTGGGCCCCGGATCTCTGGCCCGATTGGGCCGGAGATCCGGGGCACTGGCACTAGGGTTTGGGGCATGTGCCCTGGAGTGCCTAGTGCCAGCGTCGCCCCTGGCCAGGTCTACACTGGCTGCAGAATTCAGTGGCAGTTGAAGGGAGATACTCAATCTATGTAAAATAACTTGCATATCTCCCTTCAACTTCCTAATGCCTGCTTTCCACAGCATCTCCACTGCACTGCATCGATGGGAAACACCCTTCCTTCGACTCAGCACTGCTTTTCTGGAGGGGGAGGACTTGATTTCTGGATCGATTTGAGCGGGTCTTCACTGACCACATGATTGAACTGGAGAGATTGAACTGATGGCAGCAGATTTGCCACCATCAGTGTAGACCTGGCCTGGATTTTGCTTAGCAGCTTCAGGCTCTTATTTCTGTCTCCTGATCAGAGATCTCTTCTCAGTGACCCTCGGTGTTGTAGCAATACCAGAACTTCTCACCTGGCAGATAGTGCCCTGGGGCTCTCTTGCGTGCTCTGACACCAACCCCATGTGTGAGAAGCTTCAGTTTTGTATAAACACTGGGTCCCACTTACATCTGCACACCCTGAAGTTTTCTGTGGGGTCATGTGGGTGCAGTAAAGAATGAGAATGGAGCTGCTGTTTCTGTGTTAAGTCCTACTTCTGGACATCTCCTACTGAGAAGCCCTAAGAAATGGGAGGCCACTGTAGGCATCCCAAGTTATCTGGCGGTACTTGGGAAGGTCACTCTGCGAAGTCATGAGTTACTACAGAGAATTCTTCCCCGGGTGTCAGGCTGGCAGGCCTTGCCCACATGATCTGGATCTAACTCAGGGGTCTCAAACGTGTGGCCCATGGGCCACATGCGGCCCCTAAAGCTATGTCTTGTGGCCTGCAATGACATGATCATTACTGATTATTTGCAATGCCATTGTATGGAAAGGTTTCAGTGGTGCGTCCCTCATGCTACTGTACTGATCCTCATGTGGCCCTCTACTAGTCCTCATGTGGCCCTCATGGTGATCTGAGTTTGAGACCCCTGATCTAACTGATCACCAGATTCGGGGTCAGGAAGGAATTTTCCCCCAGGTCTGACTGGCAGAGACCTTGAAGAGTTTTCATTTCCCTCTTCAGGATGAGTCACTTGCAGGTTTACACTGGTGTGCATTGTGGATTCTCTGTAACTTGAAGTCTTTAAACCATGCTTTGAGGACATCAGTCACTCAGCCAGAGCTTCAGGGTCCCTTACAGCAGGGGGTGGGTGTAGGTCTGAGGCCTTCAAAGTGCAGATGATCATGATGGTTCCTTCTGACTTTAAATCACTGGATACTAAGCAGCCATGTGCAGGAGCCTGAGCCATATCAAGGGGCACAGATGTGGGGGTTGAAGCTTTCACCATGCTAGATCATGCTGAGAGAGGAGTCTGCTGGGAGTGAGGGACAAGGCAGCCCACTGGCAGCAGGGCGTCTGTCTGTCCTGTGCTCCTTGTTGTAAACAAGGCTCAGATGTCTATGGAAAGCCACAAAGCACTGATCATGTGCTGTGTCCAGGCTGCCCTTGACCAGGCTCGGAGGGAGGAGGGGATGCTACATCATCCTGGGAATGCCTGGATTCTGGTGCTTGGTACAGCAAAGCTGGCTTGCCAGGGACAGCAGGATCACAGAGGTGCCCAGGCAGTACTCTCCACCCTTTCCACCAAGCCAGGAGGAGTGGGCTGGCTCAGAGCAGTTACACCCTGTGTCAGAGGAGCAGCTGCCCAGCTGGTACGCACCTTTGGAACAGCCAAGTCGAGGGCTTTGTCTAACCCGTGCTCACCCCAGATTTAAGAGGTGCATTTAATTTTGTAACGTGTGGCTCCTGCCCAGTTGTCTTACAGCCCTGGATGCCCCCAGCAGGAAGGGGTAGAAGGAAATGTGAGGCGGGCAGGGAAGCTGTCCACAGTGGGGTCTGGCAGGCAAAAGTGGCATAGAAGAGATTTTTTTCAAAGGGAATGGTAAGCAATGGGGCAGAGGGCATCAGAGATCATTTGAGTTTCTGTGTCCCCATGCAACTCCCCAGCCATTTGACCATCCGTGGGGACTCTAAGAGGTCCTGAACACAGCTGTTCCTAGTTGCTCTGACCTCCTAATTGTGTGACATCCCATTAGTCGGGTGTAGTAAGGTCTTAACTCCCAAGTGTCTGCTGCCTCAGTTTCCTGGTTACTTCCCGTCTCTTGATAGCTCCATCTTTACCACAGTGGTGGGGTTTTTGTACAGATGCCATCAGCACTTTGCTGTCAAGTGAAACAACTCATCTTGCCCAAAGCAAGAGATGAAGTCTAATGGAAAGTTTGGTCAAAGAGGGGGATCTTGCGGAGTGCCCGGACTCCAGACCAGGCTGTCCTCCTCTGAGATTTCTTCCACATACAAACCCTTTTGACCCAGAGCAATTTGACTCCCGCTGTCAGGCACGGGGAGAGTTCTGCCATCCAAGGAGGGGCCCTTCATTGGTTGTAGACGTAGCTAGGATGTGGTGTCATGCCAGCCTTGAAACTTAGGACACGGGCCTTGAACTTCAACAGAAACAAACACTGACTGGGAACCAGTGAGGGAAGTAGGTTGCAGGCATGAGGTCGCCTGTCCCATTCTGCAAGGCCTGGAGTCTGTGTTTGTGTCCCCTACCAACCACAATGAATAGTTACACTAACCCAGCTGGCACTGGGATGGATCACGATGGCTGGATGTTCCTCTGGGAGGAAGGGTCAACATTCCCTAGCAAGTTGGAGGGAGAAAAAAAGACCCCACTTTGACAGGGCTTCCTGCCACTTTAATGAGTGGGGCAGATGCCAAAAGTGGAAGAAAAGGAGAATGTCTGGGTTGGTTCTTTAGAATGTTTCCCCCTTTGGTCTTTCCCCCATTGACTTTCAGCCAACTGCTTTTCATCTAGATGCTCCTTTTCTTTATTATGATGCCCTTGTGATGCCACTGGTGGGGGCTTTGCAAAAGATGATGTGCCTCTGGTTCTTTTCAATATCTATCTGAGACCATTCAGAGGCAGCAAGATGCCAAGGACTTGGCTGCTCACAAACCCTTGTCCCCCCACAAACCCTTCCCCCCCCCCCCCACCAGTTGCATCACAAGGACATCTGTCCATTGCCCTCAGAAGGTCATTTATTGCCCCTGGGCATGTCTCCAGGCTGTGTCCTGGTCTGAAGGCCAGCAGCCAGGCTTCTCAGATGTGGGGGTTGCCTTTTGTTGGGGCAGGTTACCACCACTTTCTCACTGGTCTTGCACCCAGAAAAGTAGTGGGAGCAGTCTTCTGTGTCGGGCTGTCAGAAGCGAGCTAATGCATTCTTTGGGGAAGTTGGAAGGTGTGCCAACCTGAAGAGGATGTTGAGACTGTTACAATGGATGCGGTTGCTGAAAGTCAGTGAAGGGCAACTGAGAGGGGGTGGTAGTGGCTGGAGTAGCCCAAAGCAGTGCTTCTTCATGTCTGATGGGGTGGTTGGTGCCATCTAATCTAGGTGTACGTGGACTGCCTCCATGATTTCCTCCCTTACCCCGCTGCTGTGCTCTGAAGCTGGATGAGGGCTGCTTGCGGTGGCCAGTGCTTGGGTCCAGTGCCTGAATTTTGTGGGACAACTCTGCAGGCCAGGCGTTCTTGGCACAAAGGCTGATGGAATGGTGGATTCTCTGTGCTAACAATGCTTCAGTAGTAAGGTTCTGTAAGGAAATCTCTGTGCTGTTTGTGGATGGATTTGTAGGGTGATTTGGGCAAATAATGTTCTGGCATCTGCTCGTTTGGATCACTGGCCTAGATCTGTGACTAGGGTAATCTTTGGGGCAGTCAGCAGATGATCTCCATATTGGTCTTGTAGCTAGGAGGTTTGCCTGGCCCGTGTAAACTGGTTAGGTAGCAGATGGTGCTCCTGCATTCACACCTCCAGGCCTTTCCCAGTGTCACTAGCACCTGTAAACCTCTTGGGACACTGAGACATTTTGATCTTGGTGATCCACAAGAATAAAGATGTGCCTCAGCCAAAACCCTCCAGCCAATAGCCCTGAACTCTGAAAAAATCCTGTCCTAGTCTGGATCCAGTCTCTGAGGGTCAGATTTGTTTCTTGGGGCATGTCTAGACTGGGGTGAGTTCATTACTGTGTGGCAAACCAGAATGTTCTACCTCTGGCTGGGCACACAGTAACTTACTGTGTAGGCAGGCCCTTGCTTTCCTTTCCCCTTGCAGCCCTGCAGGTGGCGCTTCACATCAGCAGATGTGCAGCCATGCCCCAGATTGCAGAGAGGTTCTCTTCAAATTGAATCATAGGGTTGGACAAGACCTCATTGAGTCCAACCCCCGAGGGCTCAAACCTAGGACCTTCTGCACACTAAGCAGAGGTGCTAGCCACTACACTATTCATGTTGGCTTCTGTTGGTTGCCTTTGCCTTCTCTGTAATGTGGAGGCCTCTTCCCCTCTGGCTGGAGACCCACTTAACAAAGGCTCTCCTGTTCCCAGGACAAAGGGGTCAGTTCCTCCTTTGGCTTGGGGCTGCCCCACCCTGCACAGGCACAGAGTGCTGCAGAGCATGCCAGCTGCATAGAGAGGGTGGAGGATGGGACAGGCCTGGTGGGGTAAGGGGCTGAAAGCAGATCCCTCTTCAGTTTGCAGTGTGGGGGGTGGTTTACAGGCTTTCTTCCCATTCAAGGCAGGAGACAGGGCATCTGCCCTGCTTCCCAGTGTGGGGTGCTCCCAGATGGGACACTGAGTGATAGATAGGCTGTCCCCTGGGGAGGGTGGGGGCAGCATACAGGGCATCACTCCCCACTGCAGGGTGGGAAGGGTTCAGGGTTTCCCTCTCCAGGATGGTGAGAGGCAGGATACAGTGTGCTCCCTCCCAGCTAGGGGGCTGGTTGTGGGGAGGATGCTTCAGCTGAAAGGAGCTGCTCCCCTGGGTAGAGGAGGTGCTTGAGAGATGAAGAGAGTGGAGCTGTGGCTGCCATGGTAACAGGAGGGGACCCTGGCAAGGCAGTGTTAGTCAGAATTTGCAGTTAATGATCAGGGCTGTGGCGTGATGGTGAGCCTGGGAACCCAGTCTGAGTGACGCCTGGCTCCTTCCATACACAAGACAAGAGATCCCTGAGGACTGGACCCAGATAGGCCAAACCAGCATGCCACATAAGGGATGCTGGCGGGTCTCAAACCCTACAGTTCAGGGCTGCGTTGTCAGGGCTTCTGGATCTGACCTCCCATGCTTGCCTTCTGGTGTCAGGGCACAACCTATGCTTTGCCTGAGCATCCTAGGGGCTTGGCATTGTGCACTGCTTTCTGGCACGCCACCCAGGGGAAGGGAGAGCTGGTGCTAACCGTGCAGAGTGATTGCATAATGGCACTGCAGACAGCGGTGACAGCTTTGTGCCACTGGGGCTTGGTGAATTCAGGGCAGTGGCTGAAGTGAGATGAGGCTGGAGGTGAAGAAGGGCAGGCAGGATGAAGTGCTGGGAGTAGCAGAGATGCAGTGAGAAGCAAATCTTGCCCCATTGATGAACACAGCCCTGGAACCCTAGCTAGGGAGAAACCAGTGATGGACAGAGAGCTGGGAGAGAATGGTCAGGGGTTGTGACTAGCGGGGCTTCTCAAGCAGGGTGCTGGTGGGCCTTCTGGCCATGGCCTTGATGAGAAGGCTAGAGATCTGTGGCTGATGCCACCAGTGGTGGATGCTAAAAATTTAATGCAGAGGAGAACAGAGCCTTGGCTGGTGCACATGTCCATTTTGGGGTTGTGGGAGTAAATTTGGTTGTTCATGCTCTGAGGTTCCTTTAAGTTTTGGGAGTTAGGTTTTCTGGCCAGTGCAGGACTGTTCTCACCATGACAGGACCCTTAGGTGGCCCAGGAGGATGAGCTGCGCACAAGAAAGTGAATCTTGCCTAGAACAAAAAAGACTCCCTCACCCCATGTGAGTGGGGAGGGGGAGCACAGGACATGAGAGCGGCAGGGAGAGCCACACATATGCCAAGGAGGGAGGCAAATGTGCAGGCCATGTGGGAGAAGATGGGGAAGGGAGGGAACCAGCAGACTGAGGCCATGCAGGATAGCAGAGGTGGGGACACAATGGTCCTGGAGAAGACAGAGGGCCATGGCTGCAGGTGTGAGCAGGGCCTCTGGCCCAAGGGAGAGCTGGGTGGAAGTAAGAGTAGGGAACCATAGCAGCTCCCTATACCTGTGCCTGAGTGAGGGCTCATGTCACTGATCCTGTACTAGTTCATGGGCAAGAGTGGCTGGTGCTTGCAGTTTGGATTGACAAGCTCAGCACTGGACATGCAGTGGTTCTCAACATTTTGCAGGTTGCAACACATTTGGTGGCATGTTGTAACCCTACAGGAAACATCAGCCCACCTTCCCCAGGCCAAATCCAGCCATCTCCCCAGCTTTCTGCAACACAGTTAGGGTACACCTACACTGGAGACTTACAGGACCAGCTCGACCCATAAGCAAATAAAGCAAAGGCTGGGGGTGCCACTGCCTTAGGGGTACCGCAGCACTGCGCTGGGGGCAGGGCAGACCAGCTCAGAAGCCGGACCCATGCTTCCGTCCCTCCCCAAGCTGGCCACTCCACCCCCGGCCCATGGAGTGGGACTCTGCTTTCTCACCCTGCCTTTGGACTGGCCCTCCCCGCCCCTAGTCCAGTTGTTCCCCGCCCTGGGGGTGGGGTGAGCTGATCAGAGCACAGGGGCGCAAAACCAAAAGCCAGCTCCGGGTGCCACAGATGCTTGAGCTGGCCCTGGAGCCTTAAGTCAACTTAAGGAAGGTTAAGTCAACCTACAGACCCCTGCAGCCACTCTGGGCTTAATGCTTAAATCAACCTTATTAAATCAACTTAAGCCAGTGTAGACCGGGAATAATAGCCCTTAAGTTGCCCTAATTGGCCTCCAGGCCCACTCCTCTGGCAACCCAGGACCTGCCAGTGTGGATGCAGGCAGTCAACAGGAGTTCTCAGTGTGGGTACTCTAAGTCAACTTATCAAAGCCTCCAGTGTAGATGTACGTTTAGTGGTGGAGAAGACTTGAGTCACACTTTCCTTTCTACCCGTCTAACTTCTCACCACTCCCGGGTTACACTCCATGCCTCGTTGCCAGGGCCGGCCCCATGCTCTGAAAGATCCAGGGGTTGCTGGATTCAGATGCCTGCTGCCATGTGCTTGTTTCTCCTGAAGAAACAGCTTCTCCACTGTTGAACCCCCAGGTTTGCGATGTAACTGCGATGGACCAGTGACACCCAGCAAGGAGACGGACACCAATTTCCAGTAGAAAAATTTTTATAGTGGTCTCATAAAGGCATACAACAAAAATGCCTATGTGGGGGGAGTAAACAGCTACACAGTGAAAAGGACTATGCAAGATACAAGTGGGATAATAAACAGCTATGTAGTAAAAGGACTATACAAGGTACAAACGAAAACCACACTTATAAACAATGCATAAATGGGAAAAAGCTATACTTATAAACAATGCCTAAATGGAAAAAAAACTACACTTATAAACAATGCATAAATGGTATTATAGAGAAAAGAAAAAGGAAAGAAAGAAACAAATCGAGAGAGGTAGAATAACTGTATCAGTTTATAATACCTATCCTAGCACCGTAGTGGAACCCAAAGCGAGGAGGCAGACCAGCTGCAGCATCCCAGTACGTAATCATTCAGCTGGCAATTCGAGTACAACCAAAAGTCTCGTGGGCGGGAGCTCCCTATCTCGGTCAGGGGGATAAGTCCGACCGGTTCATGACGTGCCCTTTAGCGTTCAAGGGTGGGAGAACACTCGAGCCAACTGAGGCAGGGGCTTAAATAGTGTACTGCACGGCAAGAGTATAAAATAGCCAATTGGAAGTAAGGTGCAGGTGAGGACCAATGATGTAACTGGGACCCTGGACAATGATCTCTCCTTCATGGTGATGGGGGTGTGGAGAAACTGTTCAGGGGGATAGAAACTCACCCCCCCCCCTTGATGACACAAGGCTTGGGAGGTACAAACTCACCCAGGAAACTGAGACCCATCAGGGAGATCGATACTTAACATTCCCCCCTGTGAGCTCCATAGTCTAGAGGGCTATGTTGGGGGGGGGGGTAGGGGGCCATAATGTCTGCCACCTCCGTTGATATCCATTAAGCTACCTGATGAGAACCCTGACTCTAAGGCCCTTGGAGCATAGCTGCCCTGGGATGTGTTCTGCCAGGGAAACTCCAGTCCCCAGGGCTGCACCCATTGCTCTTCTTGTGCATTCGGCCATCTCGCACAAGCTTGCTGTGCTGTTGGAGAAAGAGGCTGGGGTGGGTCAGACGAGAAGGGAGGCCTTGTCCCCTCTTATTTGTCTCTTGCGTGGCCAAAGATGAGCTCTCCTTGGACTCTTTTGATTCTGATGTGAAGAACCCAGACTGGATCGTGGGCTGGTGTAAATCAGCAGCACTTGCTGGCTGATTTACACCAATTTGGCCCCTCCTGTTCTTAGCATCAGCACTGGAAAGGCTGGAGAGGAGCTGGCTGGATGCAATGAAGGCCTGTCCTACCTAGCCTCTGGCCAAAGCGCAATAGCCATGAGCCACTGTTCCTGCAGGTGTGCCTCCAGTGTCAAGCCTGTGCCAACAGTGTCCAATCGCAGGGGTTGGCCCTGTTGTGCAGGAAAACCAGGTGTGCAGGATTTCCAGAGGGAGGCATGGCTGTGGAAGGGGAGGCTGTCAGCATTTCAGAACCTCCCTCCCCTGGCATCCTTCTGAGAAATGGAGTATGGGAGTATGCCCAGGATCACGGGCTGAATGCTGTCATACCCAAGAGAACCTCCTGCTTGAGCTGGCCCTGGGGAGAAGAGTCTCAGGAGGTGGATGTGAACCCATCTATGCTGGATGGAGGGTCACCCAGTGAGGTCCACAATGCTTTGTCCCAGCTGCGGTTATTTGAGAGGTGGGGAAAGTTCCTCCTTCCTGAGCCAGTGCCATGGAGTGGAGCAGATTGCTACTTGGCCAGCTGAGAGCTCTTGGCAGGAGGAGCTGCTGGTGGCAGCCACTTGGAGAGATGGCCTCAGGACTTCATAAAGGCACTGTGCTCTGCCAGCTTGGTTGCCTTTCCGGTCAGTCCCACGCCACCAAGGGGTGCTCACGCAGCTCTTCCCTGTCACTCCTTGCAAGCACCAGGTGAGACTCAGTCCTGTGCATGGATCCTCACCTGAGCTGCTCTGACATGGGACATCTGCCACATGCCCCACTCGTCCCTGGGGAGGTCGTTTGTTGCAGGCCACCCAACGCAAGCCACCTGAATGTGACTGTAGGTGAACACCTTCCGGTTTGCTCCCCTGCCTCTGTAGGAGCTACTCTGTGCTCCCCATCCCCTGCTGTATGAATGTATGAATCTGCAGGTCTGTGGTGGGCACCTCTCCCTGTTCATTTTTCCAGGCACATTTAGGTCTGTGTTTTTATATAGTCAGTAGAAAGAGACTCCTAGCTGTGCCAAGAGTCTCTCCTAGCTCCCTTGGTTCTGCTCAGCCTCTGGTCAAACCCCATGAACAGTCTTCGTCCAGTTTAAATGAGCCAAATCCTACCCCTCTTATGTGTGTGTAATTCCATGCCGCTTAATGGGAACTTTGGGCACACAGAGGCTGGAGCAGGGGTCTCAAACTCAAATCACCACAAGGGCCACATGAGGACTAGTAGAGGGCCACATGAGGAGTAGTATGTTAGCCCAAGCGCTGCACCACTGAAACCTCTTCATGGAATGATATTGCAAATATCGGTAACAATAGTATCGTTGCGGGCCGCAGGAAATAGCTTTAGGGGCCGCATGCAGCCCACAGGCCACATGTTTGAGACACCTGGGCTGGAGGATTCGGCCCTTAACACTGACCAAGTGTTAGGTGGACATAGTGTTAGGTTGGACAAAGTATGGAGTTTTCCAGTCATGGAGATGAACTCCCTTCCATCCCATCTTGGGACCTGGTCAGTCCATCACAACTCTCTGGAAACATCACTCCAACACAGTGCTGTTTGCTCTATTTTTATTTGGCTGATCACCTGTCTTTTCCCCGGTGTGCCAAGAGTCCATTGTGGCCAGGAGCTGAAGAAACAAATTTTCAAGCACGTTGGGACCACAGAAGACCCGGACTCAGTAATGAGAATTTGGCTCCTTTATACCAATATAAAATACTTGTTGGTGACCAGATGAGAAGACAAATGATGTAAGGGGCATCCTCAGCTCCCCATCCCCAATCTAAGTCCTGGTGATCTCAATTAGAAAATGCTGATTACTAACCAAGGCTGGCTGATGCTAGCTGCTTCCTTCTGCATGTAAGCACCTTGAAAGGATGCTATGGCAACAAGGAAAGGGAGGCAGATGATGCCTAGCAACTAGAAGGGCCTGACAGCAGGATTTTAAGAGGGACAGTTGTTGGAGAGATGAATCTGGGGAATTTTAAGAGGGACAGTTGTTGGAGAGATGAATCTGGGGAATTACAGGCATGTGGTCACTCAGAGCAGCACACTGTTGCTCTCCTGGGTGTGTGGAGACAGCTAACCCCATTCAGGCACCACCCACACTAAAGATGATCACCTACTGCATGTGAGCCATTACCAGGGATTACAATGAGAACAGGAAGAAGTGTCAAAACTTTTCCCCAGGTGACAACTAGGAGAAAGTACAGCGTTAGTCTGTCCTGTGACTGCAGAAGGAACAGGCAATGTCCCATGGTATGAGCTGCAGTGAATTGAGGAATTGGGCCTCGTGGAAACAGTTGCAGAAACAACGGGAAGTGGCTCAACAGCCAGTATGCTAGGAGCTGACCCACAAGTGAAATGGGGAGGGGTTGTGGCAGCCTCAGCCTGAGATGCAGTGACAAAACTGACACTCAAATCCCAGATGGGAACAGCAGTGTGCATTGAGGAATGTGGGACTGTGTGGAATAGAGGCATAGCAGGGCATAGTCTGCATTGAGTGGTGTCACAGGAGCTGTGTGGATGAAGGACTGCAATACGGGGGGGGGCCCCCCAGGACATGACTCACCCTGTACGTACAGAAGATGTTTGTACAGGACTGAATTCAATATTTAAAAACAATTAAGTATTAGCCAATCTTCTGGTTAAGATTTTATGTTAGATTTAAATTTGAACTAATTGTTCTTCAAGCCAAACAAGATGACTGCGTAGAAGAAACATTTTTAGAAACTGCTTTGAGATGTTTTAGCTCATTAGCCAGGGAACTGGAGTCACCTATAGGCGCTTAGACACACCTATGAGTACTTTTTGTTCTGGTCACTGCTGGTTCAACACCTTGATTATTCATTTTCTTTCTTGAAGGGACTGTTATTTAAAAATCAGAGGTGACTTTGACTTTTGTCATCAGTGTCACCAAACTTGAGGACTTAAGAGTCTTCCAATTTAAAGTTAGCATAGGAGCTCTGTCATTAGGAAAAAAAAAAAGTAATTTCAAAGCCCAGAGCATGAATCAGCTGATTTTTATCCTAAAATGTTAAGTCCCAGGTAGATTATCTTCTGCCCTGGGTTGTGCTGCTTCAGACTGAAATTGAGCTTTCAGGCTGGAGATGGTAGATTTCAGATAACTATAGTTTTCAGGAGTGAGCTGTCTGATCCATGCATGCCAGTTTAAAGAGGCAAAGAACCCAACTATCAGTGGAAAGCAGATGGGAACCCTGGCACGGGATGTGGGTTTTGATTAAGTGCAGAGTTGTTGAAAGATCAATGCAAAATTTTTGCCTTCAGCTATAGCCAGGAAATCAATTTGGAGAAGACAGCTGAGAGGTCATTTTGAGAGGCTGAACAGAACTTGTGACCACTCTGAGTGTCCCCTCTTATTTAGAACATAGTGGACTGGAAATGTTTATCATTACCAGAGTGCAACAGCAAAATCAAATTGGCAGGGAGGTGAACAAAATCTGAAAGGGAGTTGTGGATTTTTAGCAGACTCTTGGCGGAAAGAACAAAAAGGGCCTTCAGCTGGGAAAGCGCAAAACATGATTTGGCAAGTGGCTTGTAGGTGCCATCTTAAAGAGAATCAGGACATGTCTGGTGTCAGTAGCCATTAAGATTTGATTACATGGAGTCACATGAAGTGTTCATGACGTGGCTGTCTATGGGTTGTCTGGGTAGGATTACAAGTGGACTTTTTTGTGTCTTCTCCAACACAGGATTTGCTCACAAGCAGCAATATGTGAATAGTCTGTGGGCAGGGCAGAAAGCTGGCCTACCGTAAGTGAGACTGGGGCTGAAAACAGACTCTGTGATCTCAGTGTCATGTATTTTTCCTTATACCACACCTGTGAGGGAGGGAAATGCTATTGTATCTGTTCTGTAAATGGGGAAACTGAGGCATGGGTTCACACACAGAGTGTCTGGCAGAACAGGGAACAGACCCCAAGAATTTCAAGTCATAGGCTAGTGCTGTAGGCCCTACGCCATCATTCCTATGAGGCTTAATATCATATGCACATATTGGACAAAATCCAGCCCTGGCGTAAGTGGGAAGCAGTGTTTCCTCTAATTTTTTGTAGGCTGTATGCACAAAAATAAATTTTGTGTGCGCAAAAAATTTCTTTGTGTGTGCTAATATTAGCACTGTTGAATTTTTTTGTGTGCACTTTATTTTGTTGTATTGCACAGATTTCATGACCTGTGTGCACATGCACATGCACACAGCTTAGAGGGAACAGTGGATGGTAGTGACACCAGTTTACATCAGAGCAGAGCTGAATTTGACTCACTGACTCCAAGGGTCAAAATGACTTACCATGTTCATGGGAGAGTTGGGGAAAATGGGACCCAATAGTTTCAGAAGCAGAAAAATCCACCTCTGAATGTTCCTCCATCCTCCACTCAAGAGAGCTCTCCTTCATCCTCTGCACTTGACCCCTATGTGGAGCATTTATGGCTGGCTTCCCAAATTTCACATGCGCAGGAGGCATAGAACAGGGTCGGGTGGAGAGGAGTCTTTGTCCTTCGTGAAAAAAGCAGCATCTGAAGGAGATTAGATTCTGTAACTGGCTCAGGAGAGCAGGCATCTTAAAAGTCAATTAGAGAACCATAAAAATAAATCAGATTAGGACATTATGGGGGCAGCCAGAAAATCTGGACAAAGTCAGGGTCACGTGCTGTTTGCTGGCAAGTGGATTCTGGGTGTTTTTGATTGAAATAATTTCTCTGCCTCTGAGTCAATCTGATCTTGAGTTAACACTAAGAGTGAAGTAGTATAGGAAGAAAGCTGAATATACAGGAATGGGCTCTGGGCTCTGGCTGTTCCTCTCTGCCTCAGTTTCCCCATCTGTATCATGGGGATAATATTGCCCTTCCTTTGTAAAATGCTTTGAGATCAATATATGAAAAGTGCTTAGAAAAGAAATTAGCATATTGTTCTGTATTATAGACTATTTATTGCTCTGTAGAGACATAGGGCATTTGTTCTAGTTAAAACGGCAGTGAAGGCATTTAAATTGGGGTATGTTGCTCATTGGAAGATGCTGCAACCACCAGATTGGGTGAATTGGATTCATGCTTGTGGGACCTGGAGAATGCATGACAATTTGTTGCATGTTGCACACATTCAACATCTGGGAAGGGGATTGTTTGATAGTCATGCAAGGAGATGGTGGTTCTGTTGTGAATGAGCCTGTTAAACCCAGTTAGCTATGAGAATTCACTGGTCCATAGCTGGATCATTCAGCAATAGCCTTAAGCCTTTTGGCTGGAGACAGTATTTCCATAAGCCAGAAAGCATTTCAGAGATGAAATAGCAGGGACAATTATGAGGAATATGATTAAGAGCTAGATTGTGCCTTCAAGACACCAGCCTGCACTGGGGAGGGCAAAGAGGGACTCTGCCAAGCCAGCAGTTCCTGGAGCTCTGTGAGGTTGCTGGGGCAGGACATGCAGCACTAGCCATGTCCCTGGTTGATGCATACAAGATTTCAATACTTCCAGCAATTCCCTGGACCTTCTGCACTGAGCCTGGGATTGGGTCTGCAGCCTGCAGAAGGGCTCAAGGGGCTGAGGAAGGTTGATGGTGCCAGTGGGATCTGTGCTGAGTTGTGGATAGTTTCAGACTGATCCCTAGTGTAACCCCATTGAAGTTGGTTCCAATGGTGAAGCCCCCCCCCCCCCCCCAACCACCCAGGTGGTGTGCAAAGCTGAGAGGATACTAGATCACTTCTATTGGTCAAATGAAAACTGTTATCTCACCTGTTTGTGTCTCTCATAGCCTGGGACCAGCCCAGCTGCAATGCTGCAATACAGGGCCTAGGGACTATTCGAGCCATCCTGGGTCAGCATGTGACTGGGATCCAGTAGGGAAGGTTGCCAGAGTTCAAAGGGTGAACTTCCATGGTTCCCTGTCCCTGTCAGCAGGTCCAAAAGGAGTGAAACAGTCCATCTTGTCTAATCTGATGCAGAGAATGGGAGATCATGAGTACTGGGAAAGAAAGGAGAGGGGCCAAAAAGGAAGTGGGTCCTGAAGCTGGTGTTTTTCAAAGGGGGGCTGTTTCAGACACTGCACAGAGGGGAGCAGTGTATATATACATGGGGCAAGTCTTCTGTTAAATCCCTTTCCCTAAAGGATCTCTCCTTTGGCCCAGCTGCAGGAAGGACACAGACAATAGGTTTTGTGGGTTACAGCTCTGCCTACAAACTGTAGGCTGGGCACAGAATAAAATCCAAGCAGGAAGCAAGGCCTCCATGTGATCCCACCCTCCTCATATGTCCAGCCTGTCCTGAGGCCTCTTACCAGTGTCTGGGGTGTTTTCCTCTCCTCAGAGCACTCTGGAGAGCCAAACAGCGAGCTGTGGTGACCCTTGGCAAGATGCGGTGGAAGAAGTTCTATCATACAACTTACCCACAGCCTCTGGTTTTGTTGCAGTGACCATCCCCTGAGCGAGCTGGTGTCTGACTCTGACTCTGAGTTAGACAGCACAGAGCAGCTGGTGCTAGGCAGCATGGACACACTGTCCAATGGACACAAGGCTGACCTGGAGGCTGCCAAGCGCCTAGCAAAGAGGCTGTACAACCTGGATGGATTCAAAAAAGCAGACGTGGCTCGCCACCTGGGGAAGAAGTACGTGTGGGTATTATGAGGAGAGGTTGCTCAGTCAGGGTGCTGGGGACCACCCAAGGACAGCCTGCCCTTCCCACAATCCATCTGGACCCAAAGTTCATTGCACATACACTGTTGACCCCAAAGCCACACACCTCACAGTCGTATGTAGTCTGTCCATCCCATCGCCCTCTCCACAGTCCAACCATGGTGTCTCCTCATGTGGTATCAAGTGCATGAGAAACTCCTCTGTTCCATCTTCCCTGTCATCTCCACCTCCCCTCCGTCTCTATGCTGGGTTCTTGCTCTGGTTGGCCTACAAAACACTCTCTGCCATCTCTTTCTTCCAGTAATGAGTTCAGTAAGATGGTGGCTGGGGAATATCTGAAGTTCTTCGTCTTCACTGGGATGAGCTTGGACCAAGCTCTCAGGTCAGAGTCTTTCAAGGGGACGCATACAGTTCGCATCAGGCTCCACATGGAGCAGTGCAGGCCAGCTATAGTGAACAGATGGGTACCTGTAGGCTGGCCCCAGATCCACAATCCAAAAGTAGTTGCAAAGCCATTCATCTCAGGGTGCATTTGCTTCTTGCACAAAAAATATGATGTTTCCCAAGCACCATCTTGTCAAGGGAACCATCAAAGCCCTGGGAGGATGTACTGAACCTGAATTAACAGCCAAATGGTGGGAGGTGTCATGGATTCTGGATCCATCCCAGCCACATGTGAGTTTCTTCAAGCTCAATCTGCAAGCCCAGGGAGTACTGGATGGGGTCAGCCTCTGTTCCCATATAGGCTGTCCTGTCCGATACAGTTCTGGGATGTGTGAGGGGCAGTCTTCTGCTCCACTTGAAGTGCATAAAGAAAAATTGATGTAGAAGATCTAGGGCTTCCTGGGGGATGCAGTGTTTTCCTGTAGGTCCCAGACAGGACAATTCTACTCGTTGACAAGGTGGGGTGGGGAGCAGCTGGTGGTTGACTCGATGCATCAACCACTCTTTTTCTTCAGGTCCTTTCTGAAGGAGCTGGCCCTTATGGGGGAGACTCAGGAGCGAGAGCGAGTCCTGGCACATTTTTCACAACGTTATTACCAGTGCAACCCCAGTGCAGTCTCTTCAGAGGGTGAGTGACCTTATGTCGGTAGCTGCATGTGTGTTTGTAAACCTGGGTGTAGATTCTCAGACAAAATCTAGGTTAAGATGAAGTTCAAGCAGAGACAACATACCAGTAACTTAATGCTAAACACATCACTGGGATGGTGGCATTATCCCCAGACTAAGTGTTATAAACCCAGGAAATTCAGAGAGAATGCTTTATTCTAAAGAAATCCAGACCAGTTGTGGCAAAGCTCTCAACACCTGTTAACTCTGCTGTCTAGTAGATTGACACAGGGAGAGAAAATGCTACCCTAAGTGTAAATGTGCCCTTGGATGTAGACCTGTGGCTCACAACGGTTAGGACTTGGCTCAAGTGGTCATGACCAGTTGTTGCCCAGACCTTGCTGTTTCATCTTTACTTTTTACGTCCTTGTTCTTTCCTGACTTGATTCAGCATGGCATGCCTGCATGTCCTTGGGTTGAATCTACCCTGAGCCAGTGACAAGTGCAAGGGGATTTAGGCTTGCTGGGTGTGAGATGCCATGTCAAAGCTTACATGGGGCTTTTTTTCCCCACTGCACCTTTCATCTGATCACTGTGGTATTAATTCTGTACTTAGGTCCAAAGGGGGCAGCCATGTTAGTCTAATCCAGCAAAAGAAGGAAGGAGTCTGGTGGCACTTAAAGACTAACAAATTTATTTATCACATGAGCTTTCATATCTCCTCCCATGAAAGCTCATGCGATAAATAAATTTGTTAGTCTTAAAGTGCCACAGGACTCCTTGCTTCTAATTCTGTGCTGTACTTGACTGGATTTTGCATGACCACACAGTTGAATTAAATGGAGCTGCAGCCAGCACAGCTGATCTGAGTGATACCTAAGGCCAAGTACCGACCATGCCATGGGCCCTGAGCTGTATGGACACGAGTCATGGATCAGTGTTGGGTTGGGGGTGGTCTCTGTAGCTTTGGTCAGCACCTTCTCCATTAGAAGAGGTATCCTATGTAACCCATTCTGTGTGACAGTGGGGTGACACACAGGAAATACACAACACTCAGTCAATCAGTCAATCCCCTCTCATCAGTCTGGCAACACATCTGGATACACTAATAAGTGATGTGTCACCCATGTCCAGAAAGGGTGTTTGGGTGGCGCTGATCACCTTTCTTGTGCTGCAGATGGAGTCCACACTCTGACCTGTGCCCTGATGTTGTTAAACACAGACCTCCATGGCCATGTAAGTACCTGCCAGCATGCTCGGCTAGGCATCTTCTCATCTGTGGGGGGACAGAAAGTGTCCGTTGTCCAACTGCATGTGAGCAGAAGGCAGCAGTGGTATGTGGGAGCCAGCTCCTAGCTGTGCGGGACAAAGTGCACTGAAAAGGGACAGGAAGGAGAGACAACAAAGAGTGAAGAAGGAGGGACGAGGGGGTAGAGAAGGAGGGAGGGAAAGGTTGCATGAGGAGTTGGCAAAGCAGCAGCAAGGAATGGAGGAGATGAGGAGCTGGAAGGAGGTGCGAGGAAGAAGGCGATGGGAAAGAGAGGAGAAGAGGGGTCACTGCTGAGCAAGGCTCTGCATTTTGATAGGCATGGCTGTTTAAAGCTCCCAAACTGTTAGCAAAGGAGTCAGTTTTCTCCACATCTCCGAGCAGCCTTTCACACAATCCCTGGAGACCCTGTCCTACCTCTGTGGGGGCAGGGGGAGAGGGCACTCTCCAGCCAGCTGCTTCCACTCCCCCATGGTAACCAGCCCCATTTCTCTGCCACTGTCTCCCCCAGAACATCGGGAAGAGAATGTCCTGCGCCGACTTCATAGGGAACTTGGAAGGCCTCAATGGAGGAAGTGATTTCCCCAAGGAGCTGCTCAAGGTAAATTGTCTCTGTCTCCCCACCTGAGCCAAACCAGCAGGTGTTAAGGCTGGGATAGCTCTTGGAAAACTGCTCTCATGCCTGTACCTAGTAAATGATTCCCCACCCCATGGCTGGCTGGCTCGCTTGGGCCCTTGTGTCTGGGGCACTGGGTGGGGTGCAGGTTTGCATCCAGAGCAGACTGCCTAGACAGCATTACCAGAACAGTGAATTTTCCCAGAGATGGCTTTACATGGGTGCAAAGCAAATTTCTTTCAACTTGTCATGGCCTGTGTCCATGTGCGACACAACCACTTGGGCAGCCTCTCACACCTTTGCTGTCCTCTCTGTGTCCACATGACAGCCCAGTAGTCCAAAAAACCTGTCAGAACAGCCTGAATAATTGGGTAAAGCCTAGCTGCTCCAGACCAGACTGAAACTGGGCCAGTTTAATGCCTGTGTGGAAAATCCTGGACACCCCTTCACCAGGGCCAAGGCAAAAGGAGGGACTGGGCATGCACCACCTGACTTGAGCCACTAGTGCAGACTGGAGCCCAGCAGTGGTGTGTCCCCTGCTCCCCTCTGTTAGCCTGACCTAGAGCAACCCTCCCTGCTGGCCAAGGATTGCTGTGGGGAGCTTCTCGAGCCAAGGGAGAGGGGAGGTACCCCAGTTCTCCCATTTCCCCTGAACAGGCCCAGTGCTGTGCCCATGGGGTGGCTCAATACAGGATGCTTTGCCCAACTGTCCAGGAATGGCAGAGTGGGAATTGGGGGCTGATGACTCTGGTAGAGACTGGGGTGTGGGGGGGATGTACTCTCTCTCAGCCCCTGCAGCCATGAGAAGTGACAGACAATGTCTCCTCTCTGAGGCTGCGCTCTTTTTAGAGTGCCCTCCCTCCACTTAAAGGTGAAACCATGGGGAGCACCCATGGGGCAGGGCAGTGCCTAGCCATGCTGGGAGGGCAGGAGAGTCTAGTGGTTAAAGCAGAAGTGAGGCAGCCTGGAGTTCCCAACACCAACTTGCTATGTATATGACTTAGGGAGAATCCCTGCTGCTCTGTGACTTGGTTTCCCCATCTGTAACAACTATACTTTGCCCAAGGGGCCTTGAGGGTGAATTCAGGGACCTTGTTGCCCAACGAACAGAGGGCAGCAACCTTGGCAGTGGCAAGCTGCCCCGCAGAGCCCCCTGGAGCCATGTCTGGCGCCTGCCTTCTTCCCACAGGAGGTGGTGAGGAAGGGGAAGGAGTGGGTGGCAGCGGTTTGTCAGGGACTGTGCCAGGTCCTTGCAGGGGCGACGATGACAGCAGCTTGAGATGGCTTCTGCATGGCTGACTCACTGTATGGAAGGAAGCTGGCCGCCTCCACCTGGGAACGGGAATGCTGGCGCTGACTCCACAGGGGCTGGCGCTGACTCCACAGGGAGTCACTTATCTCACGTGACAAAGCCCTTCTGTGGGAAAAAATAGCCTCCCTCCACTCTCCAGCCTTAGCTGTGAGTCCCTGGCGCCCCACTGGCCCTGCTTCATTTGGGCTCTCTGTGGCTCCCCACAGGGCCCTGGCTGGGTCTGGGGGGCTGCCTTGGCCAAGTCTGTGTTCAGCCCAAGGAAACAAACCAAGCCAAAGGTCTGGCCCCCAGCTGAGTGGGAGAAGGAGGACGTACAACTCCCTATAGTGCGGGGCCTGTGCCTGACAGCTCAACCTTCCTCTAGCCACATCTTCTTTTCTCCCTGCCTTGACCACTGATGGCCAGCCCAGGGGTATGGTGTAGAAGCACTCGAGTGCGCCAGGTGCTGTCAAACAGTAGGCAGGTGGGCAAATCTTTCAGTCTCCACAGGGCTGGCAGGAGGCAGGATGGTCAAACGATGATGCTATTAGGCTGGGAAGCAGGAGACCCGGCTTCTATGCCATTGAGTCAGGGTGGGAATCTCAGTGTGCCTCAGTTTCCCCCAGGGGGTAAGATGGGGAATGATGATACTACGGGGGTTTGAGAGCGGCAGCTGGAAAGCGTTGGAGAAGCAGGAATGTGTGACACCAGCACTTGTTCCACTAGATGGATGAATGAACAGGGAAGAAACCTTGTCAGTTCTCCCCAGCTCTGATTTTGGCCCTTCCTCGTGGCTGGCTCCCGGCCACCTGAACCCAAGGCTCATGGGTCTTGGGGTGAATAAGTGGCTAGCATAGGGCATGTTCTGCAGGCATTGGGCTAGGGAAATGCTCAGGAATTCTCCACACCAGGTCCCTTCCTCAGGAATGGTGCTAGGGTTTCTGGCGCCCAGGCAAACGAGTGACATCACAGTGCAGCGCAACAGCTCAGTCCCCATTTTGGCACCCCTCAAATGTCGGTGCCCCCTGCAACGCTTACCGTGTTTACCATGTTGCGCTGGCCCTGCCCTTCCTCCAAGAAGGACTGTCTGTTTCTCCTCTTGATGGCTCCCCCATCTCCACCCTCGCAGTGTCCCTCCAAATGCCTCATTCTCACAGCCCTTTGGGGGTTCCAGAGGCTTGCTCTGCACGGGGAGCATGGCCTCTGCCAGGTCCATCAGTCTCACCAAGTCAGGGGAAAGTCATCCTTAAAACCAGTGTGACTCCAGTAAGTCAGTCCTGATTTGGGTTAATGTCTTCATGAACCACTGAACCACTCCTTTTTTTCTGATCTAGAGCATTCCCAAAACAGATCCCAGCAGAGTCAAAATCCACAAACCAGTGGCCCCAAAGCTCTCAGACCTGTCTGCTTTCCCATGACTCTGTGCTACCCAGGCATGGGCAAGCCCAGGAAGTTAGAATGGTGTAAACCAGTCCAAATTAGATCAGAACCAGGCCCATTTTCTCTTAAAATCGTAATGTTAGAAAGAAGGCTCTTTTGGCTACTCAGGAGATTCTGCGTCTTCCCTCCTGCGAAGTGCAGAACATGCTAAGCAGAGACCGGAAAGAACAATATTGGCAAATGCAGCTGCTTCCTCGCTGGGGAAAACAAATGCGAAGTGCCAAGATTCCAGAGGCCCAGGCAAGCAGAAATGATGCAGGCCTAGTGAAAGGTGCACAGATCTCACAGGCTTTTGCCTGGAGACCCCAAGGGTGGAGACAGCTGGCTTGCTAACAGAATGGAGCATCTGCTCCCAGCAAGAGTAACCCCTGGTTCACATCTTCCCTGGCTGGGTGTTAGTACCCAGCCTGGGAATGGTGTCATAGTCTGAGGGGAAGCTGGAGGCTCTCAACATGCCTACACACCTCTGCCCCTCAGCTGAAGGTAGATCATTACTGTTTCTGCCATGCTTGGGCAAGATGCAAACAGCTTTTAACATCAGGCAAGCCAGGGTCCTTTTTTGCAAAATGATCTGGCGGGGAGAGGGGTATGGGCGGGGGGAGGGGGGGGAGGGACACGCTGAGGGTGCAGCCCAGGCACCAAAGTTTGGCATTGGGGGCTGGGCAATAGCCGGAACAGGGGCTTTAAAGGGAGGTGACTGTGCAAATGATGGCAGAGCAATGGAGCTGCAGGTGTCATGAACAAAACCAGTAAGCACAGAGCTGTTAAAAGCTGCTGGACTCTCCCCATCCACCCACTACCACCACCCTTCAGATAACCTGTGTACGCCACTTTTTGCTGAACATTTCAGGCTTTGCACTACTCGGTGCTGTCATGGAACAGGAGCTGTGCCTCCATTAGGCCCCATTCTCTACAAGCCATGAACAAAGCGCCATTTGCCTCAAAAGAGGTAGGTGAGACAGCAGACCAAGGTAGACTTAGTCTATTGTATTTGAAGTGAAGTGGCCTAGGTTCTCCTGAACTACAGCACCCCAACTACTGAGCTTTCACCCCATATTGTGTAACCCAGGGGTGGCACAACCCATGGGGCTATGGATGAATCACCCCCCAACTGAATTTTTAAAATCACTGGGCTTTTTAAATAGGTTCATCCCAATGGCTCCTTGGTTTCAGCAATCTTAAAATAGGGCATCAAATGTCTGTGGGAATCCAAGTCTCTCATTCCATAAGAAGAGGTGGAACCTCAGCCATGGTAAACCACAGTAGCTCCCCCACAGCATAGTGCTGGATTGGAACTGAGGCTCCGGCCCCCCCCATACTCTTAGCCCTGCTAGGACCACTGGGTGTAACTGACTAGTAGGGGCCTTGGTGCTGATGCAAATCAACTACGTCCACCAAAGCTGACGGGCCAAAGACAAGCTGCTTCTAAATAAAAGTGTGTTTAAAGGTGGAGCTCCCCATAGCACTGACAACTTTTCTACTTGCCCCTTGTGTGTGCTCGGGGTGCAGGAGCCTTGGAAAGGAAGTGCAGGGGAGTCTCAGCCAAGCTCCAGTGGGGGTTAGTGGGAATAGCTCATGGCACTGCTGCTCCCTGGCCCATGCTGGTGTGAGGAATGTGGACATGCCCCCCTGAAGAGGCTCGCTGCCTGTGGACGCTGGGAGGTTGGCAGGCAGAAGCGTAGGGGAGGCAAGCACAGTGCTTGAGGGCAGTGAAGAAGTCATGGACAGCACCATGGAGCTGGGGGGCAGCAGGAAGGGCATGGCGAAGGGGCTGTATGTGAGACGATCCACTCTAGCAAGACACCAGTCTTCACAGATTGCTGTAAGTGTGATTCTGCCACTACCACTCACTCTTTGAGCCCCTCTCAATTGCCCCTGGCTCAGTGAGTGCTTTCTTAAGCCTGGCAGAGCCCAGCTAGCCTACATATGCAATTAACTCTGTGAAGCTGGTGTATGACTGTCTGGAGACCAGGGTGCCTAGTTAGCCTTGATGCGCAGGTGCCTGGCTAATTATAGCGCTCCAGGAACACAGGGCTTGCAGGAGCAGGGAGGGGCTGGCTGACCTGTGAGGAGCTGGGGGTCTGTAGGGAGAGGGCGTTGGAGAGATCCTCACATCACACAGTTGGTGCAAGCACCACGTGGAATTCTGTTCCTCTTCCTAAGGTGGTGAGTGGCGCCTCTCCTCATGTGGGCTGCTCCCCTTACCCCACGATCCCCTGTTCTTCCCCATTGCTCCCTGCTGCAGGAAGAGCTCCCCTGTCTTCCACCCACCTCCTCATTATTTGTAGTGCAGTAGTACTTTGGGGCCCAACACTATTGCGCTAGGTGCTGTATGCGTGACCCCTGCCCCAAAAGAGCTGGTGAACAGTAGACCATTAGACCAACTTTATTATCCCAGCTTTGTTCCTTTTGTTGCTGTGAGCCATCTGCTGATATAAGGAGCCACAAAGGAGACACAAAACCAGCTGTAGGCTTGGGTGGCTGTTTTTGATCATCCCCACCATCTCAGAATGAAAGCCAGTGGACATGCCTTAGGGAAGTGTCATTGATTGCAAGCCAACCCAGCTTACAAAGTAGCTACAAGAGACACAAAGCTAGGATGAAGGACTTGCTAGATTTGGTCTGGCTCTGGTGGCGGGCATGGTGTCAGTGGCTTGTGAGGTACAGGAAGCCAGTTTATGGGCTCTGGTGCGTCCATCTGACCTCAGCCTCAGCCCTGTGTTTCCATAGTTGGAACGGTTTGGATTTCCTGGAAGTCTGACGTTAGCCCAGAATTCCTTGGGCCTCCAGTGACTGTTAGTCCATGAACTGAATTTGCACCTCAAGTTACCGCTGTGCTTGATCAACATGAAATTCCCCTGTCCCTTGTTCTTTTCCTGTGGTGAGAGAGTGGCACATGGGTGCAGTCACACCACAGTGCTCCAGACTGAGTTGCCGCATCATCTAGTGACTGTACGAATGAGCCAGTACATGACCATCATTCCTGTCAGCTGAGATGCTCAAAGCATATTGTAGAAATGAGTGAATTAAGTCTCATGACCTGCTTGCTTCCCCACAAGGATCTTCAGCCCCATGTACAACTAGGAACTGGATGCACAGGCAAGCCTTGAGGAGGTGGGATGAAAACCCCGATTTCCCGAGCTAAGCTTTAACCAAAAACACCTTTCTCTTCCCTTGAGTGCCTCCTGTTAAAATTTTCTCACCCACAATCTATGTAGGAGGACCCCCACATCTTTGCCCTCGAAAGCCCATCAGTGGCCACCACTTACTTTTGCCAGTGTGCTCAGTGACATCTGCAGTCAGGTGCTGCCTGGTCCCCTGCCTCTGCTCATTGGGAAATTTCCTTTTCTTGCCGTCCCCAACCTCCTCCTCATTGCTCCTACATAGATAACACAACACTGGTCCTCATCTCTACAAAAGGAGCCGCTGCTCTTTATTAGCTATTCCTACCACTCCACCCAGTGGTTCAGCCACCCCACAGGCATTCCCCTTACCTCCTAGTTATTGTGGCAGGGTGGTTACAGCTAGGCCACGAGTCAAGGATCTGAATTCTAATCCTGGCTTTGCCACCCTCAACACCTCTTGGGTACAACTGAGTTTGGGAGCTCGTGGTAGCTCCGCAATCCTGCGGCCAGCTAGGAGCTGGTGGCAGCTCCCATGTATGCCTTGGTGGCTAAGGCACCGTATGCCTGCTGGGGATTGATGAACCACAGAAGAGCCTTGGTCCTATGCCTTATAGCCCAGGCATGCCCTAAGTATGCACCCTATGCTGGGGAGGGTCCCAGCTCATTTTGCACATACTCAGCTAGAGGCAGAATTGAGCCCATGGTCATCTTGGGTATGCACTCTCAGCTTGCATTGAAATCAAGGGAGCTTGCCTGCTTGCCACCGATGGCAAAATGTGGTCTTTAGGCCCATCTGTGCCTCAGTTTCCCCATCTGCAAAGCTGAGCTGTACATCCCAGGGGGTGTTCATTGGTGCTGGGGGAGTGTTTGTGCCCTTCAGTGCTGGCTCTTTGCAGAAACATCTGTGACTAATCCAGGGCTCCGCTGGACTGGGGGCACTGCTGTGCCCTGCTGGACTGGGCTCACGTGCTGCTATTTTGGATTCCCAGCACCAACATGATGTCCAAGGCTCCCCAACATAGCCTTCCCAAGAGCTCATATAACTCTGTCATGATTTCAGGCTCTCTGAGACGTGATTGGAGTCAAGGCTTCTGTCCCTCTAGCTTGGTTAAGTCAGCTCATCTCACAATGAACCCAGACATCTGCAGAAGCCTGTCACGTCACCTGGTCCAGAACACAGACAGGACAGGCTCCATCTCTGGCAGCCATGATGATAGCATATGTACATGTGTGGAGGGTTCCTATCACAGAGCTGGGTCCCAAACTACTTGCAAATGAGACACCTGCCGCTTGCTGTGTCGCTCTCTTTACCTAACACAATCCAAAGGGGCAGTTGTATTAGTCTAGTTCAGTAAAACAAGCAAGGAGCCCTGTGGCACTTAAAGACTAACAAATATATTTATATTTGTATTTGTTAGTCTTTAAGTGCCACAGGACTCCTTGTTTGTTTTACCTAACATGAAACACTTCACCCAGCAGTGAAGGGCAGCCACCTCTGGGGTGGAATGTGATAGCTCTTCAACTGCAACACCATACAAGTTTTGGGCAGGGAGTGAAGCAGAATGTCTTAGCCAATTAAATCTTCAGGGCAGAGATTGAAGGAGCCAGAAAGTGTTTCCTTAAGAATGAATTTGGCCAAGACATAGAGACTGGTGCCATGGGGCCAGTAAGTCCCAGAGCTTCAAAGATGTCTAGGTGCCTAGCTCCCATCGGATTAGGCACCCAAATAACTTGGAGGACCTAGAAGTAAGGGCTTCAGTCTCCTTGTCTCACTTGAAGGACTGGAAGCAAAGGTGTTCTGAACCATTGATTTGGTGCTAGCTTGCAAGAACTGCATGCTGGTAAAGCTCCTAACTGCCTTCTGGGAGCTCCCTTCATTCTTCCTAAAGAGCCCTCATCCATGTCTTGTCTTGAGCCTGCAAGGATCGCAGCCCAAGGCAGCATGGCTTATAGACTCCAAGGTCATAAGGGACCAGCATTATTATCTAGTCTGAGCTTCTGCACAATGCAGGCTTCAAAAGCTCACCCACCCACTCCAGCAATAAGCCTCTAATCTATGACTGAGTTATTTACATCTTCAGACCATGAGTAAAGGACTTTAAGATACAGAGAATTCACCAGCAGGTGAGCCATGCTCCATACAGAGGAAGGTGAAAAACCCCCAGAGCCCTAGCCAATCTGCTCTGGGGGAAAATTCCTTCCGGACCCCAAATATGGTGATCAGTTACACCCTGAGCATGTGGGCAAGTTTCACCAACCAATCAACCCAAAAAGAAATCTCTGTAATAACTCAGAAACCACTCCATCTACCCTCCCTTCTTAGGCCACTTGCATATCCACCACCAGTAATTAAAGATGAGGTGTTCTATGGCCAACTAATGGAAGCTTCTAGATCACAGGCCCTGGTGCTGATGGGGGACTTCAATTACCCTGACATCTGCTGGGAGGCCAATACAGCAGTGCATGGGCAATCCAGGAAACTTTTAGAGAGTGTTGGGGACAACTTTCTAGTACAAATGCTAGAGGAAACAACTAGGGACCTTGCACTGCTCGACCTGCTGCTCACAAACAGGGAAGAATTGATCAGGGAGGTAGAGGTAAATGGCAAGCTAGGCAGTAGTGACCATGACATGGTTGAGTTCAGGATGCTGATTAAAGGAAGGAAGGAAAGAAGCAAAACACAAACCCTGGACTTCAAAAATGCAGATTTTGGCTCCCTCAGGGAACTGATGGGCAGGATCCCTTGGGAAGCTAATCTGAAGGGGAAAGGAGTCCAAGAAAGCTGGTTATATTTTAAAGAAACCCTGCTAAGGGCACAGGAAGTTGCCATTCCAATTAGGAGAAAGAACAGCAAACATGTAAGGCACCCAGAATGGCTTAGCAGAGAACTCTGCTCTGAGCTTAAACATAAAAAGGAAGCTTACAGGAAGTGGAAGCTTGGTCAGATGACCAAGGAGGCATATAAAGATATTGCTAGGGACTGCAGGGATAAAATCAGAAAGGCCAAAGGACAAATGGAGTTGCGGCTAGCGAGGGATGTAAAGGATAACAAGAAGGGGTTCTACAAGTATGTTAATAACAAGAAGAGGATCAGGGATGGTGTAGGCCCCTTGCTGAATGGGGCAGGCATCCTTGTGACAGAGGATGAGGAAAAAGCTGAAGTGCTCAATGCATTTTTTTCTTCAGTTTTCACAGGCAGGATCAGCTCCCAGCCCACTACCATGGGTGTGGCAGATGGGAGAGAAGACGACAGGCCCTTGGTGATGGAAGGTCAGGTTAGGGACTGCTTAAAGAAGCTGGATGTGCACAAGTCCATGGGGCCAGACGAACTGCATCCAAGGGTGCTAAGGGAATTGGCCGATGAGATAGCAGCACCGTTGGCCGTTATCTTTCAAAACTCCTGGAGAACGGGGGAGGTGCCAGAGGACTGGAAAAAAGCAAATGTAGTGCCTATCTTCAAGAAAGGGAAAAAGGAGGATCCGGGGAATTATAGACCAGTCAGCCTCACCTCAATCCCTGGAAAAATTATAGAGCAGATTCTCCAAGAATCCATCCTCAAATACTTAGAGGAAAATAAAGTGATCAGGAACAGTCAGCATGGATTTACCAAGGGTAAATCATGCCTGACCAACCTCATCTCCTTCTATGATCAGATGACTGGTTTTCTGGATGCAGGAAGAACCATTGATGTCATATACCTTGATTTTAGCAAGGCTTTTGATACAGTTTCCCACAGCATTCTCACTGGCAAATTAAGGAAGTATGGGTTGGATAGGTGGACTGTAAGGTAGATGGAAAACTGGCTAGATCAACGGTTTCAGCATGTAGGAATCAATGGTTCCATGTCTAGCTGGCAGCCAGTCACGAGTGGGGTGCCCCAGGGGTCGGTCCTGGGGCCGGTTCTGTTCAACATTTTCATCAATGATCTGGATGATGGAATAGACTGCATCCTCAGTAAGTTTGCAGATGTTTGCAGTTTGTTTCAAAAAAACGCCATGCGAACATGTTGTTTCGAAACAGCGGTGACTTGTTTCGAAATAACTGTTGCCTGAACCTGCTATTTGAGCTTTTTTCCTTAATTTGAATTAACAAACTGTTAATTCGAATTAAATTATTTCAAAATAAGGTGTTATTTCGATACAAGTTGTTTTGAAACAACCGTATTGAAATAACCTCTGTGTGTGAACACAGACTAAGTAAATTAAGTCCACCTTTATCTAAAAATCTGTTATCCTCTCAAAAAAGGAGATCAGGTTGGTCTGGGACAATCTACCTTTTGTAAAGTCATGTTGTATTTTATCTCAGTTGCCGTTATCCTCAACATGCTTAAGTACTGTCTCCTTCAAACTTCTCTTCAAGACTTTGCATACTACTGAGGTCAAACTAACAGGCCTATAGTTAGCCAGATCATTTTTATTCTCTTTCCTGAAAACAGGAGCTATATTAGTGAAGCTCCAGTCAATCGGTAAAACCCCTTGAGTTTACAGATTCATTAAAAATCTTCACTAATAGGCTGGTAATTTCATGAGCCAGTTCCTTTAATATCCCTGGATGGAGATTATCCAGGCCCCCTGATTTCGTCCCATCCAGCAGCTCGACTTTGGCCTCTACCTCAGGAACAGTAATTTCCACTTTCATGACCGCATTCCCATTAGCTACCCTAACTCTATCCCTCAGCTGCTCCTAACCCTCAGGTAAAGTCCCTCAGGTACCTGCAGGTAAAGAGAAGGTAACTTAAAGAGGTTGGTTGCTATTGAATAACTTTGCTTAGCAGTGTGCAGCAAAAGCTGTGAGCTCTTTAGTAGGGCTTGGCTGATCCTCCTCAAGGGTACAGCTACAAGAACCACACGGCTGTGTTCACACAGCCTCCTTATTTCAAAACAACGGAGGCTGTTTCGAAATAAGGTTTTGGCTGTTCACACGACGCATGGTTGTTTTGGAATAACGGGAACCGTTGTTCCGAAACAACCGCATTGTTTCGAAACAAGTTAAACCTAGTCTGTGGGCGAAACAACGTTGTTTCGCAACAGTTGTTTTGAAACAACGCCGTGCGAACGTGTTGTTTCGGAACAAGATGTTCTGAAACAACAGTTCAAGGGGTGCCCCCTCAGCACCCTGGCCAGGGTGCTGAGGGGTGTCCCCTGACAAGCGCCTGCACAGTGGGGCTGCAGGCACCCCCAGGGTTCAGCGCTGCCCAGAGCTGAACGCCGCGGGTGCCTGCAGAGCCGGGCTGCAGGCACCGGCAGGGTTCAGTGCTGCCCAGCGCTGCTCCCCGCCGGCTTAAAGCCCGGTCTGCCCCCAAACTCGCCCCGCTGTGCAGGCACCGGCGGGGTTCAGCGCTGGGCAGCGCTGAACCCTGCCGGTGCCTGCATCCCCCTGCGGAAACGAAATAGCATGTTCACAGTGTGAACATGCTATTTTGTTTCCCGCCTTTTTCCTTATTTCGAAATAACTTTTTGTTAATTCAGATTAAGTTATTTTGAAATAAGGCATTATTTTGATACAAGTTTGTTTCAACACAACTTGTATCGAAATAATCCCTGTTTGTGAACACAGCCCACAGCATGAGACCTGGGCCTGGAGAGGGTGTGCGTGTGCTGGATTCTAGACTATGGACTGCCCTGCTAGATGTAATCAGAAAGTTTTAGTCTGAGGCCTGTCTGAGAAAAGACCAGCACTGATCTTTAGTGGTGACAGGAATTGACACCACATATCTAACAAACCACTTATAAAGTGACCTGGACCTTGGGAAAAGAGGCACAGAGCTTGTGATGAAGTGGAATGTTATGCCCCCTTTCTGGCAGCACACTGCAGTGTCTAGACATCACACGGACTGGTGCTATTTAAAAAGCATGGATAGATGTGCTCTGACTCTGGCTAGGTGGTTCAAGTGCCCATGCCTAGCCCTTAAAAAGATCTGATTTTGAAATGACGGGTGCTCAGCAAAAATCTCTAGCTGCGTCTGACAACCTCGGTCTGCCTGTCTCTTGACCCCATTCCTCTCTCAGAGATTGAAGGGAATTAGTGGCTCAGCTCCTGTTGAAAGTTAGTGGGAGCCGGATGCCGCAAAAATCCTAGTGTAATTGCTTATTGTTGGCTCTGCTGTAGCAAGCTACCATTGTCAGGGCATCAGTTGCCATCTCTGGTGGTTGATGCTCGCTGATCTGTCAGCGGGGCAGTGGTTGGAGAAGAGCATCATGGACGGCTGAAATGGATGGGGCAGGTGTAGGCTGACAAACGCATCGCCAGCCACCAATATGTCACATCCGAGCTCTGGGGTGCACAAGGGGCTGCCTATACTTTTCATGGGCTGACATTTAAGAGTGGAGTGCATGTCAGTGTCAGGAATAGTGGTTCCGTCTCTGCAGTGGCCTTGTTGAGCTCTGACAATGTGTGACAATTGTTGCCTGCTCTGACCATATGTGGGCTGGGGGGGCTGAGGAGAATATGTTAGTCCATGAAGGAGACCCTAGGAAAACACCAGGTCTCCACAAACCACTGGATTTTGGACCAGGCCTCTGGTACTGGCTACACCGCTCTGTGGAGGACAACCCCCGTTCCTGGGGTGTAGGTGCTTTCCAGCCTAGGGAGTGCCACTCCCACCCTGCCGTGCAGCCACTTCTGGGGGGCAGCACCGCCGTGTCTTGCCTCATCTGGCTTCACCGGGGGAGACTGGCCCTGCAGCTAACCTGTCCACATTTTCCCGTGCCTCCTCCTCTCCAGCCCCGCGCCTCCCTTATTCCCACATTCCCCCATTGATTCCCTCTGCCCCCTGCCCTTCATCTCCTCCACAGCTCGCTGTCGAGGGGTTTCCCTTACACCGCCAGCAGTCAGCGGGTAACAGTGGTATACCAGTTTAGAGAGCGCCCCAGCCCCGCCTAATTCCAAGTCCTGGGGAAGCGGCCGAAACTGACCCCCCGGCCCTTCCCCACCCCACGCTCTCCTCCGGCGTCCTGCCTCCCTCCCACCCTGCGCCGCCCCACCTCCCCCCGCCTCTCCGCGCTCCCGCTCCCGCTCCCGCTCCCGCCGAGCCGAGCCGAGCCGAGCGCCGGGCCGGGGAGCCATTGGCTGGCGGCGGCGAGGGGCCTGGCGCTCCCCCGCCCTGCGGCTGCGGCGCGGAGCCGGCCGGTCCTTCGCGGCGCGCAGCCCCGGCCGGGCGGCCTCAACAGGCATGATCGGCGTGAACAGCATCAACAGCAGCGCCGGGCGCCTGCGGTCCCGCTCCATGTGCTCGGTGCGGTACGGCCGCAACTACCGGGGCGTGGAGACCTTCTGCTACGGCTGGCCGCAGCGCTCCCGCACGCTGAAGCCCGTGCTCTACACCGACCTGGTGGTCAGCCGCCTGCAGAGCCGCCGCAAGAAGAAGCCGGTAAGGGCCGGGGCCGGGGGCTGGTCCCTGGCCGGGGAGGGCGGCGGAGCCCCCCCCACGTCCCCGGGGCCGCCCATCGGCGGGCCGGCTGTGCGCCTGGCAGGGCTGGGCTGGACGGGAGCCAAGAGCACCACACCCCCTCGCCGGGGAAGCGGGATTTTCATGGCAGACAGCGGAATCCAGCCCGGAGCTGGCCCTACCCCGAGCTCCGAGCCCCGGGCTTCATTGAACCTGAGCGGGCCCTTGGGACGAGCCTTGCCCTTCAGCCCCTGGCTCGCCAAGGCCGGGCGTGCTGGGCAGCGGAGGCCAGGTCGCTCCCGAGTGGGCTGCACTGCAGGGTGGTGCGGGCGGGGTGCACATCAAGCCAGCTCTCGTCAAATGCCCCACGAGCAGGATGTGGGCCAGGGCCGGGAACCCACGTGCCTTGGGAAGGAATCCCCCACCCCTGTCCCCCATCAGACTGGCAGATGGCTTCACCTTCCTCTGCACATGGTTTGAACTAGAGTTGCTGGTGGAGTCTGTGTAACATGAAGTCTTCAGACCAAGATTTGAGGATGTCAGTGACTCCACCCAAGGTTCAGGGTCTTTTATAGCAGTGGGTGAGCAAGGTTGTGTGGTTGAAGCAGGTGACCGCCACGGTCCCTTCTGGCTTTAAAGTCTTTGATTCTACATGGGGCTCTGCCCAGTTAGTCTGAGTGACAACCTGAATGGGCCCAGCATGAAGCTGCTATGACCCACCAGTCAGGCCCACTGGCACGTCACACCGGTCGGGACCCATGTTGGTAGGAAGTATGAGGAGAGCCCACAATGGGCTAGGTCAGATACAGGTTGGTCTGAAGAGGAAGGTGGTTTTCTTTAGCCAGCTAGAGGAAGAAGGGGACATCCTACCAGCCCCAGCTAAATTCATGAACACAGCCTGGTAATGACACATTGCAGGGCTGCATCATCTCATCATGGGGCAGGCTGGATCAGTGTCACATTGTGACACACAAATCCACCACCTGGCACAGAAATCCTCTGCTCTTTGCCTCCTCCGTGCTGTGGATGGTGCAGCGAGCACAGTTGGCACACTGGACGGGGACAGGTCCTGGGAGCGTTAGGCTTTGGGCGCATCCCCGTTGCAGAATCTGACACTGCTGTGACAACTCGCCTTGCAGCTGCTGCAGGTGGGGAGCTGTGGACACAGCATGGCACAGGGGGTGTGACCAGATGGGGTCATGCTGCTCTACCAGGCTGTGTTTACACCAGGCTACTGTGCATGTGTGTACAAAAGAGGGCGGAGGCATGTAAACCCCTCTGAAATGCTAGGTGGAGGGGGAGCAGAAGGGAAACAAGGCCAGAATAGGGATGGTGGTGATGAGCTCATGCAATGGAGAGGTAGCATTTTTCACACAAGCACATGCAGGGTTTTCTGGTGAACCAAGGGAAGGGACTGGAGCTGTGAGGAGGCCTGGGCCAGGAAGAACGAGTTATTTGAGCCTCTGCTAGTACAGGGCCTGCCTTGGAAACCAGTTCTGGGCCCTGCAAGGCGTTAATTCTCTTGCAGTTGCACTGATTCATGTGGTTTCAGTGCCCCCCCCCTCCACCCACAATATGGTGGAGCCAGTTTGCTGTTTGTGAAAGGGGGATGCGAGCCTCCACCCTTGTAAAGCATGTTGAGATCTGTGGTTGAAGAGTGTTGTGTAGGCACTCACTATTGCTGTGGTGGTGGCGGGGAGGTTCTTTTCCTGGGCCACTAGTGGAAGAAAACCTTCCTGCAGCTGTGGGCCTATGACACAATAAGGAGAAAGGTGTGGCAGTCAGCCAGCTTCTCCCACCCCACATGGACGTGCGTCAGGGTGAAAGCTGTCTCCCTCACAGCCCACATTTCCCTTCCTCTCCCCATACCCTGTACTGACGCCGGCACACCTGGTAACCACGGAGCACGGATTTATCCACAGGGGCCGGGCAAAGAGCAAAGTGAGCCTAAAGCCAGCAGCACCCTGTTTAGATCCACAGCCTCGCAACTCCCATCCAACCAGTGTGTAAGGCAAAGCAGAATTGGGCCCGGCTCAGATGGTTACTGACTGCTGGGAGGTGAGACCCTTGAGGCCCCAACTTATTAAAGGTTTAGTGGTGAAAGGCACTGCTCTGGGGTCTGGGGCCCTCTATCAAGCCCCAGAAGAGGCACAGCTGGGTAAGGTCACCCTGCCATCTCATCCCTGTCCTGTAGGGACCGCTGCTCAGACAGCCAGCACAGTCAGTGCTGGCCAAGACAGACGCTCTGTGCTCAAAAGAATTAACAGCCCCACAAACAAGTGGGGATGCACAGGGAGGTCAGGGAAACCAGGATGCCAGTTGTGGCCCACCATGAATCTTTGTGGGCTTGGGGAGAGAATGCCAGATTAATTTCCTCCTGGACATCACACTGTGTGTGTCAAGGGTGGGGGGAATCTGAGTAGTCACAGCAGGACTTCCATGTAGGCTAAAAGCTCTATATTCACTCTGTGGCCTCCTGTTGGTTAATATTCCCTAACTGCATGGGCCGGCCACTCTGCATCTCTTTCCATCCTCCCTACACACAGCCCAGTTCACAACGCTGCCACACCTCCCTTGTAATGTACTTATTCTGGCTCAGCAGCAGGTTCTGCGATGCAGGCAGGGTGTGGATCAGAGACATTCCCTTTGAAACCACAGAACTGTTAGTCCTTTGAACTGTTCACAGGCTGTCCTGGAGCACTGACTTTTACACCAGCCAACTCTTTCGGGCTCTTCTTCGGAGCCAGGCAGACAGCCCTCTAATTCTGGGTTTTTAGTTGATCCAGATCTCAATTGCTACTTTGTTGAGGGGAACCTTCTTCTTCCATCTTGCACTCTCGCTGAATCTGGTGCAATCTGAGCCACATCCGTGCTCTCGGCCTTGCTCTGCTGTCAACCACCCGATGTCGACTTCCAGCCCCTTTCGGCACACCTTTCTGGCCCATGCGATGATTCCCTACTCCTACAGAGCTTTCCAGGCACTTTTTGCAGATCTCCTGCTTGTGCTTTTCCCAAATCTCTTCTTCGTTTCTGCCCAGTGATTTTTAGCATCTCTCAACTTAGTCCTGCTCCACTGAACCAAGATCCTCTTCCTATGGCAGATTCAATACCATCAGCTCTGAGGGCTTCATCTTCCTCCATGACTGGGTTCTCACCAGTAGTCTGTTCTGTCTTGCCCCCAGAGTTCCAGCAGATGACTGCTTGTTGCACCTGTGCTTCTCAATCTCTTGGCAATGCGGGGGTGATCCTGCCCTGCAAAGGGTGGGCCCAGATCTGAACTTCTCGAGGGTGTTGAGGCTAGTTGGACCCAGGTCCATCTGGAGTTTCTTCTCAGGGAATGCCTTGCCTGCAGAGCTGGGTCCAATTCTCAGCCTACATAGAGTTTGTTCAGCTGCAGTAGGGAGTGGCTTCTTATCTCACCCTAACAAAAGCAGCACTCCAGTGATTTCACCAGCAAATCAGTTAAGTCCATGAATCATGGAATTCAAAGTTGGTCCTTCCTGGATGAATTTCTGTGAGCTCAGTGCAGCTTGCCTGTCAGAACTGACTTTGGCATGGCCCCAAAAGGGTGTCATTGGGGACAGAGCCCCAAGCAGGTATTTCAGGTACCTGCTCTTAGAAAGAGACAGGATCTCGCCCCACCATTCTCCTGCCACATAAACAGCTATGACTACCCATTGGGTTCCGGGTGTGTGAAGATGCTCGCGTTCTTCTGAGGATTGTCAGGGCTATGACACACTTTCCTTGATGGAGCCATTTGTCCCCAAGAATCCCATAGTGTTTTTCAAAAAGCAGCCCTGAAATCTCTGCTCAGATTATACTTGGTCCATATTTTAGCTGATTCAGTGGGGCTCATCCCTGAGCAAAAGGAGGTTGTGTGGGTCTGGCCCTGTGGTAATGAATCTCTCTTTGGGAATTGTCTTGCCTAAGCTAAATGCACACCAAAGAGTTGGGGCCAAACAGCTCAGGGGCCTTCCTGCATGGCCATTGAAAGCAGCTGGGGGGATTGGGGGTGAGGCCTCCTCACTCGAGTCTGCCACAGTTTCTCAGAATCCTCCGGAGCACCCTCACATCCCCCCCCATCCCAGGTGCAGGAGCCCAAATAGCTCCTACTGCACAGCCCAAGAGCCATGGGTACCAGAAATTTTTAAACATACCGGGGTCCCCATTGCACATGGGACTGCAAGGCTGGGAGCCTTTGCCTGTTTTGGCTGTGTGTGTTTTGTCGCTAACGGCTTTAATAGTCCCAGCATCATAGCAGTCATACTTTGTAGAGCCCCACAAATACACAGATGTGATACAGATAGCTACCGACCATTTTTGGCGGATGTGGATATACATATTTGTGTGTGCGCGGGGCTCTAGCTATTTGAATGACAGGAGCAGCTAGGGACCCTGTCACAGCACAGGTCCCACTGTTCTGGGACTGCTAAAGCACAGAGCAAAACCCAACTCCTGCCCCAAAGAGTGCATTGTTTCCCCCCTGCTCTGTGCTGGAGTGCCAGTGGAGTCAAACCCTCCCCTGGCAGATGAGGCCATCTAAAAGCTGGCTTTTGCTGACTGCACTATTTGATAGCCTGACTGCACCATGGGAGCGCTGGGACTGTTGTACCTGGGCACAGAATCCTGGCTATTCATTGACTTCGCTGGCCAGGCACATGCACAGTCATATGTTAGGCAGCCTGGCTTATGAGTTTCTAAAGCCTGGGGTTGGCCATAGTCTTTTCTGTTTGTACAGTGCCTTGCACAATGGGGATTCCAGGTCCGCTTGGGGACACTGAGTATGCTGAGACATCAGCATCCCAGGTGACTACTCCCATAGGGACAGCCCTGGATGTGCATGTGAATGTGACCTTCTGACACTGAAAATGTGGGCCAGCAGGTTTTGAGAACATGGGCCCAGAGAAGGAGGGCAAGCCCAGTGCAGTTGTCCTTGGTACATCCGTCGTGGTTTTCATCTTCAAAACACTTTCAAAACACTAATTAGATCTCATTGCTACCAGCTTCCCAAATAAGCCAGTGCACTGTTACCCCAGGGATGTGGGATTGTCCTGGGGGCTGGGGCTGCCACCATCACAGTAACTTGGGTGGTGGGACAGTCTAGGTGAAAGTGCCTGAGTGATGCTGCCCCAGCTCTAGCAGCCCTGGAGCACTAGGGGATCACCAAGCAGAGAGTGTGGCTTACAGAACGTCAGGTGTCAGAGAACATCAGCTTGCAGTTGCCTGGGACTCAGTTTTTCTTCCCTTCTCTTTCTGGTGTTTACTGCCCAGCCTCTGCTAGTTCTGCAGTGTGCTTTTCCCAGCCATCCAGCAAGACGGGTTGGGGTGCCACACCTTCTGCCTGCACCCATTGTCCATGTAATGGCAGCTGTTGCCCAGTTCCTAGCCTGCCACAGCTCAGCTGCCTTTCTGTATGGGATTCTTGCCTCCCCCTTCCTCGCTTACCCTGGCCCTGCTGGTTCCTTCACTGTCTCCAGCTGCCTCAGAGATGCCCGCATGTCAGTATCCCCTCAGGGAGCCAGGCTCTGTGCTCCATCTTAGCCACTGCCCCATGTCTGGCCTGAGACTTGGAGCTCTTCACACACAGCTGCATCAATTCCTGCTCAGAGAAACGATGCCATGCAGTTCCAAAGGAGCAGCCATGTTAGTTTAGTTTAGCAAAAGAAGCAAGGAGTCCTGTGGCACCTAAAAACTAACATTTATTTATCACATGAGTTTTCGTGGGAGAAAATCCCACTTTGTCACATGCTTTGAAGATGGGGGGACTTATAGAATGGGAGGAAAACACATGTAGGGGAGTGTAAGACATGGGATCAGATTTGCACCTTGGCTCCCCATGTCCCAGCAGCCCAGTAAGCAATGACACCTCCCTCTTGTAGTCTGATACTTTGCTATGTAAAATTTGAAGAGGGTGCCAGATGGCCTTCTCTAAGGAACAGTGGTTCTTGCCTGTAATCTGCCACAGACTGTTGTAACGGGTCCCCTGGCCTGCCTGACAGGCAGTGTCACTCTCCTACCCAGATGTATGAAATCTTTATTGCAATTAACATCAATGAAAAGTGAAAGACAATCCAGTGAACAAATGAGTAATAATTACATTACAATCCAATTCTCTTTCAACACACAAGATTCAGCTATAACTAAGTGTTATGTTCTGTGCTGTGTATTCTCATCCTCACACCCTTTCCTGATGGCTGGGTCAAGAGAGAGGTGAGGTGACAGCAGGAGCGTTGCTGCCCTGGGCCCCGGCCCCACCCCCCTGACCGCAGGCCACGCCTCTGGTCCCGATTCGGTGCTCGGCCCGACTCAGCCTCTGGTGCCTGCTGTGCCAGCCGGGCCCTGGATCTCCAGCCGGAAACCAGGAGAGGCAGGGGCTGTGCCAGGACCCGGGGCACGGACCCCATGTGCCAGGCGCCAGCAACGCCCCTGGGTGACAGAATGGTTCCTCGACATGGTGGAGGACTAGGCAATGTCAAAGTAGCTAAGACTGATGTATGTTATTACAGTGTAAAGCCAGACACGCAAAACAACAAAGTAGCTAGTGGAAGGGCAGCAACAGCCAGCACTGCCCCGCTCACGAGCAACAGGGTCTGTCCCTTTGTACCCTATAGTATGGGCTAGTCTGGGTCCTCCTGCTATGGTCAAATGTCGGTCCTTCCCCCTCCCCCCAATTGTGGGGGTAGCTTTATTCTACAGGCTGGGAAGTCTGTGCCTGTAATTCACATATGCCACCCTTGCAATGTGTTCATCTATTTTCCACTTTATTAGGTCTGGATTTTTGGGGGGTTTTGTAGGCCTGGACTATCTAAGCCCCTTCTTGTTTTGATGTTTCCCAACTGATCAAGCACAACGTTCATGATCAAAATAGAGCCCCTGGATCACCACCTAACGAACAAACAAGGGTGTCCACCTGACTTACTGTACTGTCTAAATTCCTAGGCCTTGAGCTGGCTCATGCAGGCCCACTAGAATTTCCACTTCCAGGCCTGCAAGGAACTTTGCATTCTGGCATAATCTAAAATATATGCATTATATGAATGTAGAATAAGTTGGTACCCTAAGATCAAATGATCCCTTACGCTTATACAGAATAGCTATGGGAATGGGTTTGCAAGCAAGCAGGCTAGGTTATAGGCAACACTGTCAAGACACGTCCCTGGGCTGTCTCACTCTTCCTGGTACCAGAAGGGAAGGGGCACCGGGCCCTGCTAACCATTGGTCTCTTGTCTTCCCAGGCTCTGTACGGCTCCATCAAGAACGAGAAGTTGCAGTGGGCCATGTGAGTAATTCCCTAGTCAATGGGGCTGGTGGGGAGTAGGGCGGGGGGTACTGCAGCCACCCAGCCCCCCCCGTCCGATTGAACCCTTTAGGTCCTAGTTTCCTCTCCACCTTGCTTTGCCTGTAGGAGCAGAACCATCCAGGCCAGATGGGGAAGCAGCAAGTGGGACCTAGAGGGCAGAGTACCTCCGAGAGGGGCCGTGACCATCACAGGCAATGGGAGGATGGCTCTGGAGCTAGCTAAGTTCTGGCTGAGGCCTGGTGCAGGAGTGATGTACAGAGAGGTCAGTTAGGCACCCTGGCTGGAAGCAGCCATGGGAAAATCAAACAGAAGCTAGAGTTGAGCTGGCCAAAGGAGGGGTAGGACAGGTCACAGCTCTTTGCCCAGTGGTAACTTCCAGAGTTACCAGCTATATAGACAAGTAAGGCAGACTAGCCCCAGCTAAGAGCTGGGGTGCCTCGCTCAGCATGGAGACCCGGGAAGGCCCAATGAGGAAACGGCCTTGGTCAGATGGGATCTGTGCAGGTTGGCAGGAGGGAACCAGGGCAGGATTCACACAGCGTTAACCAGGGCGGGCAACTAGCTTGCCCAGCCATCGGGTGACTGCCATGTGGTGTGGTTGTAGCTGGGAGAAGGCTGGGTGAATGGCATGTCTGGGGGAAGAAGTATCAGCCCCAGGGAGCCATGGCAGGTCACCAGGAAGCAGCTGGAGCCAGATTCTCAGAACTACCGGCCTGGGGGGGGTCTGAGCAGCTGCGGGGGGGGGGGGGGCGTGCAGTGTCAAACTACCCTGTGCTGACAGCTTGGGGTGGCCTGGAGGGGGTGCTGTGGCAGGGCTGGGGGCACGCCCTGGCAGAGGGTGCATCAGAGGGTGGACAGGTCCTATAGAGCTGGGAGGAGCTAAGGCACAGCTGGGTGCCATGGCTGGGACAGGGAGGAGGCAGCCTGGTCCCGGCACCAGGCCCTGGGCTGTGACCCTCGACTGCTGTGACTGGCAGCAGCCTCATCTCTGGGCTTAGTGATCCTGCCCCATAATCCTGGCTCTGAGCTGATGAGGCTGCCATGGAGACGGGCAACAGCTGCTGAGGGGTTTAATTAGCAGCACAGTGTTGGCGAGGAGGCGGGGAAGTGGCGGAGCTGGGCTCCCACATATTTGCATCGGGGAGCAGCCTGGAAGAGCCCAGAGCCCAGCAGGGAGCATGAGTCACAGGCTCTGAGCATGCAAGCAAGGGCCCACCTTCTGCCTCGCCAGTTGGCTGGCAGCTGCCTTCCACACGCAGCGTGCCCACCTCCCACCCGCACGTGCACGCATCATCTTTCCCCACTCCCCATGCCTGCAACACACAGGGCTGAAGGGAGATCAGGGCTGCCCAAGCTGTCCTTCAGTCCCTGCCCCCCATGGCTAGGTTCCTAGCTGGGCACCCATCCTTCCAGGGGCTAAATGCCTCCCCAAGCACACCCACCGTGGGCCCGGCTCTTCAGGGCAACAGAGTCAGTGCTGGGGTTTATGCCCAGGGCCTTGTTCCCCTGCTCGCCATTCTCCCTGCCGTTGGACGGGAGTGCGAGCTGTCCGCAGCAGCCAAGATGGTCTCCTGTGGTGCCAGGCACCCAGACAGAAACCAGCCCCTGCCTCTGCAGTAGGCCCCAACCTGGCCCCATTGCCAGCAAGTTCTCCTGGCTTAGCCAAAGTTGAGCATGAGCTGCCATGGGCCGCGCAGTTGTCGCCCCTCCCTGGGGCAGGCAGGGAGCACCACCAAGCTTGAGACTGACACGTCTCCTAGAGTGATTTCAATGCCCCCTCTCCTTGCATGGTCCCCACCCATTTTGAGCTGGCATGTCCAGAGATCTGGGTGCACTGGGGAGGCAGGAGCTGGCTGACCCTGGGGACACTTACCCCTGCAATGTCTGTGCCCTACAGTGATGAGGAGGAGCTGAGGAAATCCCTCTCTGAGCTGGCTGATCCCAACCCCAAATCCATCAAGCGCATCAGCAGCTGCAGCAACCCCTTCCTGGACTTCTCACAGGATCCCACCATCACCACGTACAAGCATGGCCCGCTGGTGCGGAAGAGCCATGCGGACTCCGACTGCAAGAAGAGTAGGTGCTGGGGTCCCTGCTGGGGTGGGCAGCAGGGCTGGGGTGCGCAAAGGCAGCCTGGGGCTGGTACTTAGTCCCCTTATCTTCTTGGTGATACTCTGCTAACAACCTGCTCCAAGGATCTGGCCCCTTTCATTCGCCTCCTGCCTTTTCGGGCTTTCGTATTTAAAACTGCCTTTGTGCAAAATCACAGCCAAGCCATTGAACGCCCCAGCCATTCTCTGCTTCCCACAGTCCCATCGCGTGCAGCTCCCGTGCGCCCCCATGTGCTACTCTGGCACGGGACGGAGGCTGCTCCACTACTAAGGAATCTTTTTGCTATTCATTTTTGTCCCTGCATTTCAGCTGCTGTGCTCAGCATGCCCTCGCCCCCGCCCAACAGGAGCCCCCTCAGAGATTACAGCCATAGCAGAGGTAACAGTGACAGCAGCCCTGGTACCTGGGCCAGGAGGAACAGATCTGAGTCTCTTGACCCGCAGCCCTGACTACCTGCCCGGGCGCTGAATGGCTTGCTTGCACTGGGACATAACACTACTGCTTGGCCTGTTAACCAGCGCCCCTCGGGGAAAGCTGGCAGGAAAGGCATTCCCCAGTCCCCTGCCTTTAGCAACTGTGCAAGAGGAGGAAGGGTAGAAAAGAGAATTAAGGGCATGGAATAGCCTGGCTCTTCCCCCATCAACAGGCCCTTGCTGTGTCTCTGTCCAGCAAGGGATGCGGGGTGGAATGAAGCAGCCAGCGACGAGCCCTCGCTCTGGGTTCAGCCTGCTCTCTCGTCACAATGATAATTAAATTGAGTTGTGGGGGCAGCAAAGGGAGCCGCCCTGTTCTGCAGTGACCAAGCTATCCCAAGAGAACCAGTTGGCTGGGAGCCACAGAGCCTGCTACCTTCCCACTGCCAAATCCTCCCGAATCCTAGGCCGTTTGCTGCCTCCTTGATCTGATTAGAAGCCATCTGTATTCTCTGCATCTGCTTCTGAACATAGCCTGGCAGGAAATGCTGCCTTCCTCTGTGCAATGAACACCGTGGTCAGATGCAGCAAGGAGCGCGCTGAACCGTGTGACGGCTGCTCTGGCCCCAGGGGGCAGTACGCAGGTTCTTGTCCCCCCATGGCCTTGCAGGCTCATCCCCTCATGGAGCGCATGGCTCAGGTGTGCTGCCCGTGGAGCAATGCCTGTCCCCGGGTTGGGCTGATGTGCACACGGCATGCTGGCCTTCCACTGACTCTACTGCTCTCTTTAACTTGCCAGCCCCCAGGGGGAAGAGAGGCTGGAAGGCTTTCCACGCCATCCTGAAGGGAATGATCCTCTATCTGCAGAAGGTACGGCCCACTGAGACCTCCACCATACTGGCCATCCAGGACTGGGTGCAAGCCGGGAGCGATTCCCGGACAAGACAGCAATGCTGCTTTCCCAACATGGGCATTAGAGCCATGGGCTCCGGCCCAGCCCTGGGTGAGCAGGACCCTAGAGCAACACTCCAGCCTCTACGCTGGCCAAGAGGAATGCTGCAGTCTGATCTGCATTGAGCGCGAACCATGGGCAGCCCTGGTGTCCTAGCATGTGGTGCGCCAGGTGGCAGGCCTCTCCTTGGAGATGTGGCAAGGGCCACCGTCACTCCTAACGCCCCTAGGAGCCTGGCACACATGGGCTGTGAGGAGTGGGGCTCATTTGTAACCGTGGCCGTTCCTTGCAGGAGGAATATAAACCAGGGAAGCCCCTGGCGGAGGAGGAACTGAAGAACGCTATCAGCATCCACCACGCGCTAGCCACGCGGGCATCTGACTACATCAAGAGACCCAATGTTTTCTACCTCAGGACGGCCGAGTGGAGGGTCTTCCTCTTCCAGGCCCAGTGAGTAACCCAGAGTCTTGGGGGCACAGGTCAGACTGCACCAGTGGGCAACAGTTGCAGCCATCACACTGGGCAGAGGTTACCCACTGGGCATCCCCCTGGGGCTGGGAGTGGTCCTGTGGACCCAGCCATTCACTTGATGCCTCAGCCTGGGCTTAGGGCAAATAGCATGATGCTTTCCAGTCGCACAACTGCTTCTGGTAGAAAGGGCGACATGAGGTGAGCCACTGCTCCTTTGTCCCAACACCCCCTCCCTCCCCGCCACCACACAGCTGGGAGTACCTCTGCCACTGGGCTGTTCTCATGCTATAAATCAGCCGCTAGCTGGGATCAGGTGCAATGTCTGCTGTCACCACAGTCGATGTGAGGATGGTGGTTTAGGGCCATATCCAAAGGTACATCAACTCAGCCAGATATTGTTCTAGTTTTACAACAGGCTACAGAAAAAGCACTATTGAACAGGGCCTTAATTACACATTTTGGCGCTCGGAGCGAGCACCCTGAAAAGCGCCTTCTCCTGTCCTGGGGCCTGATCTGTCCCCAGCTGGAAGGCAGCTGGGGACAGATCCGGATCCCTGCAATCCTGCCACCACTGGAAGATGGGGTTGCGGGTGGGAGGGGACACTCCACAAGCCACTGGGGGTTATTAGCAGCTGAGGGGGGGGGGGGTGCGGCCCTCACCTGTAAGCTGTTGTGTGTTGGGATGGGGGCTGGCAGGGCTGCACAGTGAGGAGGACATGGGTGGTAGAGCTGCTGCACCTGGCTCAGCATCCTGCTGGGTCTCGTCCTGGTTTCTGTGCTGGCCTTGTGGCTCGTCCATCCTCCCCTGCGCGTCTGAGCTGCAGTGAGGTGGCCTGCAGTGGAGGGTGAGCCCCAAGGGCTGCCAGCTCCAGCTGGGCACCAGGTGGGGACTCACAGGGGGTGCTGCTCTGCCTTGGAGACCCCGCTGGGCCTCTGGGCAATGTGCTGTTGGTCAGCAACTTTCTCTTTGTAGAGGTCATGACACACAGCCAGGCATGGTAGCTGCAGCCAGCCATGCCCCCGCTTGCTGTGTGGCCCTGCTGGCCCCCCACGATACACTGCACGCCACGCTCACTAGCCCCAGGGCCATCCTGGACGCAGACCCAGACCCGCTGGCAGCTCCTGGCAACCCACCACTCTGGTGGCCCCGTCCCTGCCGACTCACCCAGCGCAGCACACCATGGCGGCTGTTCCTTGCTGCCCCAGCTGCTGCCAGAAGGTGGCAGGGAGTCCCCCAGCTGCCTCTGCTAGCTGGATCCGTCCTGGTGCCCTCTAAAATTTGAAGCTGGGGCTTTGGCCCACTCACCCCAGTCTAGTTACGGCCCTGCTACTGAAGTGGGTATAAATTAACCTTACAGGCAGACGCTGACTTGTTTCTTCTGCCCTTTGTACCATGCACTGAACCGGAAATGCGGTATTTATATTCTGCTTCATTGAGTTTGCAAGCTACAGTACACATGAGGAAGTTGACCGTTCTTCAGCACTAGTCCACTGTGACTTTTTTTTGGTCTGATTTGTGAGCAAGTCCTGAGTGAGGTAAAACTCAAGGGGTACAGAGGAGCGCAGTAGGTCTGGTCCTCCAGCATGACGTGTCCTATGTTCCCAAGGCTCCAAGCTTGGCCTGTCCAGATGGGGTGGAGGCTGGCTCTGTCCCTGGAGGGTAGGAAGGCGTTAGTTTTGGGCCCGTGGCTCAGTGCTCTGGCATGCCCCTGCAGGAACACCGAACAGATGCATTCCTGGATCACACGCATCAACGTGGTGGCAGCCATGTTCTCTGCCCCCCCATTCCCTGCAGCCATCGGTTCCCAGAAAAAGTTCAGCCGGCCCCTACTGCCCAGCGCTACAACCAGGCTGTCTCAGGTACAAGGGCAAGGCCACGTGCTGTGCTGGGAGGTGGTGGGAGCATCACTGAGGGGTGAGAGCAGGGTCATGGCATGTTTATTAATATGCTGGAGCAGGAAGGTGCTATTAAGGTCATCGAGGGACCTATCTATGCTTGGGGAAGGGCACCGTGAGGGCAGATGAATTTTGCTGTTGCAATGCCAAATACTGCACTGTGGAGGGGTTAAGTCAGAAGGGAGTAAGCTGGAGTTGTTCGAATTAATGGTTGGCACAGGAGCAGGTCCTCGCAGTGAAGACGTTGCCTTGCTATCCAGCTGTGCTCTACAAACTGGGCAGTGTGGCCCAGATTGTGTTATAATGACACTCCTCTCACCCTGGTGCAGCCTGCTCAGGACGATGTGGGCGGGACTGGAGGCAGCGCCAAAGAGCAGGGGCCTGGAAAAACTGGGGAGTACCATAGGAGAGAAAAGAGATCTATGACCATCCAGGCCTCTCTAGCATCCGCAAAGCAGAGGCTGCTGCTCTGCCCGGCTCTGGACTTGAGAACAAGGGGAACTTGCTGAAATCAGGTGGTGGCAAAAATCAGAATGGATCCAAGGCTGTTACAAGAACTTAGTTTTGGAAGGGATCCAAAGCCAGATCACTGGGGCTAGGAGGACACTATCCTTGAGGCAGTGGATCCCTTAAGTGCCCCCAGGGTGCTCACTGGTCCCGCTCTGTCCCAGGAGGAGCAGGTGAAGAGCCACGAGTCCAAGTTCAAGGCCATGTCTGCAGAGCTGGTGGAGCATCGCTCCTCGCTGCCTGAGAAGAAGGTGAAGGGCAAAGAGTATGAGGAACTGAAACAGAAGGAGGAGTACTTGGAGTTTGAGGTGAGCTGCTGGGCCCCGTCCCCCTCTTCCCTAACTCCCATGGCTGCTCCCACTCCAGCCAGGGCCGTGAGCTACCTGTCAGCACCCTGCAAAATGGGCAGGCTGAGCACTGGGGACAGGGGCTGAGACCCAGTCCTCCTCCCCCTCCTTGCCCACACAACCACCTGCCAGCCAGCCAGCACTGTCCAAGCCCCTCCTCTATCCCTACCTCAGTTCCTACCCCCTGGCTGCCCCCCCCACAGGGGGAGAATTAGCTCAGTTCAAGTCTCCAGCCTGGCCCTGGCCCTCAAGCAGGCACCTGACTCCTCCACCCATAGCCCAGAATGAGGCAGTGGAGAGCCAACTCCTGCCCTGCAATAGTGAGGCTGCTTGGGGGGGGGGCCAGTACTGCGTCCCAACCTGGGGGGTGTAGGAGAGCTGGACTGGCCAGGGTCATGCTCAGTGGCCTCTGCCTGAGACCTCTCACACACTCCCCTCTGCTCGCCTGCAGAAGACACGCTACGGCACCTACACTATGCTACTGCGTGCCAAGCTGAAAGCTGGCTCCGAGGACCTGGCCGCCTTTGAAGCAACACTGTTTGATGCAGCTGTCAACGAGGAGGACAGCCTCAAGAAATCCCGCTCCAGCCCCTCCCTCAACCTGGAACCAGCCAGTGGGTGCACCAAGGTCAAGCGCAATGTCTCGGAGCGTACCAGCCGCCCACCTGCTGGCAAACTGCAGAAATCCTAGAGGGCTGCACATTTCTGTTCCAGCCCATGGGGGCACTTGTGTCTCTAACAGTGGGAAACTGCATGACTCCATCCACCATGGGCACACGCCAGGGCAGACGGCTCTCATCCAGCCCATGGCACTTCAGCATGGTACCAGAGCCCACCCCCCCACCCCCCTGCTGCTGGAAAGATGCTGGGTGGTGCTGTCTCCAGCTCCTGCCCACCGCTGGACACCCATGGGGTGCACAGGATGAGACTGAATACCCCCACCCACCCTCCAGCATGACTGCACTGGAACGGAGGGCAGGTTTCCTGAGAAGGGGGGAATAACCAAAAATCCAACCACTGAGCTCAATTATTCAGTGTCAAAAGCAAAGCAGCACCCTTTCCTGGCCAGGACCCAGCCCCAGTTTCAGGGACAGATGGACGCTGGGGGCGAGGACCCATGAGAGCCATTTTTTTACAGCATCTCAAAGGCTGGCAGCTGGGCAGAGCCCTGGCCCCTCCCCCTGCTGCTGGTTTCTTACAGTTTTGAATGTTTTTGTGATACAGTTTTGCACTTTTTAGTACTGGCCTGAACTGCCTCACCTGGAGTTTTTGGGGAGCAATTTTGATGCTTTTGGAACTGTAAATCAGCCCTCCTGGTGTTTGTCTCCTGGAGGTGCTGTGGGGTTGCTGGGACCCAGCCTGCCCCCAGCAGTTACTCTAGAACTAGTTTTCTATGGGGCATGTTAGGAGCTGGCTTATCCTTCACAGTTTTGCATGAGCCACTCAAAGGGCTGGTGCCCTTTTGGCACTGGCCCCCAGGTGGAGCCCCCCCCCCCCCCACCACAGGGATCAGTGTTGCTGTAGGACATGACAGTCAGCAAGAGTTGAGCTCCTGGCCCAGATACACTGGGTGGGGGGGGGTGGGGAACCCAGCGTTCTATAGTCACACCATGTTTGGTGACCTTTGGCTCATCTCCATGCAAATCACTGTGGCCTACTGGGGCACAGGGAGATAATGAAGTAGATCAATTTCCAGACCCCAGCTGGTGTTCCGGTGCTGGATTATGCCTGCTGGCCACAGTCTATGAAGGTTCCTCTTTGCCCTCTTCCAGCTGAGCTAGACCCACCATGCCCCCTCCCCCAGCTCCTGCTGAAAGGGCTCCAAGGTGCTTGAGCTGGTGCCCCCAAGCATCATATCCAGGCCTTCCCCTCCCACACCTTTTCCATGATTGTGAAATGGGCCCCAGAGGAAGTGATAGGATAGCATGGGAACAAAACGGGTTGGTGAAGCGGAGATGTGCCCTGTGACTGGAGGGTCCTCTCCTACTCTGCAGGGGGGGCAGCAGGCACTCCCTGGCAGTCATGGCCCAGCCCTGTGGCTGCAGCTGGGGAAAGAGATTAGATCCACACGGATCTGGGGATGAATGTCAAGCACTAGCATCAGGCCACAGGGCCAGTCGGGGGAGAACAGGGATGCACATACCTAGAGACCTCGTATGATGGCAGCGAGGCAGCCACATCCCCTGGTACCCTCAGCTGCGACTGCAAATGCATCACTCTTTTTATTCTGCTCTTTCGAGTCTATTGCAAAAAATCTTTGTACAGCTTCTTCCATCAGTTACTGAAGTAAAACTTATGCTTAAGCAGCTGACTCACCCCTGGTGGTCCCCAGTGGCCCCTCCCTGAGAAGCACCATGACCTTGAGCCAGCAACGAGATACTGTCTCCCCATACCTGCTGTGATGGTGCAGGCATGGTAGGGGTAGGCCCCTGTTGGTTCCATAACTACTGGCGAAACTGAGGCCAGGTCAAAGTGATTTGACCAGGGAATAGTGCTGGGGGGGTGGCTGGGAATGAAGGAGGTGAGGCCAAAGGATGCAGACAGGGCTCAGCTGCACCCTAGTGGCGTGCATCCCATGCTTGGAACGCCCAGCTAAGTGCCTGCAGGGGGCCAGAGTCTCGCTTTCAGCAGGACACTGGAGAGGCCAAGCGCAAACATTCTGGGAGTCAGACCCTTTATTCACCTAACCCAAGAAACCTGATGAGGGATCTTTAAATAAGAGCGGAGGGGGGTTGGGTTCCACAGCAGGGCCAGCCAGGCTGCAGCCCGCCCTGCCAGAGGGAAGACGGACAGGCCCACGCCGGGCCAAGAGGCACTTGTATTCAATCCGCGGGCAGTGTGGAGGGCTCGCAGCCTCCCGCAGCCCTTCATTGCCCCAGTGTCAGTCACAGCCGGGCTACCCCGGGACCAGAGGGAGGCACCCAGCTGGTCAGTGAACCTGCTGCTGGCTGTGGGGTGGCTGGGCAGGCAGTGGGTGCAGCTTCAGAGATTCCTCTTCCACTGACTGGCTCCCATAGGCGCTGTCCTCCTGGAGGTCTATGGAGCAAAGAACCAGAGTAGTTAGCAGGGCAGCAAAGGCCCCTCCCAAACGGGGCAAAGGCAGGGGTTAAAGTAAGGGGGAATGCCCCAGAATGCTATTCCAGGCCCTCTAAAAATAGGGGAACACCCTGCAATGCTGCATTCTGGGGCCCCAAAAATTAGGGGGACATGCAGGCATGCTGAGTTCCAAGACCCCTAAAAATAGAAGGGCGTACCGGACCGAGTGTTCTGTCGCATCCCCTCTAGGCTGGAGGAAGGGAGGGGCTGTGGGCTATGGCCAGCCCAGCCCCTTCTCCCTCCACTCCCCTAGAGCGTAGGTGGCTCTGCCCATTCCAGCCAGGGCCTGGCTGTGCATGCGGCCAGACGCCAGCCTCTGGCCCAGGCTTCTTTTTGCTGATTTTAAAATGGATAGCCGTGTTAGTCTAGTCCAGTGAAAAAACAACAAGGAGTTGTGTGGCACTTGAAGACTAACAGAGACCCATCTTCGAAGCATCTGAGGAAGTGGGATCTTCTCCCACGAAAGCTCATGCAAAAAATAAATGCGTTAGTCTTCAAGTGTCACACAACTCCTTGTTCTTTTTGCTGGCCAGCACCACAGCCTCCTGGCCCCTGCCCAGCTCTTCGGCCAGGTAAGGGGACTTGGGTGGTCAGGCAGCTGGTGGGGAAAGTGTGGGGACAGGGAGGGTGTATGGGGAGGGGGAGAAGAGATTGGAATAGTGGGCTAGGGATTAGGAGGGCTGGAATGGGGGCAAGGAGCTTAGGGAGTGGGGACTGGGGCTGAGAAGGACATGGGGAAAGAGGTCTGATGGCAGCAGGAGTTGGGGGGGGGGCAGTAGTTGAGGTGCATGAGAGGGGCCTGCCAATTTAGGAGGGCTCCAGGGCCCCCCCAAATTATACTTTAACCCCTGGGCAGAGGTGTTCCACTGCTGTCCCAGCCCTGGCCCCACCCACACCTTACCTGTGCTTTGCATCTTGTTGGTGCTCTCTGCCTGGTGAAGTATCCGCACTCCCTCACTGAGCCCCATGGCATTCAACGCATCCAGCAACCCCGCCAGGCTGCCACCAGCAAGCTGGGGAGAGAAGACAGTGAGAGCTGGCACTGCAGGGGGGGGCAGCAGGGCAGAATGGGGGCTCCTCTGGCAGGGACTCACCTCGTAATTGAGTAGAAGGCTCCTGCTGGGGGAGGCTGTGTCCTTGTATGTCTCCACCAAGCTACTCAAGCCTAGTCTCTGGGCCAGCTCAGTCCAGTCCAAGCCCCTGCGGTCCTGGTTTAGGAGCTGCTCCAACGCCTGCAGTGTGGTGCTGTCGAGTGACAGGATGGTCCCTGGGTGGGGGAAAAGTCAACCCATGGATCAGCCCAGACATCGCCCCAGAGACCAGCCACATAGAAAGAAGGCGGTGACGAGGGAGGGGAAGCAGCGATGGCAGAAGCCGGCTCACCTGGCTTGGAGATGGCAGGCTGTGGATGCTCTGGGTCCCCCAATGAGGCACGCAGCAAGATCTCCCGCACCTGGGAGAGAAATGCACAGGATTCCTGAGCGTTGTCCAGCAAGCACCTGTGTATTGTGCCTTCCACTGTCCCTGCCTCCACTGGACTCAAAAGACAGCCTTCCTGGCCAACACACAATGGGGCTCCCAGCATGCCCCAGAGGGAGTGAGACAAAGCAGAACCCCCTGCCCCACTGGCCACAAGCAATTCTGTTGGCCCCTGACACCCTAGAGACCCTGCCTGCCAGAGCTGCACATTCCTGTTGACAAACGCTTCTGTCCTCCCTTGCAGCTCTGCCTGAGGGTGCCCTGGGGGCCAAAGACTGAGCCAGGCTTCTAAGAGGCCAGTGTGACAAGAAAACCCACTGCAGGAAAAATGGGCCTGCTCAGGAAGCAGCTCCTGCCTTGGAGAGGAAACTACCACAGACGGAGTGGCTGGCCTTCCTGCACTCACCTTTAAGGAGCCCAAATCCCACCTTGGAACCTGGCACTGGGTTCTACAAGACTCAGTGCCCACCACACCCTCTGAACCAGGGTTTAGCTCCTCCCACATCCCAAAAGCATCCCTCCCACAGAATTGTGAAATATTTGTCCTTCTGCTTGTTTTCACAGGACTTGGTACAAAGATACAACACAAATGTCCAGCCACCAATCCAGCCCAGGGCAGCTCCCGCCCCACCCCAACACTCTCAGGTGGCCAAGCCCCCCTGGTTTAACCCCTCAGGCTGTCTCTGTACCTTCTGGCTCCTGGTTAAGTCAAGGGGCATGTGTCTCCGGCGTTGCTTTGCACCCTGAGTACCAGGCTCCCTGCTCCTGGGCGCAGCAGCAGGGTCCTGCCATGTGGCTACATCCGACACACCCAGCTCCATGCCTTCCTCCTGCTCTTCAGCCTCGCTGCCTGCATCGCTGCTTGTTTCGGACGAAGAGGACCCCACTGGCTCATCATTCTCACACTGGATGTCTGCTCCTGGGGAAGGGGGTGGGGGCAAGGTCAGAGCCCACGCAGCCTGGGACCCAGAGGAAGGTAGGGTGCCAAGGCTGGGTCAGATTCCAACACACACACTTCCCACAAGTTGTTTGTGTTCTGAGGGGTGTCAGGGTACAGCTTGGGGAGGTTGGGTCACTCACCCCCCCCAGCACTGCCCCACCTTAGCCAGCATGGCTTTACCCCAGAGACCCCAACTAGCAGAGCGGCCCCTGCTGGAGCTGCCACTGTCTGGGCCAGGGCTCAGCAACTCAAAAGATAAGAATCATTTTTAAAAATTTCTTCAGTAACCAAGTGTTTTGAGAGCTGCAATGGATGTAGCATCCTGGTGGGGGGTGCTAGGCCAGGGTGCCAGCTGTAGGGTCCCCAGGTAGGACGGGGCAGAGCCTGGAGCTGCAAAGGGGCAACCAAAAAGCAACATGCAGCTCCAGTGACACAGGTTGCAGGCCTCTAGCTCTGACCTCACAGGCTCAACTGGTGCCTCCCACTAGTGGCGAGTTCTTCCACTAGCTCTACAGCCTTCCTGGGAGGGCCGGACACCAAGCACCTACAGAAAGTGGGCCAGTATGGCTGGGCCCAACTCAGGTGCTACAGAACACAGCGGGTGACAGCAACAGGCTCTGGGATAGCCAGCCCCAAGGGGTAGCAGAAGCATGTTACCTGCTCTAATGAGCATTTTGGTGAGGGTGGGGGAGCCCAGGCCTGCAGCCAGGTGCAGAGGGGTATTGCCAGAGAACGTCCGAGCATTGACATCAGCTCCCAGCTAGAGAGAAACATAGGCACCAGTAAGGAATGGTCGACAGCGATGCCCCAAGAACACACAGCCTTTGCATGCCAGGCACTGCACTGTGGGGGAACAATGGTGGCCACCCACACCCAGTCACAGCAGAGAAGGCTGGGGACTGGCACAAGGCCTGCATGACACAGTGGGGACAGTAAGCCGCACCCCCACTGGCAGGACTGTCTCCATGCGGCAGCCACATCTGAGGGTGTTCAAGTTAGTGAGGGACAGTACAGCAAGAAGGTGGCACTTCAGAGCCCCTGCCTAACACCACACCAACACGATAGACCCTCCAGCTGCCCAGCAAAGGGATGTGCCCTTCCCAGCCCAGGAGCCCAGCCCCACAGCAGACCAAAACTGGGAAATTTGACCCACCCCTCACCCAGCCCCTGGAGGTGGAGGGGTCCCCAGCCCTGTACCTTTGTTACCAGGTGGCCAACCATGTTGAGATTCTCCAACTCCACAGCCAGGTGCAGGGGCGTCCGCCCGCCCTGCCGCTCCTCAGCATTCACATCTGCTCCCATCCGCACCAGCAGGTCCAGGCAGGCCAGCTTCTTAAGCTTCACAGCCAGGTGTACGGGGAGCATGCCTGGAATGGGGACAGGCTTTAGCACTAGTGGTGGTATCACCCCCCAAATTCCTCCCTGTGAGGATGACATGCTCTCCCAGCCCTACCCCAACCATCCTGGAGGTGGGTTCAGACTACAGGGCCCACACTGGTGAGTGCCTTTTGCAATGCTGCCAACTCCTGCATGGTGGAGGGACCATCCCTGTCACCTGAATTGGAACCCATGATCTCAGGATCCAGGCCAGCTTTGGGGCCTCCAGCCCTTCCCTGGAAGTCCAGTGCCACAAGCGCCAATCACCCATTCCCTGAGCTCACCATGCCCCAGGCTGCCCCTCACCTTGGTAGTTGGGTGTGCTGATCAACAAGGGGGCAGAGGAGCCCAGGTGCCGCAGCAGCATCAGCAGCAGGGTCTCATCCCCTGCATGGAGCGCCAGGTGCAGAACTGAGTTGCCATAGCGATCTGGCAAGGTGGGGTCCGCATTGGCCTTCAGCAGTAACTCCACCACCCGGCGCTGCCTGGTGATCACGGCCAGGTGCAAGGGAGTCTGGGAGGAAGACAGGAGACAGCCTGCTCACCAGGGGGCAGAAAGCCAGCTGTTCACCATAGCAGCCTCCAGCCTCCCGCCACACAGGCGCCTCCCGGGGCTCAGGGACACCCCACAGGCACCTAGCTGGAGGAACGGGACTCCTGGCCCTGGCGAGCCAGGCCTCTGGCAGGATCTGGACCAGCCCAGGGAGCCTGAGGTGATGCTCTGAGAGCAGAGGGGTGGGAAGAGCCAGGGAAAGGAAGGAATGCTGGGAGCTGCCCTGGGCGGCACGGGGGTGGGGGTTTGGCAAGGAGCACAGGTCCCTCTACCTGATGCAAGTGGTTGGTGGCATTGATGATCTGCTGGTGAGGGATGCTGAGCACAATGGGGATCAACTGCTCAGCCACAGCCAGTTGCTCATGGATGATGGCGAGATGCAAAGGCCTGCGGATGGGGAGGAGATGGCGAGCTCAGGTCCACGTCTCAGTTACCTCCCACTGCAGTGAACCAGCACATCCCTGCCCCAGCTTAGCTGCATGTTCCGTGATCCTCCCACACTCCCTTCCCATTGTCCCTCAGTGCCACCACAGCAGTTCTGCACCCTACAGAATCTTACTGATCATTCATGGCCCTAGTCCTCTCCAGGGGGAACAAATCCCACACAAGTTGGCCCCATGGCCCACATGGAAGGAGCATCAACTTTCTCAGCCGAAAAGGAGGGAACTTGCAGGCAGGCAGGAGGTGGCACAGGTATAGGAGGTGCTCTGGGGGAGGGGGAGCTAGTGACGGCAGGCCACTCATGCCCAGGGGGCTGGGTCCCTATGGGGCCTCTTGAGGAAATAGTAAGGACAGATGCCCAGCACAACCCCCACAAAACCTGCACTCCTCATTGCTGGTGCTGCCCTGATGCAGCCCAGGGCTACCTAGCTCTGCCCCCTGGAAACTCACGTGTCTCCATTTTCATCCTGGGAGGCTGCCAGGTGCCGCTGCACCGCCAGCAGCATGCGGGGGTCAGCAGTGACCGAGTAGTCCATCAAGGCATGGGCGCTGCGCTGCGCCAAAGCCAGCATCCGCAGGCTGCAGAGCTGGGCTGGGAAGTGAAGCAGGGAGTCAGCATCTGGCCATGCAGCTCAGGGACCGACTCACTCTGCCAACACCCGAGGGTGGGGAATGCAGCCTGCCAGTTGTGCCACACCATGATTCCTTCCTGGCTCCGAGAATCCTACCCTAGCCCTCCATGGCCACCAGGGCAACACAGGGCCATGATGTTCCACACCCTTGTGTGTGTCAGACCCCTCTTGCAGGCCAGCTCAAGGACCGGCCCTTCACTAGCGCTCCTTGTGGTCATACCATGATGCTGAAGTTCCTGGAAACGGCTCTCCTCTGGCAGGCAGGGCAGCTTCTCAGCCTCTGCAGGAGGACGCTTGCCATCCTCCCCCTCTTCCATCGTGGTGGCCCTGGTCATCTGCACCCCCCCTGGGTAGCCACCCATGGGGTGGGAACTGGATGGGTAGATGTTGTTGTAAGGCAGCCCTGAGGAGTATGGGTAGTTTAGATTTCCACCTGCAGATTGAGTGGGAAAGACAGCTGTGATAAAGTCAGGATCAGGGGATGTCCTGCTGTAGCTCAGGAGGGTTGGGTCAGCCTAGGATGGATAACTTGTCAGCAGGCCACTGTCTGCAGCAACAGCCACCCCCTTCCCCCCCCTCAGGGAACAGCTCAACTCACCACCACCAGAGCCAAAGCCACTGCTTCCCCCGCCGGCCCCTCCCATGTGTGAGCCCCCTCCAAAGTGCTGGGGAAACTGAGGCAGCACCTTCTTCCGCTTCCTCTCCACCTCCTCTTTATCTGTGGGCAAAACACATGGGGCAGATCAGAGCCAGGGCCCAGAACCACAGGGCCCTGGCAGCTGCAGAGTCCTCCCCAGGGAGGCTGGCGGCTCTGAGTCGAGCCACATCAGGAGGGAGCCCCATCCCATGCGCCACTCACCTTCAACCACGGGGTAGTAGGTGAACTGTTTAGAGTCGCTCACGTCACCCCCTCGTTTCCGCTTCAGCTGTAGGAACACAGTGACGGGACGGTCGATCTTCGCCTTGTGGTAGGGCGGCGTGCGAAAGACGATGGCATACTGTAGCCAACACAGGAGAGGGAGTTACGCCCTGCTGCCTCATTCACAGCCCCATTCTCCCCACATCAACCCCATCACCAGAGCCTACCCACCCCTGATTCCACCCCCAAGCCATTCACACATCCTCCACACAGCAGAAAGGACTCAGTGTCCCCTATACAAGCACTCTGTCACCACTAGGGTGGCATAGGGACCCCTTCCCCCTCCCCACCCAGGACACAGCAGCCCAGCACCCATCCTGCCCACCGCACCTGCTTGTGAACATCCGTGGGGGAGAAGTCCCCAAAGGCCTGCCAGCCGTTTTCATCGTCCTCGTAGAACCGCACCTCAATGTCGTCTGGGAAGAGAAGGGGGCACTGACCATAGGGCTCCGTCATGGAGCCAGAGGGCCTTGCTGCCTTCTCCTCTCACATGACAGCCTTAGAGCCAAAGCAACTCTACATTCCGTTAGAACCTTGTAGCCTCCCAGCTTGATGCATTCACCACCCAGCCCAGCACCTCCTCTCATGTGCCAGCTACATCACTGCCTCAAGGACCGCCCCTCTCTGCCAGTGTGGCCATAGCTTCCCAGTCCCCAACCCTCTGCTGCTCTCTCGCATTCCAGGGGAAGCCACCAAGGTCAGGCAGCCGACATGGGTGACCAGATGTCCCAATTTATAGGGACAGTCCCAATATTCAGGGCTTTTCCTTACTCCTTCTTTGAGCAGGGGCTTGGACTAGGTGACTTCCTGAGGTCCTTTCCCACCCTCATTTTCTCTGCCTCCAAATAGGCACCTAATAGCCAGTCCCCTCAATTTTCACACTTGCTACCTTGGTCACCCTACAAGCTGATTCAAGGCAAGTTCAAACCTATCTGCCTAGAGTTCTCTACACCACATCCTCATCCTCCTCTACCTCTCCAGGTGTGAGTCACCCCACAGTCCAGACCTCCAGGGCCAGCACCAGAGCACTCCAGTCCAGGTGGCAGGCTAAGGACAGGTTTTGGAAAGGATGAATGAAGAGTATCTGCACGCCTTGGAGATGTGGTGCTCACAGGGGTGAGGACCAAGGACCCCCCCCCCATTCCAATCTGCAGATCATATGTAGTTCAAACAGGTTTTTCCTCACATTTCAGTCTATCCCAGGCTGTGCCTCCTCCATCCAGGATGCTGCCCCAGCAACATCTCCTCCCTACCCCTTCTCTCTGGTTTTTCTTGTGACCCTCAGCCTCCAACTTTCCATCCTCCTATCACAGGGGCCTTCAAAGGAAAACGCTGTCTGCTGTTTAGCCAGGCTGGGTCAGAAGAGGCTTGCCTGGATGGGGAGGGTGGAGCTCCTGCTAACCCCAGGGCATCATAGACACACGAGGCGCAGAGAGAGCCCAAGACCCACATGAGAACTAGCTCCACACCCCCAAAAGTAGGCCCAGGTGGGTTTTGGCCAGGCTATGTCTGGGAAAGGATCCAACTGGTTGCCGACAGGCTCCTTACCTTTCTGAACTTTATCACACAACAAGTAGACCTCATCCCCTCCTCGCACTGAGCCAGCTGTCTTATCCATTCGGGAGATCTTCAAGTTGGAAGCCCCAGGTGACTCTGTGGAACAGGAAAACATTTTGTGCTCAGCCACAGAGGCACTGCCCAGTACTGGGGATGTGTGGCAGTAAAGCAGAGGGGTGGAGAGGGAACACGGACAGAGTGCAGGGGAATCTCCAACAAGTCACACCCAAGTCATGGCAAAGTCCCTGACCAGTGATTCATTCCTGTCCCATCCGCCAGCCTCCCTTTTCCCAAACATGTCCGCGAGGGAGTGGCTCCTGCACAGAATGCTGGGAAGAACAGGCAACCACAGAATCTGTGCCGACCTGTTACAATCAAGTCTACACGCTGGCAACACTACCCAGGGGCAACACTCTGGGGGTCCAAGAGAAACCCCCACCAAGCTAGCAGATGAGGGTTCCCAATGAGGGTGCACCCTGCCCTGGCCGCCTGCCCAGTGGGCAAGTCCAGAGTCCAGCAAAGATGTACCAGGAGGAATCTCCCACCTGCTCCTTGTCAGGTGAAGGAGGCAGCACTGGCCACATCTGTTGGCCACTCTCTGCATGGGGAGAGGGGGGCGGGGCTGAACAGACAGCAGGCCATCAAAGCCCACAACAAATTCTGGGTCAGATCAATCCCCAGCCATTGGAGGTCCAGGAACACAGACCCAATCAGTGCACATGCAGCATCATGCCACACCCCAGGCAGCCCTGGGCACATAAAGCCTGGCTAGCCCTGCTCTTACTGCTGTCATGGATTGGGTCCGAGATGACAGGGTTCAGGGGCAGCGTGAAGTTCCCATTGCTGTCGCGAAGGTAGGCAGTGAAGCGGAGACGCACAATGCTCAGATCCATCACCTTCTTCAACTCCTTTGCCTCCAGCTCAATCTCCCGCAGCTCCGACTCTGTGAGAGAGAGGGAGTGGGAATCCAGGTTATGGACCGCTGGGACACAGGCAAGGATTCTAGCTCAGAGCCTCCAATCTCTCCCAACACGCAGCCTACACAGGGGTCTGCAACCCTTGGCTCTGGAGCCACATGCAGCTCTTTGGCTGCCTCTTTGTGGCTCCTGGTTCTGCCCACCACCGGGGGACCCTACAGGCAGCCTGCTCCTGGTTCTGGGCCTCCCCCACCCCTACCAGGGGACCCTGCGGCTGGTGCCCTGGCCCAGCTTTCCCCAGCTCCCACCAGAAAACTACACCTATTGCGGCTCTCAAAACACTTTGTTATTGAAGGAATTTTAAAAATGGCTCTTATCTTTTGGGCTGCAGACCTCTGGCCTACACCAAGCACCCTTTCAGAAGGCACTAGCAGTCCAGCTGTGAGTCTGTGAGTCTCCCCTGAAGACTGTTCAAGGGGCAAGCCCCACTCCAGACCCCATGACCGCTAGATCCTTTGCAACCAATATCTGGACACCTTCCATCTTGATTCCCCAGCTCCTCCCTCCCTGCAGCTTGTGCCAGATCCATCCCCACCACAGCTGCCTGAAGCTGTGCCAGGGCTCCTTCACTGCTGCCTGTGTGCAGAACACCTGGCTTCATAGTGGAAGGGCTCTCACCTGTCAGCGCCTGATTTCTGTTGCGCATCTTCTGCTGCTTTAGCTTGTCTTTCATGATCTCCATCATATTCTTCTTGGTCACGTGGAGCACCCCAAGGTTGTTGAATCTGAGAGAGAAGCCCAATGGCCAGTCAGAGAGAGAGCATAGGAGAGTGGAGAGGGGCAGAAGACGGTGAATGGCAATCATGGAAAAAAAGCTAAAAAAGACAAAGGGGGGTTGAACCACAGGGAGGTGGGGGATAAAGGGCCAAGGAGCTGGCTATTTAAGGGGGTGTCAATACAGAAGCAATCCCAAGCACTTGGGAAAGGATCAGTCTATCTCCAGCGGGCAGAGAGCAGCACTCTAGGAAAAGGCCAGATGGTCTGTGAGTGGCACTCCTGGCAAACTTGAGAACACAGCCCTAATTAGGGGAACCCAAATCGGATCAGGGGAAGGCATCTGAACCTAACTCCCCCCCCCCCCCCCCCCAAGCCTGCCACAGATCTAATTTTCCCCATCCACCCTTCTGTCGTCCACTGCTGTGCTTTGATCGACTCCTGATTCAAAGAGGAGCAGGTCAAAGCATTCCTACAAACTGTGAACGTGCATGCAGGGCACACACACCTGTTCGCCATGGCAGGCTAGGGTGGGGTAAATTGCAGACAAGCCCTGAGCTGATCATATCCATCTTGATTTTTAATTGGGGTTACTAGGGCTAGAGGTTAATATTCAAGAGAACCAGACATCCAGTGCCTGCCTCAGCCCAGTGGTGGGGAAAGACCGTGCAGTCAACTGTACTCATGTTTCTGAGAACCTCATTACTTTCCCAGCACTTTCACTAGCCCTTGGTGACTCATGCCTGATCAAAACAAAATTGCTCCTGTCAGAGGAACAGATGCCTCCCGCCACCTCGGGATTTCCACGTGCATTTGTTCACTCATTCACATAGTCCTCCACAGAGTCCCCCCCCCCCAGTCACTACAGTCAGCTAGGAGCTCTGGCAACTTCCACACAAGACTTGCCGGAGAGTTTCACGCAAGGGATTAGCGGATAAGCCCTTTCCACATGGGCTCGTCATTTGTGACAGCGGATAAGGCCCTGGCTAGAGAGCAGAGGGCTGCGACTCAACAGGCAGCTGCTGCCTGATGCAATGCACAAGTCATGTCCATCACTGTTGGTGCAGAGGATCCAAGCTAACAGCCAGAGGAGGTCTGAGGGATGGAGCGTTGCTGAAAACAGTAACACTGACCTGTAACACTAACATCACCCGGTATCCACTCTGTGCAGACAGGCCTCTGGCCCAAATCCCGAGCAAACCTTCCCTAGCCCCAGGCATCAGTACGTACTGGGCTGTCATGTCCTTCGGTCCCACGGTCACGATGCAGTTGCCGGCCTCGTTGCACTGCTTCCCCACCAGGCTGTGGGCATGCACTCGTGGAGGATCACTGTGGGTCACCAAGTCCACCTCAATTCTTGCCAGGCCTCCATAATTGCAGATCTGATGGGAGAATTGCAGATCTGATGAGGCAGCCAGAACTCTCCTCCCTGAGGTGATCTCCAGGCAGGTGTAGGTGCACAGGCCTGCAACCTCCATCTGCCCACCCCTTGACATGCTATCCCTGGGGTCACCACCCTCTGTTGCATCGCTGCCTCTATAAACATCTCCCCAGGGGCCACCCTCCCCAACCTCTTGCAGTCAAAACTCCACGTGCAGGACATGGTGTGCCAAAAAGCCCAGGGACTCAGAGCTGCACAGAACAGAACTGTCTCCTCAACACCTGCTGGATGCTCACCTTGACAGTGGGGTAAGTCTTGCGTCCCTTCTCACTGGAGGCGCCGGGCAGGCCACCATGCGAGGGGCCTTCACACCCATACCGGAACCGGAACCCACGCTGCAGAACCAGAACGGCATGTCATTGCCCTGCAGAGCCCCTCAGCCAAACAGCCCCAACAAGCCGGGCACTTGGGAAAAATCCCCATTTGATGCCGCAGACAGTCAAGTTAACCACCTAATGCACACACTACCAACCACTGTAGGGATGGAGTGAGCACTGGCCAGAGGAAAATCCCAGCTACTCCACTCCCAGCTTCTCCTAGCAGGCAGTGCTGTGGTTAGGAGATGCTGCCTACAGGGAGCTCACAGCTACTCCAGCGTGAGACGGCCTGCAGGACCCTCACCTGTTTTGGCTGCTCGATGATGACAAGATAGGGCCCTTCAGCTGGAAAAGAGAAAGGACAGACACCAAGTGAAGAACACATGCCTGTGTGTAGTGCCAAGGCTTAAAACCAGTGGCTGAAGAGGGAGCAGGATCAATGGTGGAGATTAAATCAGTTCACCCTCTTCTGTGGCTGGTACCTGTGTTTTGGGAGCAGCAGCAAAAGCAGACAAGGGGCAAGGGCTGTGCTGAAGAGGGAAGGAGACGGAACAGGCCTCCACACTCCCATGAACCCTAAGGTCACCGAGGATGTGGATCCTGGGAAATGAGCCTGCGTCAGCCTGCAGCCAGCCAAGTACAGTAGGCTCCCCACAGCCGAGGGGGAATTCCTGCCAGTCCCAGCAGGATTCACACCAGCCTCAGTGACCTGGGATCATGATCCGCCCGAGACACAATTTGACATGAGGCAGCTTCTCGGGAATTCCCCGCTCCCTGTGTGCCAGGTCTGAGGTCGAGGAGCCTCCCATGTCCCAGACCCTGAGCGAGTGCTCGGCCAAGACCTTACCTGTCTCCATCAGCGGCTCCTTCTGCTCCATCATGTGGGAACTGAACTGGAAGTCGTCATAGTCAATCCCGTCCAGGCACTGAAGGGGGTGGAAGGAGTGAGATCTCCCGGCATGGGGGCCCCCCCCACAAGGCACAGCAGGGGGCAGGGACCCTCCCCCGAGCAAGACGCAGGCTGAACGGAGACCCCAGCCCAGGGCGGCCCGAGGGAGATCCCGATCCTGCCCCCCAGATCCCGCCCCAGCCCAGGGCGGCCCGAGGGAGACCACTGCAGATCCCGCCCCCCGGAAAGCGGGGCCGAGCGACCGCAGCGCGGCGGGCCGGACTCACCGAGTTGTAGGGCTCGTCCATGGCGGAGCCGGAGCCGGAGCCGGGGCCGGGGCCGGGCCTGCGGGACGGGAGCGGGCGGTGAGCGGGGCCGGGCCGCACCGCCCGGAAAGTCCCTAGAACCCCGGGCCGGGGCTGGAAATGACGGGCCCGTACGTCACCGCCCAGCCCCGCCCCC
>ML682075.1:1408770-1489077 GCA_007922195.1 Podocnemis expansa | reverse complement strand
CCCCCTAACCCTGCACACCCAGCCAACCCCCCCACACCCAACCACCACACCCCCCACCCCAACCACCACACACCTCTACACTCCACCCCCTAACCCCGCACACCCCAACTGCCCCACACCCAACCACCGTACACCTCAACCCTCCACACTGCACACACCCCCACACCTCTACACCCCCAACCTCCCCCACGCCACACGCCACACACCCCAACCCCCTACACACACTGCCCTGTGCACAACAGGCTGTGACCAACTCCCAGTAATCCTTCACACCGCATACGACCAGTTCCCTTACCTTAGTCGTACTCCAGTCCGCAACATTGACTCCGCTGCACACATCTCATAGTCTGGGAGCCCCTCCACGCACACAGGGCAAACATGCACACACAAACACAGTCCGATCCCCCTACACACACCCTCTCTGAGGTGTCAGTGTGGAAGACTTACTCCCCTGTCCACACACACCCCCCCAATCTCTAAGCCTGTCCACACACACACACCGTACGTCAGGTGGCAGTCCAAAAAGCAGCCAGCTCGCACCACAGCAATGCTGCCAGGCTGAATGTGACACAGAGTCTGAGGGGCGGTGCTGAGGAGAGCTATGCAAACCATTTCCTATCCTTGTGAAACACAGAGGGAGTTTTCACCCTCAGTGTAAGAGATTCACAATCAGTCAGTCCCTCTGGCTGGCTCTGCAGACAGACAGCGATGGGGGCGGCCCTGCCCTAGGCCGGAAACTCCAGCAGGGTTGGCTGCTTTCCCCCCAGCCAGCTCTTGCTTCTGCTCTGAGTAGTGATCCCAGCACCAGGCGCCGCGGGAGAGCCCAGCGAAGATTCCAGGGTGTCAGGGGTTTGCCCCATCTCCTCCACCCACAGCCCTTCCACCCCAAGGCGGCTGCATTTCAGAGGTGGCACATTTGTCAAGTGTTTAGGGGCTCTGCCACCAAAAGGCAGCAGGGACCACATCCAGCTGCACAACCCTTCCCCATGAACTTCTGCCCCAAGGAGTCACAGGAACGCAACACCAAGCTACTGGGAACACACCTCAAACCAGCCCTGTGTGCATGCAACTGCCCCCCAGCCAGAGCCCCCCCAAGATGTGCTGCCAACAGCTTCACATGGGCAGAATGTCCTGTGCGCTCATTGCTGCTGCTCACACCTCCCCAAAGCCACCCTCCAGCCTGTCTTTACACCACCACCGCTCTCCCCCTGCCCCCCCACTCCAAGCCCTCAGCCAGTCAACTCTTGCAAGCCAAGTCCTGTAGGGATGTCCTTAGACCCCTCCCTCTTATTAGCTCCTGCCTCTCCCTCAGTTCACAGAGCCAAATATTAACCCCCAGCATCAACTGGTGCTTCCTGTTCCCTCAACCCGGGCTCTGAGCCAGATCTCACAGCTGCATGGATGTTCTGACCCAGCCAGACCCCTAAGAACAGGGCAGGGAGAGAGGGCACTTTCCCAGCTCACCCCCCATGCCAGAGATGACAGCAAAATGGCTCCTGTGAGATGTGTCTGGCCTGCACTGAGGCCCCTCTCCCCTGCCCATCTGGCTACAGAACAGGACAGCTGGGATTGCAGCTCAGAAGGGGTCCCATCTAACCCAGCCAGGGAGGAGGGATGTTAAGGGCAAGTCTGGGCTACTGAGAGGAGAGCAGGACTGGAAACAGAGGGCCTCAATCAAACCCTGCATGGGCAGCAGTGGGTCAAGCTTCCACAATCCCCCTCCACCAGCAACTCCCTACTCCCTAGGAAGGAGGTGATCTGCACAGCCCACTCAGCCCTTGGCCCCTCTGCTCTTGCAGCCAGATGTGTGGCTTGAGCCCTACCCACTGAATGGAAGCCATCAGCAACATGGGAATGGTTTTCCAATGGTACCGTAGGTGTGAGCCAGGATCAACAAGGAGCACTGTTCCCTCAAAGCTGTGCCCATGTGTGCACGCACACAGGTCATCACACTTGCGCACACAACAAAATAAAGTGCGCACAAAAAAAAATTCAATAGTGCTAAAATTGGTGCTCACAAAGAAATGTTTTTGTGCACACAAAGAAATTGCTTGCGCACACAGTCTACGAGTAATTAGAGGGAACACTGATGTGGAGTCCCTCCTGGCCATCTAGTCCCTTTCCAGATCGTCCCCCCCCCCATCATTAAGCATCCACAGCATGTTTCGGATTCTTCAGTGCTCTCATACCATGAATTTCTGAATCACCAGCTGCTGGCAGGTCCCACTCTGGGGATTTCAGCTGCGTGGGGGAAGAGTGTGGGGAAGAAAGGGGATTGTACAGTCAGTGACTCATTTTCTTCAAAAGTCAAAAGGAGGAAAAGCTTTTCAAGGAGACTTTCCCTCCACTCAAGGTCTCTAGCCAGGGGCTGACCTGCCTGCGCTCTTCTACCATCTCATTCCAACCAGCCAGCCTTGTTATGGTGGAAGCACTAAAACCATGGGGGCGGGGGGGGGTGCTGTAGAAACCTTTGGGGATGTAATTAGGGCTCAGAGAAGGATCTGGGCCATTTGGTGGCAGGCAGAGAATCCAGCATCACAAAGCAAGTCTGGGCCTCTCAGCTACAGCACAGAAAGCCACAGAGCATGGACAGCACATTATGGCACCCCCTCATGCTGCCTTGAAACTGGGGAACACCATCCTCAGCAAGTCAGATTTAGGACAGCCCATCAGAACAGGCAACCATCTTATGAGCACTTCTGCATCAACATCATCTGGCACTTTTCATAAAGGAGAGTGAGGCTTGCACCATGTCTTCAGGCAAAATGAGTTTCCCTTGCGCACTGTTTTATTCGATAGAGATTATTATACCATGGCAAGTGCCTTAAGCAACATGACTAACCTCTGTCATATGGCCCAGGTGCCGTGGAGCCTTCCTTTGGAGTACTTCATCATCACACGCACACACTTGGTGCTACAGCCTTGTTACAGATGGTAGGCCAAAGAAACGCATCTGGCTCTTGGCGCAGAATGTGGGGGGGGCTTAGAATGATCCTTGATTCAAAGTCTTGGGTCAGCCTTAGAAAAACCTCTTGGCCCCCGCAATGATGGGCTTCACCCTTAGCACAGAAAGATCCACTGTGCCAAAGGAGTGGGGCTGATGACAACGATCTTCATTGGGCACTTTTGGCTCTTAGATACCCTGGGTGCAGGCCCGGTGCACCTTAAAGATAAAGCCAGAGGCCCTGAATTGCTGGTCCACAGAAAGCTGATGTATGGCTACTGCCTTACACCCCAGAAACAGCTGCATTTCAGTGATCACTGTGTAATCGCTTTTTAACCTCTTTCACCCTGAAGGAAATCAAAGCCAGCATGGAGCAGCATCCTCTTCCATCTGTCCTTGATCAGCTGATCTCAGCTCCTCAGACATACACTATCTAGTTACCTCCCAGTGGAAGCAGTTTTCCTCCCCATCCACCAGCAAAGTGACATTTTGGCCTCTTTTAAGGTGCACGTGAGCACTTAGGCATGACAGATCCTGTCAGCAAGGTCTCCAGCACCTGAGTTCTGGATGCAAAGCACGTGCCAAGAGTTGCCACTTCAAACCGACCCAAAGATCTTCATTTCCCTGGCCTATTTTGCACAGCTTGGAGCAGGCTGGGAGAGCCGGCAGGCACACAGTGCCCTCTGCAGGAGAAGAAACTGCTGAGCTGACTGTCATCCAAACAGACAGCTCCAATTCAGACAGCTCCAGTTAGGGGCCTGGCAGGGCCAAGAAAAGCCAAAGAACTCTGTTGTTTCACGTCTGCAGCTCCACTGAGTATGACCCTGTATTGCAAGTGCTATTTCTGCAGCAGCATCTCAACCTGCTAACTCGCCCACCTTCTCCTCCTCCAGAAGGAAGTGGCATGCAGTCCACCCCTGAGATGGATACCGTAAGAGTGCCCAGAGGCTGCAGGATGAGTGGATGTTTCAGAGACACTGACAGAGTCCTAGATCGGGGCCCAACGTGGGCTTAGAGCTAGCTATGCCTCTCATATCTGTGCATCTCACCCCTCTTTGCCTGTGGGTGCCTCTGCACCATTTATCTGTACTGGACAGCTTATCGCTGATCTCAGCTCATTTCTTATTTATCAGCACCCTCCTCTCAGTCATAGAATCATAGGGTTGGAAGGGACCTCATAAGGTCATCTAGTCCAACCCCCTGCCAAAAAAAGCAGGATCACTCCCACTAAATTATTCCAGCTAGAGTTTTATCCAGCTGGGCCTTAAACATCTCCAACCACCTATATCACCCTCCTAGTAAGAAATTTTTTCCTAAAATCCAGCCTCGACCTCCCCAGCTGCAACTTGAAACCATTGCTCCTTGTTCTGTACTCTGTTACTACTGAGAACAGCCGAGCTCCATCCTCCTTGGAGCATCCCTTCAGGTAGTTGAAGGTTGCTGTCAAATCCCCCCTCAGTCTTCTCTTCTGCAGGCTAAATAAGCCTAGTGCCTTCAGTCTTTCTTCATAGGGCTTGTGCTCCAGCCCCTTGATCATTTTTGTTGCCCTCCGCTGGACTCTCTCTAATTTGTCCACATCCTTTTTGTAGTGGGGGGCCCCAAACTGGACACAGTATTCCAGATGCGGCCTCACCAGTGCCAAACAGAGGGGAATGATCACATCCCTCGATCTGCTGGCAACACTTCTTGTGATGCAGCCCAGTATGCCATTGGCCTTTTTGGCAGCAAGAGCACACTGTTGACTCATATCCAGCTTCCCATCCACCAGGACCCCCAGGTCCCTTTCTACAGTGCCACTACTTAGCTGATCGCTCTCTAGCTTGTAGCAGTGCATGGGATTTTTCCGTCCCAAGTGCAGGACTTTGCACTTGACCTTGTTGAACCTCATGAGATTTCTATTGGCTCACTGCTCCAATTTGTCGTACCCTCATATCCTGCACAGATTCACCAGCCCCACTCTCTGCTTCATCCTTCATGCAGTATCTAACAGCAAGTGTGGGAGCAGCGCAAACCCTGCAAGATACCAAGAAGGACTGTGTTTGGTGTTTTCTCCGAGATGTGCATGCCCAACAGGTGTTCACTGCAGTCCTCAATGAGGAGGAGGGAGGGAGGACTGCTGTGAAGGGGCTGGAGAAGCCTGCACCAACGTGTCAACGGCTGGCAAAACTGTGCAGAGAAGTCTATGTCATCACTCTACAGATTTTCTTGTGGAAGGCTCTCTGCTATTAGTGAGGATGGACTGGATTTCCTCTGAGCATCTCCCTCTGTGCTTATCGCCCACCCAGATCCCAGGCTGGGGAAAACGTGACTACCAGCGAAGCTGTGGAGAGCACTGGCAACCCATTTTGCCTACGATTTTAATCTTCCAGCTATTTTATTTATAAATCACCAGCTTTGTTCATTGACTTATTAAGGCAGTTTGGTCCATTGTCAGTTTTGTCCTCCGCCCCCCTCCATCACTACACACCCAATCTGCTTACCCACAGCTCTAGGTTTGCCCTTTCCCATCCCCAGAACTTCACTCATCCTGTACACATTGTGGCATCCACACAGCTAAACTAGACCCTGCAGCCCTCCAGAGTGAATCTATCCAACCCTCGGACTGGCATGAAGTCCTGGGCTCTAGAACATTAGCATCCAGACAACCTGTTCCAGAGCTCCAAGCCATGCTACAAAGACGGAATCAACTCTCAACCCTCCTGTGAGACACTTGAGTGGACAGGCAAGTAGCTGTTTGTCCTTGGAGCTGCACATTCAAGGGACACTTAGGGACCTAGAGAAGGGACAGCAGCAAGAACTCATTTGCAAAAGGCTTCCCTGGTCTCTTCCTACTTCAGATCTGCCTCCCAAAGAATCCCAATGGCACATGGGTGATGAATTCATCCCACGCCCAGACCCACAATCCCCCATGTACAATCAACATCAGTTATGCCCTCCCTGGAATCTACCCCAGCTCTTCCTGCCCCATCCTTCATTTCCCTAGAGACAGCATACTGCAGATCTGTCCCAAATTCTCCAGGACAGTTCCATTCTCAAGTCACCCATTTTGCAGCCCTCAGCTACCAGTCACGAGGTAGCCCAATCCCAAATTTCAGCCTCCCACCAACTGCCAAGGACACTACACACCCCGCCACCAGCCCTTCTGCCCCAATCCATGTGGTTCCAGAGCAAGTTGCTCAAAGAGAAGAGTGGACATTTTAGCCCTTTACAGAAAGGATAGAAACTGGTTAACTGGCTTTGAAAACCTGGTGCAAGCTCAGTTTTGTTGCAAGAGAGGAGCAGAGACAAAAGGCAAGATCGTAGTTAGACCCATGTACTCATCCATCAGCCACAGAACTGCTTGAAGGCGTTCCAGATGCTCAGGGACGTAACTAGGGCAGGGCAACTGGAGCAAAACCCCAGGTGCAGATTTGTGTGGGTACCAGACACTTCCTGGCCCCAATGAGGAATGTGTCTTAAAGGCACATTCCTCAGGGAGCCAGGGAAGCCACTCCTCACCCTGCTTTGGCTGATAATGGGGTAGGGACTCCCTGGCTGGCTCTGGCTGTAATAGGGGAAGGGGCTTCCAGGGGTAGGGAACCCCTGCCCAGCTCCAGTCGTGGTGGGGGAAGGGGCTCCCCGCATGGCTCTGGATGTGGTGGGGTAGGGAGCCCTACCCCCACCAGCTCTGGCCAGTGGGGGGGTCAGATGAATGGGTCCCGAATCAGGGCTCAGGTGTGTGGGGTGGGTGCCTTTGGGGCTGCTTGTCCTGGGTACCCAAATGCCTCGTTATGGCCCAGAAGATGCCTTTACAACCCAGATAGAGACAGGAACACAGCCTCAAACTTTCTTTAGGTGGTCTACCAGTGGTCTCCCAGCCACTGAGCAACTCAAGAGATAAAAAGCCTACCCAGGGTGGTCTGACAAGGGGTCTATGCATGCCCCAGACCTCGGGTGACACAGGACCTTAGAGATGGTCAAGAAGAAAATATCAGGGGCTTCCAGAGCAAAAGCAAAAGCCATCACCATAAGAGCAAGTTCTGCTTCCCCTGAACAAATCTGGGCCAGATGGTGACCGCCTCACCTTGGCCATCCAACAAGGCAGTGGGGCGCACCACAATGGGCGCACAACCCAATGTGTGCCTCCTTGCCGCCAGGAGATCACTAGACACTTACAACAGCCCTCTAAAGGTTCCCCTTAAGACTATCAGACAGAGTAATTCTCTTCACTCTACTCCTGGACCTCAGACTTGACTGAATGGGACAAACCTCCCCCTTTTGACACATGCACTTCGGAGCACTGGAGACCTTCTGGCGACCACAGAACCTGGGTTAGTCTCTGCAATTGTCAGCGCATGCAAAGGGAGTCTGCTGCTTCAGGGGCAATGACAGCAAAACAGCACCTGCTCCCCACTGCTGCATGCACGGCATGGCGCGGCACAGCACCGGGGACCCACGCTGCCTTCCCTGCAAGCCAAGAGCGCCACAGAAGTGTCTTTCTCCTTAGACATCTCCAGTGGTCTGAGAGCTGCGCTCAGGGAGTTAGAGCCGTGCTTGTCTCTCGACACAAAGGGGCTGCAGGAACGTCACAGCGGAACATTTTGCTGGAGGAGATGGCGAGATCCCTGCCCGTCCTCCAAACCCTGGATGAGTCTGCGAGGCTGGCGTTCAGAAAGAAGCCAGTTCTGTTCGTCACCGGCTCACATCAAAATCAAGTCGGAGCTAAGACTTCCCAGGCCCCACTCCGAGGTTATCCACCGGCGCGGCGCGGCGCGGCGCGGCACGCAGGACCCGCCCTTCAGCAAACTGCCCGGGCCGAGCAGGGGCGGCGGACGGGGAGGGGAAGGAAGTTGGCCGGGGCGAGACGCGAGCTGGGAACAGGCGGCAGCGAGCTCAGCTCGGCCGGCGCTCGCCCACCGGCCGCCGGGACCCAGCGAGGCCGAGAGCCGCGGAGACTGGAAGGAAGAGCCGAGAAGTGACCTACGCCCCTCCCCGATCCGCCCCCAGCTCCCCGTTCGTGGGCACCAGACCGGCTCCCACCACCCCCGGAGCCGTCAGAAACCAGCCCCGCCCCGGGGCCCAGACCCACGTCGCCGATCCCCCGGGCCGGGCCGGGCCCGGATCCCAGCGCCGCTCCTCGCTCCCGCCGGCCCAGGAAAGTCCCGTCCCGTCCCTGCCCCGCCTCCCGGGGATTCCCGAGCGGGCCCGGCCCGCGTCACGGGACCAGCCCGGGCGGGGCCTCCCCTCCCGGGCCCGCCCCCGCCCACGGATCGGGCCGCCGCGGGGCCGGGGACCCCCGGGGCAGCCAGCACCACGCCCCAGGGTGGCCCCCGGGCCCGAGGGTTGGACGGGCCAAGTGCCACACGGCCCCGGCTGTTCCCAGGGCTGAGGCTGGGCCTCCTGACCCGGAGCCCTTTGTGGGCGCCGGCCACCAGCTGCCAGCCGAACCCCTCCTTACCCTCACCCGGCCCGGCGGGGAGGAAGGCGGCCCACACGCTGCCAGCAGGTTTGGCACCCGCCAGGCAGGGCCGGCTCTGCTGTGAGGCAGGAGACAGTTCCTAGGGGCACCTGGCCCCCGAGATCAGGCTGGCTCCCGCCTCTTCAGCTCTTTCCTAGCAGCTCAGGCACTGTTAGTCCACCTGCAACTTAAGCCCTAGAGGCAGAGTGCACTTTAAATCCTTCTGCAGGCAGACACTGGAGATTTATTCACTTCAGGAAACCGTTTTCAACCTCCACGAATGAGATGGGAGGGCACATCAAAATTTGGCTTGGGGTGCCACAGCCCCTTGAGCCGGCCCTGCCACCAAGTGGCCTCGTGGGCGGGCGGGATCTACCTCCACATGCACGCCCAGAGCACAACCCCATCTTCGAGGGCTCTGGGAGCACCAGGAAGGGACATGGGGAACAGTCAATTAAGGATCCACTCCCAAAGGAAATGGAGACCTCTGGAGAAGAGTCCTGCAGAGCCAAAGCTGCTCCTTAACATATTGACATACACACCCTGCTCTTCCCCAGCACCCTCGAGGTCATGGTGATCATTCCCCAGCCATGGCAATGGAGAAGGAGGAATGCAATGTATTTTGGGGTGGGATATTCAGACACCACTGAGAAACTTACACACTTCCCCTCTCACTGTGTGCCTCAGTCACTGAGGTGCTTTCAAAAACCCCTCCCTTAAAGGTTACTGAACAGCTGGGAACGAGGAACTGAACCAGCCTTGTATTACCAGCAAGGGCTTGGTGAACTAGCAGTGGGCCATTGACCACAGTTTAGGAACTACGGCCAGAGAGGTTTGGGAACCTGCTATGCCAAACCCACGCTGCTGACCTGCCTGCAAAGGAAGAGCTCTCTTCACATGGGGCTGATTTCCCACTTTATTATTGTAATTTCATTTTTCCACTTTTTTTCCCATATATTACTTAGAAAATATTCCTCACACTCTTCTCTGGCTCACAGGTCATGGTGAATTTACAGGCCCAGCCCGTTTGAAACGTGGGTAAGGCAGGAAGCAGAGCACCATCAACACACACAGCAGCAAATCACACAGCCACTCCATTCACTTTACTACAGCTGGGAGACTGATCCCCACCATGCCCAGCTCCCCTGTGCTTGTAAGGATCAGCCTCAGGAAAACAGATGACAGGGCTTTAACTACAGCAGGGCAAATGGGGCAAAGCCCCTGCTGCAAATCTGAGAGGATGCCAGACGCTACCTGGCTGGGAAGAGGAATGTGCCTTAAAGGCACATTCCTCTGGGAGCTGTGGAAGGTGCTCCCAGTCCCTGCCCAGTTCTAGCCATGCTGAGCTGGATGGGGGTGGGGGGACTTTCCCAGCAGCCCAGCTCAGCGCAGCCAGGGCCAGGCAGTGAGGTGCCTAACTCCACCCTCCAGCTCAGAGCGCCAGCATACCCCCAGCCCAGCCCTGGCTGCAGTTAGCCACCGGCAGGGAAACGACCCCCCCGACTTGGCTTTGGCCACTGAGGTGGGGGGAGAGACCTCCCTGCCACTGGGATGGATGGGCACAGATCAGGGCCCAGATGGGGTGGGGGGCACCTTTGGGGCAGCTTGCCCCAGGCACCCAAATCCATAGTTCCAGCCCTGATAGATGACATACACTGGCTCACTGGGCTTGTGTCCTGAGTTAGGTAAGAATCTCCTCATGGCCCTGTGGGAGAGATGGCCATGGTCTATGCCTGATGAAGGCAGGAAAGCATCCTTGCAGGTAGCATGCTGTTTCCAGTCATAGCTGCTATGTTCCTCTACATTTTACATGTCCAAGGCACTTACACAGCACAGGTAGGAAAGGAAGGTTGGCCATGTGCAAAGAGGCATAGCTGAATCTGCCATTGGGGAAGTTGCTTCATCTTTCCCTGCCTCCATGTCCCTCATCTGTAACATGGTAGTAAAGATGACCTCCTCCTGAGGGGCTGGGAGGCCCAGTCCACTAAAGAGAGTGAAGGGCCCTGAATCCTCTAGCAAACCCAAGCAGATGAACAGCAAGCTGGGTCTGATTATGCAACTTTTAAATGGCAGATCTGGCCCAAAAGCACAGACAGCAATTCCAGACTGGGCTTTTGTGCCTGCACAGCCCCTGGCGCACTGGGCCTTGGGACATCACTTAACGCAAAGAACAGGTTTTGAATACATGAAGACTTACGGGAAAAATATGGGAAGAATCCTGGCACAGTCACACAGTAGATTATCATTTATCACATGACAGTGCCCAGGATCCCACTGATCTAGACACAAAACAATAGGTCACTGCCTCAAAGAGCATTCAACTGACATCAGCTGGCTGAGAACAAGCAGGAAGTCTGTCAGACAAGAGGGATGTTCCTGAGAAAGGGCCTTGGAAGTAGGAACCCCCTAAAATTAAAGTGCTGCCTCGGCCCAAACTGGAGAGTGACAGGCACAATCCGTGATCCTAGGACAACTGGCTACATAAATTGCTTTCTCCAAGATGCCACTGGGCTGCAGCTCAGCCAGGTAAGTCCTGGCCATCTGTGCCCACAGGACAGGGACCTGCTAAAAGACCCCAGCTGCTACAGATTTCACTCACCAGAGGCACAGAGACTTCACTCACCACCTGATGTGTCAGCCTGATTTAAACCTTGCTGGGAGAAGAGACCTATCTTGCATTTTGGCTTCAATTATCTGGCCATCCTGAAATTTCTGGGCAACGGGAGTTGCAGTGTCTCAAAGAGGCCTAGCTTCTCTGGAGCATTCAAGCGTCTCAATAAACAAACAGCTGATGTGTTTTCTTGTGTGATCATCCATAGTCCCAGAGGGCAGCCCCTCTCTCTGCTGCCACCTCTCCCCCCCTTTCTGCCTACAGAATGAGCTCTCCAGGCCCTTGATGGAATACCCACCTCCAGCCCCTTCATGGAGTACCCATCTCTGCCCCCTCCCTGCCCTGGTGGGCCAGGTGCCTTCAACCAGGGCAGAGCACCCCCCTGCCACCTGGCTCAGAGGCCCCTCCCTGATACAGGACAGCTCATGTTTTGATTGTCTGTGTCTCACCACCAAGGAAGGGTCACCTTGGGGCTGCTAAAATATCAGGTTCCTTAATTCTCTTTCCACCTGAGTTCAATTTACTGCCACCCCTCCCCATTGTCTGCTCTTTGGTGGGAGGAGATGAGATGGGAGCCAAAAGGCTCCTCTTCTTCCTAGTGAAGGGCCCCAGTGAGATTGGGCTGGGGGTTCTTATGTCCTTAGTGCACAGTCTGCAGGAAGTCAGAAGGGGAGTGAAGACAGGATCAGGTCCCACCCCCAACTGAAGGCACTTTGATTCCTTGACATGTTCAAGGCAATGGAACTACATCTGCACCTGTGGCCTTGCCTATGTCCCTGTCCCAACTCTCAAGGAACGAGGGCTCAGATCATGGCGAGGCCCTCGGAGTGGCTGTGGCCATGCGGTGCACTGCTCTCGACTTTGTAGCTCTTCGGAGCCCGGCTGGCTTTCAGGAGGACCAGGAATGTGTCCGTGGAGATGGCCCCGAACTCGAAAGTGAAGGTGCCATAGAAGACCAGGACGGTGATGATGAACATCCACTCGCAAAGGGCCGCCATGTGCTGGAGCACAAAACTCTTCTGGACAAAGAACACACCACCGGGGGGGCACCAGAGTCAAGGAAACTACTACCCACAGCGAGAGGCTCCAGCATCAGACCCCAACTCTAGCCCTCACCTTCTCCATCCATTGAGGGGCTGCTGATGGCTTTCAGCTCCAGTGGCCCCTCTCTCTCTCTCTCTCTGCCCCTTGCTCAATTAGCTATTGCTGCTGCCTTTTGCAGTGAATTAGCAGGGAAGCATCCTGGGGGACTGACTATAAACCCAAGCACGGCATGGCCAGGCCCCACACAAACAGACTCCAGGGCAGATGGGATTCACATGGGGGCAGGGGATTTTAAATCAACATCCCGCCTCAATCCTTTACCTCTGCCACCAGTTGTCCCCCAACCCTTCTCCAGCCACAGCTGTCTGGTGCCAGCCTGGGACTCTCAAAGGAGTCCCTCTGAGTTTCAGGGGCTGCTGGGTGCCTAACACCCTTAGGACCTATTGAAAGTTCCAGGCTCTATTTCTTGTCCACATTCTAGCATGTGAGCCCCGCATTTCAGCATTCTGTTTCCCGTCCCAGGTCTCTTTTCCCCTGGTTTATTACCCTAGGCCTGCAGAGTGCCTCTATACTCCATCAGGCACAAATCCGTCACACCTGGTACAGCTGTGGACAACGGGGTTGGGGGCCTCTGTCTTGGCAGTTTTATACCTAGTGGACATTGAAATCCAGAGACTTCACTAATCAGTCAGCAAGTAATGACCTCTTGTATTCTCATATGCCCCACCTGTTCCTGGCACCTCCCTATTCAGCCACATTGGTTTTCTTTTCCTGTTAGCCATTCTAGACTTTACTGGCATGGAGCTTGGTCCCAGCCTGCCCATGGGACTGGGAGGGTATCCCATTTACCCAAACATCCCTTCAGTACACCTCCCAGCCCCAGCATTCTGATCCTGGGGCCCTGTCCTTGGTACGGATCCTCTTCTGCATTTCCGACCCTACAGGAAGATCAGCCCCTGGCTCACACCCGCCTCCTTTCTGCCCATCCCATCTACAATAGCTTGTGAAGCCATGGGCTGTATCCTGCGTGCTGTATCTCCTAGTCAGCACATCTGTGTCAGATTCTCCTCTGACCTCTCATATCTGCACTGCCGCCTCCTGGTCTCCTTCCCACCCTGCCCAAGGGCTCTGGAGCTGCGTCAAACCATCACCTTGGTTTCTATTTTGTCCATCATCTCCATCCAAATAACCCTCGCTGTGTCAGCCCAGATATAAACTGCCTTTCTTTCAGCAAACATAACATTCCCTTCTCCCCCAACACCCATCCTGCTTTCTTTGTCAACCTCACTGCCTGCTAATTTAGCTGCCCACTTATTTTAACCAACCCCGCCTTGCTTTTCCCCAGACTGTCATCTCTGATTCAGCGATCCTGCTGGGTCTGCTCCAGTGTTTGCACAGAGGACATTTACAGCTCTGTCCAGGTCCCTTTTTAAACCTGAATGTTCAATAAATAACACTGCAGCTTGCTGGCTTATCCAGGACTGAGGGCTCCACATACTGCAGCCACCTCTTGTTTGCATCACAAGAGCAAGTAGTCATGGACCAGGACTCGTTGATGCTAGGTGCTGTACAAACACAGAATCAAAGACCAGGCCCCAAGAGTTTGCCCTCTGCCACATATAAGATTGTGACATGGCAGCAGTAGGATTTGAACCTACAGCTTAAGCAGCCTGGAGCGTAAACCCAGCCCCTTATATGCTTGCCCCTGCTACCAACTAGACATGCTCATCAAGCTGTTTGTCAATGCAGTACAAGAGGGACCCCATGGCAAGGGCTGCCTGTTACAAGAGTGTTGAACTCTCCCACTGAATCCTGCTGCTCAAAGAGCGAGTGCCATTCCCCAACAAGCTTTACCATGTGAACACAAACATCTGCCTTCCCTCCACGTCTCCTTCACTCATCTAGCGCCAGCCTCCTTGCCTTCAATGGAAGAACCTTCTCTGGCATGCCCTTTGTGGGTCACTGCCCCTCCTCGATGCACCATTCCATTTCGCATCCCAGCAGCTGAAGTTCCCCTCCGTTGCCCAGACCCCCTTCTGTGGGGATTTCTCTCTGCAATAGGCCTAACAGCCATGGGCTGCTCTGTCAGCCCAGACGCGAGCAATGACATTCCCTAGGTCCCATCTGAACTACTGGATTTCTCTCTCTTTCCATGCACCATTGTCAGGGAAAGGATACTGAAGATGAGGGTGATGAAGGCCAGAGCGGAGAGGAGGCTGCGCAGGTGGCCAGCCCAGCAGTGGCGCCTGGTTTTTGCCATGCGGTAAGTCAGAACAGACTGCAGAAACACAAAGAGCATGCTGGTAGGAAAGGCCACGCCTGCACCGATGTAATGGAGCACCTTGGCATAGTCCACCTGGGTGAGAGACAGAAATAGCCAGGTCAGAGTCCTTCTCTGAAATGCCATCCAAATGCTACACTTCACAGCAGTCTGTTTCTTACCTTCTGTGGGGTCCAAGTCCTCTAATCAGCTCTCCACACACACACACGCCCTCTGTTTCGGGCACCCTGCATCCGACATCCTCCATGCACACCTGAGATTCAGGATCCCAGGTTCACACTATGAGCAGAAGACAGGCACCTGCTTTCAGACGCATTCTTTTCCCTGATCTACTGGGAGGTCTAACGTGTCCTGGATCTGAATTCCCAAGAAGCTGGAGGGAGCGCTCTCCTTCTCTGGGTGGTCCCCAGGATCTGGGAGTAGGTCTCACATGTACATGGAGCTGTCTGGCTCCCCATGCCCATATGTCAGGGTTTCCAGAGAGCAGAGTTCAGCCATACAATGGATTCAGTAGGGGGCTGTGGAGCAGCCTAGGGCAACACAGTTGTCTCTTTAAGGCGCCTGGGCAGAGATCCACATTTGAACACATTCCTCCTGGAGCAGCACTCTTGCCAGCAGGGGGCTTCCTACCCTGTGTGTTCCCAGCTGCTACTGGGCTGGTTCCAAGGCAAGGATTTACATACAGAGTGTGTTTGGCTGGCTGGCTTGAGGCCAGGAGCAAGCCAAGGCAAGGCTGGGAACTGCAGCTGGCTGAGCTGTGCCCTTGGAACAGAGATCCCAAGTATCCTCCCAGGCAGCAAAGTGGGAACTTCTCGCACAAGGGAAAGGAAAGAAGCCAGCTGCTCTGGGCGGCCCAGGCACAGAAGCCCATTGCAGAGGTGGGTGTGCCCAGGGACCTAGTACCAGGCCATCATCCCCAGAGGTTTTGGGGGTGGCCAAAGCAAGCATATTCCTGTAAGTAAACATCCCCCTCCCCCAGGATGACCTGAGCACAGGCAGGGAAAAGCAGACACCACTGAAAAGCAGCATCTGCCCAGACGCGTTTCCTGGCATTGCCTTGGGAGGAGCAAACATCCACTGTTGGCAGGCACTGGAGGGAAAGCACACAGATCCCTGATTCATGTGCTTTGCTCTTCTTGTAGGGGGAAGAGAAAGCCACTTCCAGAGCCCAGAAGGTCGGCGCCCCCTCAGTGCACGCACCCAGGAGCTCCAGTGACATCCAGAGCTGTGGGAGATCCCAGCTCTCCACCCATGGTTCCTGTCCCCACCTCGCAGCCCTTCATCCAACCTCCCAACTCACCTGCCATTTCCACCACACTACAGATGGAGAAACTGAAGCACTGCGAGGCTAAGTGACTTGACCAAAGTTGTGCACAGAGTCAGTGGCAGATCAGGGAACCGACCCCATATCTACTGACTGCAAAGGCAATGGTTTATCCTCCAGGCTACCCTTCCTTCTCTGATGAGCCCCTAAATCCCCAGCACCTGAGGAGAATACCTCCCCCTCAGACTGAAGTAGCTAGCACTGGGGCACTTGTTTTGGGAGTAGGAGGAAATTCCTCCATTTCCCCCCATTTTTCTTGTCCCCATCATTCTGCTCAGGGAATGATGAGGCAAAGCTCACTTGGCCTGTACATGCTGAGGTTCCGGTGGGACATGGAAAAGGCTGCCCTCTCCACAAGCTGGGCATGTTGCCTCTCCCCCCCCCCCCACCAGGCCCAGTCTCTGAGTCAGGGCACTGGCGGGCACTCGATCCCCAGGCTGATTTTGATGCATTCTGCCCCTGGCAGCTGCAACTCTTGAACAGCTGCACGGGGCCAGCGTGCCCACGCAGCCAGGCGCAGGACCAGCCCTAACTCCTGCCCAGAGCCAGAAGAAGCAAAGTCCATTGCACCCCTGCCAAGTCTGATGTGCTGGAAAAGCGCCCTGCACCTAGGATCTAACTCACAACTCAAAGCCATTTCCTGGACAGGTGCTGAGCACTCCCAGCTCCCATCAGCTCAGCTCCTCACAGGATCAGGCCTTCATGCAGTGGTTGGCTTTGCCCAGTGATTTTCAGGGTCATGCTCATAGCTGTCTTTACAGCCCTTCGCCTTCTGCCCCACTCCTCCGGCATCAGCCTCCCCTGATCAGCACAACAGCCTTCTCCTCTGCAGCTCTTGACCTTTGGCAAAGCCATCTGAAAAGCCTCCAGCTTTGCTTGTGCCCCACATACTCTGCTGACTTTCAACTCCAGAGCGCACCACAGGGATGCGGTCTCTCCTTTCAATGCCAGACTGAACATGCCCACCACACAGCAGGAGGTAGAAGAGGACAGTGGAGTATATCACACTGGCCTGTCATCCCCAGAGGCTGGAGACACTGTCCACTCATCCAAGTCACCTTATCAGTCCCGTGCCTTGGAGAAAAATACACAGTGGAAAAAACCCAGAGTCCAGGGCCCCAAATATTGTGTTAGTGACACAATCCAATGGGAAGGAACCTTGGACTGAGGCTCTGCCAACATTGCTAGGACAAAGCAATTCAGGAAAGGGGCAAGGAAGGGGCCTGCCCTCCCCTTGCTCCCAGCAGGATCTCAGCTGTGCTCATGACAAAAGCCAGAAGGAGGCATACTGTATGTACCAGGTTACGTGGGCTTGTGGGGCCAGACCCCATCACTGGCCTGGAAAGTGGGCCCAGCCCCATTCAAGTTTGAACCAAGAGTGAAATTGGGATTTTGCTAAGGAGGGGGCTCAGGGTACCTTCCTGGCTGCACAAACTGGAATGTGGTCCATGGGGACTCAATGTCACTCAAATCTGGCCCAGCTGCCCCTCTGTCATGTGTGCATTCCTGGGGAATCAAGCAGAGGAGGTTCTTTACTTTTGCCCCACTGGCAACTTGGGACACACCAAAAATGTTACAGACGGGAGCACCCTGGGGTCAAGGTTTGTTAACACCCAGGTGAGCATGCTCACCTCAAGATGAACCCTGGTTTCTAGGCTCTAGAGTCCCACCAGGGATGGGTGGCTGCATGGATCTGGTACTCCATGTCCCATCTAGGAACACTTGTGAGATGGGGTCTCCTAAGACTTGCTCCCCTAGGCCACTTGGCATCACTGTTTCCATGCCTGTAGTAAATGCTAAGCTGGCCTGTTCCATCCCTCTAAGAGCTGGGAAAGGCAGCCCCTGGCTGACTCCCATGCTTTGCTGTACACGTTTTGGTGACTAGATCAGAGATCGCTGAACAACTGTTACTCCACAAATATTTACTTTGCGAGATAAGTGTCAAACTAAGACGGGACAGCTAGTCTGGGTCCAGAATGAGGGAGAGCAAACCAAGGGAATTCCAGAGCTTGAGAGGAAAGGAAATACTTGCATGGTATGAAAAAAATAAATGAAAATGGGGGGTGGGACAGCTAGATACTCCCCCGTGCTGCTGGAAACCCCAAACAGAGGCACTGGGATACAGCCTGCCAACAGGGCAATGAGCCTGGGGCCTGCTTTCACCATCTCAGGGAGTGAAAGGCAGGGAGCAAACACTCCAAGTGGGAGCTGCATGACGCCTACAGCTTCAACACCCTCTGGGGTGGGTTGTGCCCAGGGGAAGGAACACGGGGTTTTTAACGCCAGGCTTCAGCGGACTTGTGAGTGGCTCAAAATGCCCTAGAGCTCCCATAGGGACTACTGGCCCATGGGTTCATTCCCCTAGGAGCTGGCCTAGAGTCCTGCATTGGTTTTGCCGAACCCCGATCAGTTCCCCCCCCAGAGGAGGACTCTTACCTGGAAGTTGCCAACCATCGTGAGGCCTGCAGCACAGACCCAGCCAGCAGCCAGCCCCAGGGTGTTGAGGAGGGACGGCCCGCAGCACTCAATGACATGGGCGTAACGCAGCAGGCCGACCAGCATCACTGGGAGAGCGAAAGGCAGCACACCATCAGACACCCGCTCACCTGCTGAAATGTCTCACCTCCCAGCCCCTCTCTGCCCCAAATCAGCCCACTGGAGGGTGGGAGAGCAAGAAGCTCCGCACCCCATCACCTCCATCGTGCACCGCCCGGGAGAGACTGAGGGTGCTGGGCAATCACTGGGACCTATCTTCTAGCCCCTCTGGCCATTTGTTCCTTGCAGCCAGCACTAGCCACTAAGGGACCCAGAGAAACCATCACCTCTGCCAAAGGAAGCTGCAGATGGAGCAGGCCCCGTGAGCCTGTGTGTGTCATGCGCTGCAATGTAGGACTAAACCCACCAAGATCTGCTCTCCTAAGCCAGCGCAGACAGCCCCAGGCTACCATAGGCTGCAAGAGGCTGAGGGAGACAGACACTGACACCCATTTGCAGAAGTTACATAGCCTGAACTTTGGCCCACAGAACAGCCCATCACTCCACAGCAAGGGTTCAAGGACCAGAGACCCCTCAGCATCCCCCACCCCAACATCTCAGGAGCAATGGCGTCCCTGCACAGCCCTAGAGGATCCATCTCTATGGCCAGGAGCTGGGGTGGAGCTCTGCTGCCCCACTTTCCTCTCAAAGGGCAGTACAGACCCCTGTCAGCCCCCAGCTGCTTCCTGACCAGCCCTCCCCGCTCCCTCCCTACATGGATAGCTGTGCCCCCCTAGCTTACACCTCTCCCTGCAGGCACCATCACAGTCCCTGGCCACCCCACCCTTCCTAGCAGGCTGAGGCCCATGGTGGAGCCCCATGGGACACTTGGGGCTCAGGTTGTGACCCACAGGACCATGCTTTCCCCTGGGGGCAGGACTGGTCTGACACACAAGCAAACCAAGCTGCTGGGGGGCAGGTCCCACCAACCGAGTCCATGACTCGGCCATTCTCCGCTCTGGCCACACAGGGCTCTGCACGTGGGATGGGTAGGCCTGCCAGGGCAGTGGGGCTACTGCAGCGCAGCTTGTGGCCCTCTCGGTCAGCCGCAGACTTACCCATGAACGACCCCAGGCTGCAGATCAGGCTGAAGAAACAGCTCTCTGGAGGGAAGGTGCCGCACTTGCTGGGGGGAGCAGACAGGCCCCGTCAGACGCGCGGCACATCACCAGGCCTGGCCTTGGCCACTAACCCAGGTGTGTCATGGAGCCAGGCCTGCTGGCCCAGTGGCACATCTCTGGACCACCCCCCATCTCCCCAGCTGAGCCATGGTTGTTTCCACCCCTCCCAGACACAGCGAGCGCTCTTGGCTGCCTAGGCACCATGGCGCTGGCAGTGCATGGGGACACCTTGGGGCCGGGGGTGGAGGGCACACCCCACCTTGCGTGGCCTGGCTGGATTCACAGCAGTGCCCTTGCTGGAGGCTCAGGTGGTGTCCTTGACACCAGAAACCACGGACAGACTACTGGGGCCTCTCCCTCCCTGGGCTGGCATCCCAGTCACTCTGCCCCCCCCCCCCACAGCCCTGCTCACAACTGGTCAGGACAGGTAGCAGGGGCCACACAAGGACTCCCCAGGCAACAGCCTGGCCCAGGAGAGGATGTGGGTGTGCACATCCAGCATGCCACACACACCCCCTTGGGGACCCTTCCTGCAGGTGCTCCACAGCCACCCTCCCAGCAACCCCCAGCATCCCCTCTCCATGCCTGACATACATCTCACCCCAGCCACAAACCCTGAATAATGCCCATCGACCCCACCGCGGCTATATATGTGGCCACTGCCCAACCCCTCCCCAGTTTAATTTCTTCCGCCTTCACGTCGGTTGTGGAACTGCCTGCTCCTTGTGCTTTGCAAGCATCCTGTCCTTTGTCGCTTTATGGCCTTTTCACCCAACCGGGAGCACCTATATGTGGACTTAGTTCCACCGAAGATGGTCTCCTCTCTTGGGCCGGAACATTGCACTACTCTGACGTCCGCCATGCTGTGGTTCAAACCCTGCACCGAATGTGGCAAGGCCTTCCTGTGGGACGATCCCCATGAGAAGTGCCTCTGGTGCCTGGGCGAAAGCCACATGGTCACCGCATGCTCCATCTGTTTGTCCTTCAAGCCGAGGACAATCAAGGACAAGGAGCAAAGGCACCATGGCCTGGCCTCCAAGCAGGCTCAGCAGTCCTCTCCTGAGGCTTCAGGACCTCCTGTGGCACCATGTGCCAGTTCGGCACTGGAACCCACCCAGCACCATGCTGACAGGGGCCGCAGGACAAGCTTGGTACTGACCTCGGTACTGCAGTGCTGACACAGCCCAACGCCTCCAACACGGGGCTCTTCCTGGGACCAGTCGGGCTCGACCCCAGTATCGTGGTGCCAACATAACCCTGCACCTTCAACACGGGGCTCTCCCCGACTGGTTGGGGTCGATGTCGATCCCAACGACCCCAGAGGCAGTGGACGCTGCCAGGGTGCTCCTCCTGCTGCATACACCTCCCTCACCAGCACTGGTTAGAAGAGGCAAGCTGGCTTTCATGTCGAAGGCCTGGGCCCAAAACAAGTGGCACGACTCTTCTTCTTCCCTGCCACAGGCCCCGGGTTCTGAAGCTCCAGATCCCATCACCCCCTTGGGTCCCAGTACCATGGAGCCGTCCCTGTGGCAGCATATCACCCTACCATCTCCGGTATTGCCCCGTGGGTCCTGGGATGCTTCCCCCTGTTCCAGCCCAGGGGAAGGGGCTTCAAAGGGCTCTAAACGGCCTCAGTGCCAGGTCTCAGTACCGTTGCCCTTGCAGTACCGCCTTCATGAATAGTCACTGCAAGAGGCCTTTGCGACTGCACCGGTACCAGCCCTGGTCTTAAAACCAGTACCATCTTCTTACACAGGTGATTTGCCGGCACATTTTGATCTCCTGCGCCGCATCTCAGCCCACATGGGGATGGAGGTCCAGTCCTCTAAGGCACCCTCCGATGCTTTATTCATCCCAGTGTTCTCCTCGCCAGAACTGGCCATGGTTCCCCTTCACCCTAGCGTCTGGGACCTGGCCTCCTCCCGCTGACAAAACCCGGGTTCCATCTCCCCGGTCTCAGATATGGTGGGTCTCAAGTACAGAGTCCCAGTGTCAGTGTTCCCCTCACTCACCCACCACCCAGTACCATCTCGTGCTGTGGTGGAGGTGGCCTTAGGGCCAGGAGAGACTCCCAGTGATCCCCTTCTGACATCGAGGGATGCGAGGGAGTTAGAGCTACTGGGAAGGAAAGTATACTCCTCCTCAGCCTTCCAGTTGCGGGGAACAACCAGGCCCTAACAAGCAGATACGTGTTGGACATGTGGGAGTCAATATACAAATTCAGACATCTACTCCCACCAGAGGCCGGGGAAGAGTATGATGCCTTCTTGGAGGAAGGTAAAATAGCCTCCCAGGAGCTCCTTTTGTCAGCATGGGATGTGGTGGATATGGTGGCCTGCACCATGGCCTCAGTGGTAACCCTGCGCCATGCAGCCTGGCTACAGGAAGCCAGAGTGCCCCCAGCCTCTCAGCAGGTGGCCCTTGAGCTCTCCTTCAGGAGCGATGTCCTCTGCCCACAAGAGACCTCGGCCGTCTTGGGGGCTGCTCGTGACCCCTGGGGGGGGGGGGGTTTAAATACCTTGTCCTTCTCCTGATGGGTCCTCTTCCACATCCTCCAGCCCCATAGGGCCTCACAGTAGACTGATTCCCCCCCTTCCACTCTCTTCTCTTTAGTTACTGGTGAAGACTCAATCCTCACCACCACAACTTCAGTTCGCAAGCCACCTGGGGGACCTTTCCAGCAAGGCCCTCCCCCGCACAGGTCCAGGGAAGGACACCGTCCGGTCTATCAGCAGTATCATTTATGATCACAGCTGTGCTGTTAACCAGCCAGACTCTGCCATTGAGTGCCCTCTGCCTTGGTACCATTCCTCCAAGCTGACAGATGGCCCTCCTCCCTTCCTCTCCCTCTCTCCCTCTGGGTGAGGGCGGATGGTTCAGAGGTTAAGTACCCTCTCATCCTTCGAACAGGACTGGACACACATCCACACTCCCACTGTTTACCCTAATACTCAATACCAGGGGGCTTTACCTTCCCATTACCCAAACCTACTTGACTACCATAGCCATCACAATGGGGATCTGTGGTCACCGTCAAATCCTACGGGCATCCCTTAGAGAACAGGTTTTGCTCTGTACACAACACCCCCCACTCCCTCGGTGACAGCTCCTTCACCTTTCGGGACACATAAGGGTTCACAAACACACACCAAACATCGAGGAGTGTATCGCCCTGTCAATTCCTGATCCGAACCAAATGGGACCCTCCCCCCTTTTTCCTGAGACTATTTCACACCAGGGAGCGTCACTCCCACACGCTTTCCCGTGGACAAAGCCTACTGTTCCACCCTCCCCCCCCACAACCAGGTGGTCGAAGGCCACCTTGTTGTCCCTTGTCTTCTTCCCATAGAAGGCGTCGCTCCCCTGCCCCGAAAGTAGAGGGGTGGCAACCTTTCCACCCTTCTTACTTGCTGCCCTGACCAACCTTTTCCAACTGCCTTTAACGGGATTAGATTAAACATAGCTCGGGATATGAAAACTCCTTCCTGAACCAATAGAGCAAGCGTATCGCTTCCGCCTGTCAAGTACTGGACATACAGGCCGAACCCTGCCTAGGGACACAGGCCTTTGATAACTCACTTGTGACTCCGTGTCAGTGATAAAACCCCTACACTTGTTACTAGCAGTGGGTTCACAGCATGGTGAATCACTTGCTGTGGGGTCGCACCAACTGGTCCTCCGCCTCGTTTCCGGTCTACCCTAATGAACAATGACTCCTTTTCCCTCTCTGGGCCTGTAGTTCACAGCTACCAGGAATGCACGATAAAGCCCGAACATCCATACACAGGGTTTCTTTGATGACATGGACAGCTACTACCCCACCTCTGAGGTGCCCTTCCTCCCCTCAATCAATTGGGGAGGGGGCTCTCGGGTCGCACCCATAGAAGGAGATGACATAATACCAGTGTTCCTCTCCCACTTTGCCACTTGATCAGAGCTAAACACACTCGTCCCTTTGCCTTCCTCACCAAACTTGCAGTCAACGCTGCCCAGTCAGTTCAGTGGGTAGGCAAGATATCTTTATCCCCAGAATCAGGGGTCCAAGACCTGTGGAGGGCACCCCCAGCTGGGCTCCACCGGTATGGCCCGCAGACCACTCCCGCGGGCAGGGTACTAGTCTGGTCCCAGTCATCGCCTTTTCTACCCAGCAGGGCCCCTCTTGTAGCTCCCTCTCTGGGGATGACCATAGTGCCGTGGTCATCCCAGCCCAGCTCTGGGACGACCCTGTTTGGGTGCCCTGCGGATACAGCTCCCGCTTCCTCATCACGCTCTGAGGGTTCTCTAGTTCTAGTAGTCACTACTTCGTTCTATGTTTCCATCCTAGGTGACCACTAGGGGCCTTTCTTGCTGGCTAGACCTCATATTATGCCTGTCCCAAGATCCCGACTAGCCACTGGGAGGTCGGAAGCTAGCTGTCCCCTGATAGAATTCACTCTTAGGGTAGGATCTCATGACAACAGTAGCACACTCATAGAAGACACGTCAGATAAACCAGAAGTCTCTTACAGAAAACTGCAGGATGTGCACCTTCGGGGTGGTGGACCTTCCCTCTGCCCCTGCGGAGGATGCTGCTCCCTCCTTTGGTATATTCAGTTTTTCCCCCATAGGGGCCCTTCCTTCAGGGAGTCCAAATCGTGACACATACCTCTTGCGTCGCCAAGCCTAAGGTCGGCACTATACCGGTTGGACTCTTTCCAGTGGTAGGAGGTCGCGTAAGCCAATGTGAGCTTAGCTCCATAGGCCATGGAGATCTGGCTCCCAGAATTATCATACTTGTGAGCCTACCTTTGGGTGTTGCTTCGTCACAAATCAACCCTTCACCCTCATACTCCTTCAGCCATTCATCACCCATCAAATTCGAAAAAGCAAAGGGGGAGAAATAACCATAATTCCACTTCCTTGTGTCTTCATAAGGTTATCGATACTGACAGTCCTCTTCAACAGGGACCATCACAGCATCATCTGTATGCTCACATAGGCCTGAGTTATATTCATCAGGCTCAGGGGAAGGTCTTCCCCTGGTCTGCCTTGTATAGGGCTGTTGGCTGGGTCAGGCACCATCCCTTTCCCATGCCAATCTGGGTTCTTCGTTCCCAAATGTGCTGTATGAGGTTGTCAGCTGCTGCCTCCAGCTGTCCGCACTTTCCCCTTTTCTATCTAGGATGCAGTAGATCTCCTTGTCCGCCTCTGGTAGACCGTCCCTTCTACGGACGCGAAGTGCGCCAGATCCATGTTCCCATCGGGCTCATGGGCCGCAAGTGCTTCACACTGCCAGACTGAGGGAATCACGGTCCACCTCCCCTCCACCGCTTATTGCAGTGTCAGTACCCACCACTTCCGACCAGAAAATCCTATGGCCTTCTGAATTTCCCCATAGGAGGTATGTTAACCTGTGTTGCTGCCATAACACTAACCCCTCTGGTACTCTCACTCCTCTGCCACTACGCTCTTAGGCAGAGCAGTTAGTCGCATTCCTTGACTATAGCCACGATTCATAGGTATCATGTTTATGCATAAGGTGACCTCTGGCCCACCTGCACAAGTGCGACAATTGGCGCTTGGGCAAATCGGGCCTACTCCTCTCCACTGGTTAGGTCCTGCAATCCCAAGTTAAACTTGCCTGGATGACGGTCCTTAGGTCGAGTCCTTAGACGTTTTGAGGACCTTGCTCGTGGACAACTACCCTAGTCAGAGACATGCTGTGCTGAGGGCTAAAGAGCCAGCTCCACCCACCACCCATCAGCATGGCTAGCAGTCACCTATTTCTGAATGTATCCAAGCAGTGCTCGAAGAAGAACGGTGGGTTACTTACCAGTAACCATCCTTCTTCGAGATGGGCTGCTCGGATTTATTCAGATCCCTGCCCCCGTCCCCACAGCTGGAGTTGGCGACTCCTAGGAACCGGGGAGGGGTCGGGCGGAGGCCACATATATAGCCACAGGGTGGTGCAGGGGACAGTGGCCACCTGACCTCTTCTGACAGGCTAGGGCAAAAAGTTCCGATCAATCAGGCACTCTGGCATGGAGACACCTATTTCTGAATGAACCCAAGCAGGCCATCTCGAAGAAGGATGGTTACTGGTAAGTAACCCACCGTTCCTCCTTCCCAGCCCCTGCTGGAATCCAGCAATGCTCAGCCAGCAGCAGGGCCCCCTTGAGGGCTGCATTTAAGATTTCATTCCCTGGAGCCCCTTCTCCTTTGCTTGCACCAATCTAGACTCCCAAGCTCACCTGCTGCCCTGTGCCCAGGAGATGCCAATCTCAGCCATTGCCAGCACTTTGCTCCCTGAGATACCTGCCTCGGGACCTATGGGCACAGGCAGGTTGCAACCCCCTCCCCAACACAATAGAGATGCACAAAGACTACCTGGGTCGCCCACTGGATAAAACACAGGTGGCGTTTGTGATGGGAGAACAAAGCCCAGATCCCTGAATGGGGAGGAAGAAGCTCTAAGGAGATGCCTCCATACCCCACCAGATTATCTGCTCCAGAGCTGTTTTCCCTCTGGCTCCTCCATAAAGATTCTGTGAAATCCAGCCTGGATTCACCTCAGGGCGATGCCCATGGCCCACACAGCACAGACCCTGGCTGCTGCCCTCCCCCAGCTCTGGGGACCTGACCATCACATCCTCCTGCAGCACAGGGATTGCCCAGCCACTGGTAAATGAGACATTGCCCCAGTGCAACCTCTCCACTGTCAGAGCCTGGGGCGCTCTCATGGAAGCACCTTGGCTCTTCAAGGTCAGTCTTAGCTCCTGAACCACATGCACAGCAGGGCCCTTCAGCTCAGGTCTGCCAGGCAGGTCAGTTCCTTCTAGCCCCTTCCCCAGATCTGCAAGAAGGGCTTTCCCTACCCAGCTGTGCTCTGCCCCCAGCACCCATTCAGGATGGGTCTGGGAGCCAACAAAGCTCAGCTACCCCCTCCAGGTAGTTCTCCAGGTCCCAAGCAGCACCAAGGAGCATCAGTGACCCAACCCCTCTACCAGCTCAGAAGAGGCACCTTGGACAAAAGGCAAAGTCATCAGCCATGTGCTCCAAGCCACAGGAACACGGCTCCCACAATTCCAGGAATGACCTGACCTGCCCATCCCGCTCCAGGAACCCAACAGGATGTGTACAGGTAGTCCAGCAGTTGCCCTACTGCCAGCCTCCAAGGGTCAGTGAGTTGCTGTACCATGTGGGGAGGGTTTTGCTCCGCCCTGACCACCTGGCTGATTTTGCTCCATTAATCATTGGCTGGCTGTTTTGGGGGGGTTTGCTTGACAGGGATGTGTAAATACACAGCCACGGTTATGCACTTTCATACTGGGAGCATCAGTTCTTACCTGACAAGAGGAATGTGGTCCAGGGTGCAGCAGGAAACAGGGGCATCCTGCCCACAGGATTGGTTATAACTCCTGGGGAGAAGAGAACAGTGCATATTAGATGAGGGGTCAGTGTACATCAGACACCATGTTTGCTGAGCCCAGCAGTTTGTGCCAATTTTAAACCTTCATTAAGTTTCCCAACCCTGCTAGTCACAGAAAAATAATCAGCTCAACCTCATTCTCATATGGCTCTATCTGCAGCGCAGAACTGGATCCTGAAACCATCTGGCTCAACGGGTCATCCCCAATGAAACTTCCAGGTGACAGGTCAGCATTGCCACTGAGTCTACTGTGACTTGTTTTAGCAAAGATCTTCTAGCTTCTCTGGGATTGTGGGCAGAGAGCACCCACTCCACCTGGGCTGCTGTGCACTTCCTTAGGATCATCCCAGAGGGCAAGCACGCTAATTTCGGGTCATGTGGTGTCTGGGAGCTGTGCCAAACAATTAGATAGCTGCTAAATGGAGCAGAATCAGGCTGGAATTACCATTGCCCAGCTGGTGGGGGGCGAGCACCTCTGCGCCCAACAGAAAGCCACCAGCTTAGGTTTAACCACTGGGTGAGTTTTCAGATTAGCCGAACCAAGTCCCCCAGCACTAGATGCTCAGTCTGTGTCCCAGGTAGAGCTGTAGGGCAGTTCAAGTCTTGGGCAGATGTTCAGATCAGGAGACCTGATCTCCAGTGCTGTGCCACTTTGGACAGCTCCAGCCAAATGCCACCTGGGATGGTTTCCTGGAGTCATTTATACCCCACCTCCTCACCACAGCATGTGGAGAGTAGGTTGCCCATGACCCACAGCTAGCCAGCCTGAGAAAGGAGGCACAACGCTTCCAACCTCAGAAGGCATCACACCAAACCAGAGAGACAGCTGTGCTCACTAAAGCCATCAGCCCCCATGTGTCAGAGAGGAGCCACAAGGGCAGACAGCTTTGGATCCAGTCAGCTACACACTGGGACCCCTGCTGTATGGACCCAAGGGAGCCCCAAAAGAGCAGGAAGATGGACTGAAGATAAAGCCACGGGCAGCATGTCTGGTGGGATACAAGGCCTTTTGCCAGGGCTCCTAGCCTGCCCCTTTGGCAGCTGGCCACACTCCCTAGAACCGTCCCGCGTTTCACACCTGGATAGAGGAGTCAACCTTGTGGCCCATCCCCAGATGCCTGCGGAGAGAGGTGAATGTTAGTGATGGTCACAGAATTCACAGCAATGGCCTCTTCTGGGCAGGCAGGGCTGAGTCACACACAGTGGGTCGACTGCCCCTCATGGAGCAACCAGCAGGTCGTTGGCCCCTCGATGGAAACAACAGTAAGAAGCCTGGCCAGGGAAGGAGGGCCAAGGGCACTGCCTGAGCCCAGCTGTGCATTCCGGGGAGAGGAGCGGCCAGGATAACAGCCAGCAAGCAGGACGTGATCAGGGGGAAGGGGCAGGATGAAACACAAGCCAAGCTTCCTGGCCAAATCACAGCTTTTGAACCCAGTGTCCCCATCTTCCATCTGTGAGCACCTGCTGATTGACAAGGGACATCTTCAAACAGTCAGTTGAACATGCGGCACCTGGAAACTCTGAAATGCTGGGCAGAAGGACCCTATGGGTCACCCCACCCAGTCTCTGCTATTAGGGGCCCATGCACCTGAGAGGGGAGGGTGAGGGGCCTCCCTGAAATCTGAGACGATGACCACAGCTCATAGGTGCTGACTCCAGGGATGCAAAGTGGTTTCCCTCATCCCCAGGGTTTACAGTTTGGTTCAGTGGTTCCCAGTCAGGCTGCCACTGTGGGGCTCTCAAATCCTGGAGCAGACGGTCACACACACATGCTTACTGCTTGTGCCTGGCTCTGGGGCCTGTGTCCAGACAGCAGCAGGCTACACATGGGCCCTGGATGGCTCTACAGAAGCATCGCTGAGAAGAATGAGGCGCCGGCCCAAGCCTCTGCCCATTCAACCTGCTGAGGCCCATCCCAGCAGCTGCAGACAGGTCTCTGGGGTGCAGAGGAGCAGAAGCCAGGTCAGTCCCAGGTCTCCAAGAGCAGGCCATGGAGAAAGCCAGGCCTCCATCAGTGTGGCACACAGATGGCTACAAAGAGGGATTCCTCCCAGGGCCAGGCCCTGGCCCAGCTCCAAGCCTTGTGTTACAACACTGAAAGCCAGAAGTGAGTCGGCAGCAGGCGTGTGGGGAGTACACAGGCTGCTGCCAGCCAGCAAGGTAAAATTGACCCACAGAACGAGCCAGGGCCAGGCCAGCCTCATGCACTGCCAACCTCTGCCGCGGCAGAGCACTGATGAACTCATCCTTGCTGCAAAGGTGTGGCAATTCCAGGAGGGCCAGGTAGGTTACTTGCAATCTGGGCTTGGTGGTGCATTGGTGGGAGTGGATTCCAGGCAGCCCACTCATCCCTGGCAGGAAGGGGGGTGTAGGCGCCAGGCACGCTCCACTTCTTTCTCCCAAACACTCCCCCGTGAGGCAAGAACAGGAGAGCCGGACCATATGCACCAGCCACTTGGGGAGGTGGAACCGAGGCTGAGCTGCAGAGCAAGGGGGTGTGAGAATGAGGGAGGGAGGGAGAATAGGAGGGCTGGGCTAGGTGTGGGTCAGGGATGTGAAAGGCAAGAACACTAGCTCTCATTAATGAAGTCCAATCTGCACTGATGTAGGAGGAGGGGGAGAGGTGGCCTTCTCTCCACCCCTGTCATAGGTCAGGCTGCCCTCAGAAGGCAGGTGGAAGGTCCTGCAGACAACACTTCAGTGCCCCAGTTCTGCCCTAACAGACTCTGCTCCTTCCCAGGACCACCCTTTGAGCACAGAAACCTACTGGTTCAAGGACAGAAAGTGCCAACTGCCCCGGTGCGGGAAAGGAACTGGTCCACCCTAGTTCTGCCCCCACCTATCAGCCAAGAAGTGCAGATAGAAACCAGACCCCTGGTCTCTGCAGAACCCACTAATGATCCTTTCACCCCATCACCTGCGCAGGCAGCATGGCACACAGAGCAGATAACTTCCTAAATCTGAGCTGACTTGGGCAAATCCTGGGCTGGCCCCCCCCCCTCCAGAAAAGAGCCAGGAACCCCAGCACCATGGGGACAGAAACACACCCTCCCCTGCTGCCCAAGACCATCTCCCAGCAGCCCCAAGGGATGGAGGGAGCCCTCACTGTCACCTCGACAGCTGGCCAGGCCAGCCCAAGGAGAGAACTCCAGCTGGAGGAAAGTGTCAGTGGGGCTCTCCTCCCTCTGAATCTGTTCTGCCCCCAGGCTTAGGTGGTGCCGCCCATCAAGGCTGTAATGAGCCCAAGGCAGTGTCTTACTAAATTGGGGCACGCCCCAGCCACATGCCAATTGGCATGGTTACACCGAGCCTGCTTCCAATCTCCCTGGATTGCCCATCCAACAGGAAGTGGGACAGTCGTCGCATCCTGCCCTCGCACTGTTGCTGTGCATTGTTATACAGCTCTCAGGTTCCACCCCAGGGAAGACTGCTGATGCCGATGACTAATTCCTGCTTATATTAACACAGAACTTGTTGGGAAGCCATTCACTTGCTACATACATGTGTGCACATGCTGGAACACCAACCCACAAAGGCAAGGAAATGGAAAGTTAACCCATCTAACAACAGGTGCCCTCACCTCCTGCAATGCCACCATTACCACACCAACCTGCCACCACAGCCCATCCACTGCAACCTTCCCTCTGTCCTTTTCTGCCCTCTGTGCACCCCCTCCACCAGGTTACAGCCCTCCCATGCTAGTAGCTGTGGATGTTGGGAGCAGGCAGGTTGGAACAGGGTGGTGTGTGCGAGAAGGGACAGGCATCCACAGGAGGGCATGTTGCAGCCCAGAGATGGCTGCAGGAGAGAGATGGTCACTCCTGTACTAACTTCCCATCCCCTCTGTATTATCAAAGCACTCAGCAGACGTTGAGTCACCCTCACAACACTCTGGCAGGTTAGGAAAGTGCTACTACCCCATTGCACAGTTGGAGAAACTGAGTCACAAGCAGGGATGTGACTTGCTCAAGGAGTCAGTGGAACTGCTGGGACCAGAACTCTGGACCCTACTGGCTGATGAGCCTTGGCTCATTCTTCCAGACAAAGCAGGCAAGATGGGGAGGGGAGGGAAGGTGGGGTGAGAACCTGCCTCAGCTTCGGCAGAGGGGAGCAGGAACCCATCTGCCTGGGGAGGACTGGGGATAGGACGGGCTGCTCAGGGTGCAAAGGGCAGGTGGGGGGGGGGGGAATGTGGGGTATGGGCAGAAGTGTTATCTCAGGGAGATCCTCTGTCAATTTTCAGGGAGCTCAAGGCCTGGACAGACCCTCTGCAGGGATGGGGGCTCCAGCAGTTGTTGGGTGCAGCAAGGAATGGCCTTCAGCTGCTGAAAATCCACCATGCATAGAGGGGCGGCGTGCCCCAGGCACTCCCTCACCTGCCAGCTTCAAAGGGACAGGAGGGACCCCCTGCAGCCAGGGTCCGGGGAGCTGCCCCAAAGCCCCCGCCCCTTTCCTCCACTGGCCAACAGCTGAAGACAAAACCTCACAGGACAAGCCGCGCTGCTCACAGACCCTCGGAGGCCTGGTGGATTCCCCACAGGCTGCTGTGTGCTGCTCCACATCCGGCTCACGAGCTGAATGACGTGCAAATTTCTACTGCATCCTTCTGGATGGAATCCCAAAACGCCCAGCAACAGACCTAACAGAAACTATTTCAGTCTGCCCTAGCAGGCAACTACCTCTGGGCCAGAGCCTAAAAGCTGCTCGACGGCACACAGGAATGCTGCACAGGCATTGAGGACAGAAAGCAAAGAAAGCCACCGAGGCCATGCTGATGGCTGACAGAACACGACTACCAAAGCCACAACCCCAGTTCCTGGCGGAAAGGGCAGCTCTGTCTGGTTTTTCTCCCTCTCCACAATCCATGTTCACGCCCAGGGCTCTGCTGGCCCACTAGGAGGCCCGCGCAGCCCTGCCAAATCTGACTGGACAAAGAGCAGCTTGTTCCCACCGCCTTGCATGGCTCTGCCTGCAGATGGCCTGAACCCAAGCTGAGGCACAGAGCACCCCATGACTGGAGTGGACTTAGCAGAATGTCCTAGCAGAGCAGGGCCACTGGAGTTGGCTCCTGACCTGCTTGGGCTGGGCAACTGCCACTTGGATCTGCAGGGGGGCTATGGCTGGATTTGGGGGTTGTAGGGTTTGGGTCACCCTCGCCTGGGGGAAGGGAAGGTAGATGGGACACTGGGGAGGACGGTTGCGCAATCCAGAGGGCTGCAGCTGAGGCCAAGGAGCGGAGCCTGCTCCCTTCCTGTGACGTGTTGGCCTCTTCAAGCATGGCCCCAAGGTGGGAAGGAGGCAGTAGACAGAGAGGCAGGGGCCCTTGGTCATTTGCTTATTTGGCTAACAGGCCTCTCTCTGTCTGCCAGCTAACCTGGGGAGGCACTTCTTCCCCAGCAGGAGCTCAGCAGGGCAGGCTTCAACCCTGCCGAGACCACTCATCTCCTTGCTTCCCTGCCTCCCTGAGGCTCCACAGTGCAGAGTGTCCCTCAGACCAGGCCACTTGATGGGGCCAGGCCACCCCAGCTCTCTCTTAGATTTGGCAGGGGGAAGCTGGGATAGGGCCAGACCCCATGCAAAGATCTGAACTCAGTGATCAACTTCTGTCGTTGTTCTTTCAGGCACTGTCTGAAATTAACATGGCCCCTACAATCTCCCTCCCTTTGGGCACACACTCAGCATTTCCCCAGGCAGACAGACAAACAGCCTGCTACCAACATAGATATACAGCTGCAGCAATGCAAACCCTGACACCAGCAGCCTTCGGACTTTATGGAGGCAGCAGGCCTCAAAACCCATGTCTTCTGGCTCCACAACCATTGGCCCAGGCCCAGGCCCAGGAACTTATGAAGGCCTATGCCACACAGCTAAGGCATTCGGAGTCTCCCCAGTAGAGGGCACTAGACCATTGTGGCTGAGACTTCAGTAGGGTCCCAAGATGCCTAGCCCTGCATCCCCTGGAGACCCAAGACCCCAGACTAACCGTCCACTAACATTACAGATGGACTTAGGGTGGCCAGATGCACAATGTAAAAAAATAGATGGGGGGCAATAGGTGCCTATATAAGAAAGAGCCCAGAATATCGGGATTGGTCCTATAAAATTGGGACATCTGGTCAACCCTGATAGAGGCCTCCCTACCAGCTCCATAACTAAGCTTGAGTTTTTCAGTAAAAGAAAGCTAGACACAAATAAACAAAAAGGCTGATGGCTTTCAGACCGACACGACTAACTAGAAAGCTCAATTGCTTCTTCAACGGTGAGTTACAAATGAATCATTTTGGTAATTACAGAGTTAAAAAGGACTGCCCTTTGGAAAGATTATGACTGGCATTCTTTCAGACCCTTCTCATTTATATGTGGCTCTGTTTTCCAACCATGAAACCTCAGCGATGGGGAGCAAAACAGTCTCTTCTGCAAGGGCGACTCTTGGTTTTGTTGGTTTTTTAAATTAAAACAAAATTCTTTAGTATTACTCAGCAACTGTTTATGCCTTGAAGCCAATGGAGAAAAAAAATTTGTCTGAAGACAAAATAAAATATTCTCCAGGAAATGGCAGTGTGTATTTATTTTTCGCTTGAACCAGAGCTGTATACACTAGCCAGAATTAAACTAAAATGTTGTTTCTATGCCTGAGAAGACCCGGCAAGCCAAAAATCATTCAGAAAAATGTCCACAATGGATTCAATTTTCCAACCCTCACCTTTCCCCAACACCTTGTCCGATTCGCCTGTAACTTTCCAGCAAATCCAACCCTCTGCTAAGACCCGACAGGAGAAATAACAAGACGAGTTTGGATTTGGCAAAGTTCACAGCTAAAGTTCAAGGCTAGCTCAGCCTTTTCCATGGAAACTCACATCCCTCACAGATGCCTTTAACTGCGTCTTTGCAAACTTTTTCATGCTCTGGGGTTTTCTAAGTGCTGACTTCATCTGAGAAGGGGTAGACTATTTATTGGAGCAGCCTTAATCATGTACTGGCTGCGTTTTGGTGGGACTTTGTAGAGTACCAGTCATTCCTCAAGGTCCTACAGGGCCCAGCTCTGTCCAACAGACTCTGACCCATGTGATCAGCTTTACTCACGTCCTGAGCCCCATTGCAGCCAACAGGGTGCTGCTGACACCAGTCAGGTTACTTGAGGGTGGGAATGTTTGCAGGAGTGAACTTTTCATGAACAGATTGACCACCAGCACCAAGACTGCTTTACTCTGCCTATCAGCCACAGGCAGTGACTCTGGGGAGGAAGTGATGTCTGTCAACTTTCATTGCAGTGGCATATAGGGAGGAGTGTAAGCCCCCCAAAACCCACCCCCAGCGTTGTTTCAATAGCTTTTCTGAATCAGCATGCAACATAGGCCTTCACCAGCAGTCTCTCATCCATGCACTACCTGGGCCCATTTAGCTAGGAAGTCTGGAGAAGGGGCTCTGGGCTTGTTTACTGACTGCATAGAAACCATCAGTCATCCCTTCCTTTCACAACCCCACCTCCCTGAGCTGGCAAGGCCAGGAGGGAGCGTGTTGGTGAGTAGAGGATGTCAGCCACATGGAGTCCTGGGAGGGTTTCCTTCAATGGAGACACATCACAGGCCCCTCAACCAACAGGATACCATCCTCCAGACACAGTAGGACATCACCTGTTTCTCTCTCTCCATTGCACCGCCCAGCCGCAATGCAGGTATCTGGGGCCAGCTCTTTGCAACCAGACCCTAATCCAAGGCCAAGGACCTGGGAGCCACTGGGGTTTCCCCATCACCTGTTTAACCTGATTGCCAGCTGCTTTACCTTTGATCTCAAGGGCAGGGCCAGGCTAAACCGGAACTAGGTCGGAGGTAGAAAACGTGTGTGTGCTGGGTCCCTAAACTCCAGCCAACTCCCCCACCCCCAGCCTGTCTCCAGCCATGTCCCTCCACAGCAGCTACGGGCAGGGGAGGGGCACTGTGTCATCACACCCTGCAACCCTCTTGCTCTCACAGCCTTGTGTCTTGTTGCTAGCACAGGCCTTTCTGCCTTACTCAGAGGAGGACCAGCCCCCAGGGAGGACCAGCCATGACAGGGCCACAACCACTTGATCAGCATTCCCTCCCAGCCCACAGAGGTCCCATCCCACCAGCCTCTTACCAGTTGTGGACAGGGCAGATGTGGTTGTTAGAAAGAGCCATGGCATACCTAGAGGAGATAGAAGGAGGCCAGGGTTAGGTCAGACTTCCATCCTTGTTAGATCACCCCCCCCCTTCACCTGCCAACAGCAGCCATTGGCTGGCCCAGGGAGTGTCTCCTGAAACAGCTGAGCAGCACCAGCAGGGGTGTAGTTATGGGTGGGCCTGGGTGGCTCGTACTCCACCCAATGAGATTTTAAGCAGTTCACCTCATGTTTTTATCAGCTTCTGTTTCAGTTAGGACACAAGGTTTGTGCTCACCTGTGTCAACCACAGCCTCTGCCACAAAATCAGTTCTGGCTACATCCTTGGGCACTGGAATGCTCTAGCATGGAGAGCAACTGCTGGCTCCCCGTCAAGACTTATACCAACCATTGATCAAGGTTTAGGGAAGAGGGTTGGATCCACACTGAGCTCTGGCTGATTCTCCTCTCCTCTAGGCCCCCCACCAATGGGAAGGGGAAACTGCTAGGTTAAGAGTACCATTTCTATTCAGGTCAATGTGTGAACAGAGCAGCACTATGGCAACTGGGTTGGAGATGTAGCCATGGATTCCCTGACCAGCCGTAGGATCCCATTATGTAAGCTCCCTTATCTTCAAAACATCTGACAAAGTGGGATCAGAAGAAGTGTTGCCAGCAGATCAAGGGATGTGATCATTCCCCTCTATTCTGCACTAGTGAGGCCACATCTAGAATACTGTGTTCAGTTTTGGGCTCCCCACTACAAAAAGGACATGGACAAATTAGAGAGAGTCCAGAGGAGGGCAACAAAAATGATCAAAGGGCTGGAGCACAAGCCCTATGAAGAAAGACTGAAGGAACTAGGCTTATTTAGCCTGCAGAAGAGAAGACTGAGGGGGGATTTGATAGCAACCTTCAACTACTTGAAGGGTTGCTCCAAGGAGGAGGGAGCTCGACTGTTCTCGGTAGTAACAGAGGGCAGAACGAGAAGCAATGGTTTCAAGTTACAGCTGGGGCGGTCCAGGCTGGATATTAGGAAAAACTTCCTTACTAGGCGAGTGGTGAAGCATTGGAATAAGCTGCCTAGGGAGGTTGTGGAATCTCCATCTCTGGAGGTGTTCAAGTCCCAGCTGGACAAAACCCTGACTGGGATGATCTAATGGGAGTGGTCCTGCTTTTTTTGGCAGGGGGTTGGACTAGATGACCTCGTGGGGTCCCTTCCAACCCTATGATTCTATGATTCAAAACATCTGACAAAGTGGGATTTTCTCCCACGAAAGCTCATGTGGTAACTAAATCTGTTAGTCTTAAAGTGCAACAGGACTCCTTGCTTTTTTGTCCAGAGCTGTACCCCTGGCCATGACAGCCTGGTAACAGCACTCCATGGCTGCAGCCATGCAGACGGGCACACCATGGTCTCCTTTGCTATTCCCCACACACAGCATCATCACTGTTGGGGCCTCTCTGCAACGGAGGACATGGGGAAAGCAGAGTCTGGTCTGGTCACTGTGGGACCGAACAGGCAGTTCTAGCTTAGAGGGGCATGGATCCCTGGGTGGGTCTGACCCCTACTGCCTTATAGATACCCTGCAGCAGAGAGGGCCCTCCACACAAAGAGTCTCTGGCACCCCAGGCTCTCCTCCCCCAACACATCCATTCACCGAGGTTTCTCTCTATCAGCTGGTCTCTCCCCAGCTTCCTCTGGGGCTCCTCCTGCCCCACCTGGCCAGAAATAAATCCTCCCCAGTCCCTGTGCACTGCAACAGGAAGCAAATCTCCATCTCTTGCAGCTCCCAGGGTTTCCAGATCCCTTCCTTTACCTCCACCCACCATCTATCTACATGGCTGGCACACCCGCAAGTTCTCCTTGTGTCCCCACTTGCCTGCCACCTCCTCGCACTGTGGTACCTCCAGGCACCAACACTTGGATCACCTCTCCAAGGAGGGGCTGCCCTGAAGTAGGTGCCTTCAGCTGTTTCACCCAGCTGGGCTCTCTTGCACACGCACATGTCCAGTCCTCCAATCACATCCTGCTGCCCCTCTCCTCTCCCTGCCATGCTCACAAACCCACGGAGAGATGCCCGCATGGGGAGAGAGAGAGCATTCATTCACAGGCACATCAAGCCTGTGTTGACAAAGGGCTGCCCCTGGGGACCTACCACTGCTCACCAGATGGCACCAGGCTGGGATCACAAATTAGCCATGGACACAGCTCCCTTGAAGGCAGGAGTCGTGGCCCAGTTACCATGATGCATGTAAGAGGGTCATGGAGGTGGGCAGAGTGTCTCCTCTCCCTTTCCTAGGCAGAGGCAGGGACGCCAGGGAGACTGAGCATAGCCAGACATGCAGGCACTATGCTCCACACCAGCCAAGGCTGTGCTGCCCTACACCAGCCACTGGGAGTTGCTAGGACCCAGCAGTCCTCAATCAGTCACAGCTCTGCCTGAGCTCCTGTGCCCAAAGAAGCAGAATCAGGTGACAGAAATTCAGGTCTCAATCACAGATGCAAAATAGAGGCTGGCACTCTACAAGGGGCACAGAGCCTAATGGTTAGTGTCCAAGAGGCTCCCGGGGCCTTGTGGGAAGTGGGTGGGTCTCAGCGATCTCTTGGTCCTGAGTCTTCGCACCAGCGCCTGGCTTGGGAAGGGCAGCCTGGTGCTTGGCTGGCCTAGACTGTTTGGCTGATCCCGCCCTGGGCTGGCTCCAATTGTGGGCTGCTGTTGATGCTAACGATGACCAACATCAACTAAAAATAGGCCAAGCACCGGTGAGAAGCCTCTCTATTTACATGCAACATGCCCCAGGTACTAGAAGTCTTGCACGGAGACCCGGGGCAGTGCCACTGGGACACGTACATGCAGGGCCCCCCACCTGGCCTGTCGAAGAGCAATTCCAAAGGGCTACATTGCTCCACTTCCAGCTCTCCTTCCCAGGAACTTCCGCGAACCCTGAGCACCCCCAACTTGTTCCTTGGTCCAGAACGGACATCGTTGGCTCAGGGGCAGCACAGCGCCCAGCTCCTTAACAGTGGGGGGACACGCCCCTGCCTCCCACTTGGAAGCACCAGCCTCAGCTCTCTTGCTCTTCCTTTCTGTGCAGGTGTCCCTGCCGGATTCCACTGCTGCCATTCTGCCCTTTACACACCTTCCCCCACCTCGTTTTCCCACAGTGCTGCCCTCTTCCAGGCCTGTCCCCCTGCCATCCATTGAGCCCCCCCGATATGGCTCTGGACACACTGGCTGTAATCTGTTCGACTTCCTGCATGGCTGGCAGCACTGTGACAGTGCCAAAGCCCAGACGACCTGATTGTCACATTGGCATTTTGAGGACTTCCCATGACCAGCAGAGGCATTGAAGGCCCAAGGTTCACACTTGCGGCCAAGAGCAAGAACCACTTCACTCCCCTTTTGTGTCAGCTTCCATAGCAGTCAACTGGGCCTTGCCCTGGGCTCTGCCCACTGGGGAACAAGCTGTCGATGCCCCCTGCCCCCCGCCAGCTTGGCGCCAGACTGCAGGGCAGATGGAGAGTGGCTGGGGGGGGGTCTGTCCACACTACAGGGGTGGACAAAACTGGCTTACAGCTAGGTGCCAGCAATTTTATTTTGGGTTACCAGAGGGTGCATCTCCATTACATTTCTGTAGTGGAGCTAGGCTACAGGCTATTAAAACTGGTGGCCATGGCAACCAGAGACATAGTTTGTCAAGGCCTGCTACACTGCAACTCAACCCCCACTGCTGGCCTGTGCCACCTGTCTGGGACCCTCGGCTCAAGCTAAGGAGCTGTTTATCTGTGGTGGAGATGTTTGGCCAGAGCTCTGGGACCCTCCCCACCTGCCAGGCCCTAGGCTCCAGCACAAGCCGGACTATGCAACCATTAAACAGCCCCTTAGCCAGAGGCCCTGCAAGCCAGAGTCAGCCAGGGCTAGGGTCTAATTGCAGTGTGGACGCACCCTGGCAGGTCCAGCCCCAGGTGATTAGCCCCAGTCCTTATGGGGAAGGGTTGGCCTAGTTTTAATCACTGCTGTGGGGCCACAGGAAGGAGGTGGAAGAGATGGGACATCTGGTAAGGAGGAGGGACAGTGAAGAGGGTGCAGTGTATTCACACAGGATAGGCGAGTGGGCTCAGGTTCCTAGGGCTCTGGACACAAACAAGCCCTCTACGGAGGTGGAAGACTGTGGCTTCACTATGCCCCTCCTTGCCACCACTGGTCCCTTTCCCAGCATCCATTCCATCCTCCATCAGCTCTGGGGTCTCAGGCCCTGGGCTGACTTCTTCTCCAGGTCTCTCAGCTCACATACTTTACACCAGCCATGAAATCTTTATACTCGACCTTCCACAAGCCCCTTAAAGGGGTGATACCTCTAGCTAGGAACCAGAATCCTGAGGATACATCCACATAGGGATGCACAGGAAAATGAATCCAAATCAACTAAAGGTGTGAATGTGAAGTAGATTAGTTAAACCACATTGAACCCTGTGAGAAGACCTGCATTCAGAATTCAAGTGGCCTTAATGCAGTTTAGCTGAATTTTTTCACTTCCAAGCTGACTGTAACCAAACCAAACTGAAGCCACTTCAGGCCTGAACAGTGTCCACTCAGGGATCTCATGAGACTGAACTACTGCACTTCAAATGCACATCTGTGGTTACTTTGCATTAGCCTTCCTATGTGCCCCTGTGCAGACAAGCCCTTGGTGGTCTTTTACAGCCCAAGAGGTACTGTATCTGTAAAACCTTTCTCCAGGCAGCATCCATGGGAGGCCTGGGTTGTTGAAAGTGGTCCCATGGGCCAGTTAACTGCTATACTGGTGTCATTACAGAACGGATCCACGCAGATTTAGGGCAAGAAGTCAGTGGCTGACGGATGGCACCTCAGCTCCTAGAGGTGAAGCTGCGGGTGGAGACACACAAAGGTACATGGGACATACACATCTGTGGATGCCCATCAGGGTGAGGATGCCTAAGGAACTGAGAACCTTTCAAATCTCTCTCCTGTCTTCAATACAAAGAAAGCCGTTCTGCCACTGTGGTGATCCTGTAAACAGCCTGGCCAGAAAGGCCCTGCAGGGGGATTTTGCTATTCCTAGATGGGACTCTAGGATTATGAATAAATACAACTCCAGCCCAGCAGTCTGGCAGAAATAAAAACTGGCACATATTGCGTGTCAGTCCTCATGGTGTCTGCCAGTTCTTTTAACCCGTCACTCTGTTAGCGCAGCCAGCCAGATGCTGAAGGCAGCCGTGTATGCAGAAATCAACCTTATCCTTGACCAGTCGCTCAAGGACAGCAACCTACAAACCTATGTACGGCTAGAGCAGATGGGACCAACCATCTAGCCTAGTAATTCTGTCTCCTGACTAGAGGCAGGGACGATAAAGACCCCTCATAGAAGCAGCTCTGCAGAGCTGCACAACACCCCAGAAACCTTACTGGAGTTTCGACGGGGCACAGCTTTCCACTTTATCACCTCTAGCGTTTGCTGCATTTTCTTTAACTTTGAACCAATCTGCAACAATTCCGAGGAACCCAGAGTGTCTGAGACAGCGTCTCAGTGGTTAAAGGCCACCAACAATGGGTGGTGATAAAAGGCAGCTGAGAGCAGCCTGTTTTATGTCATAGCTTCTAGAGAGGTAGTTACTGATGGCTACAGATGATGCAAAATGAGGAGCCCCACTAAAGGCCAGACAAAGGGACTTGGTGACTGGAAACATGGGCAAATAAACCGTGATTCAACATCAGGCAGTGGACTGAGGGAGCAGGACAGTTGGGAAGAAAGGGAGGAGCGGCACAGGGCAGCAGATTAGAGGAGTTCTTGGGCAGCCAGGGAGATCAAAGCATCCCAGGCTGGTAACCGAGCTGGGGGGCAACGGTCACCATGACTGGTTTACGGATGACCACGCCTGGAATGCAGCTTTCAGGCTTGGGCACCAGGGAGACAGTGACCCATTTGTGGGGAGTTCAGAGAAGGACAGAACAACATGAGCTGGGAGCTGGATTCAGAAGAAGGAGGAATGGACAGAGCAAACCTGGCCAGCCTGGCAGAACCACTGGGGTGGGTGATTGGGAGTCTGGGAGTACAGGAGGGGAGTAAACCTGCCAGAAGCAGCGGAATTACTCAGTGCAGGATATGGGTGTAAAGGGCGCTTGGCTGAATTAAAACTGGAAAAGGGGAAGGCTCGGCTAGGATCAGAGGAAACTTGCCCGTAGTGAGAGGCCTTATCCTCTGGGAAATCTTCCCACAGGAAGTGGTGAAAGCCCCATCGCCCGGGACCTTCCAAACTAGGCTGAGCAAGAATTCCGGGAAGATCACGGCAGGGACGGCCCTGCCTGGGGGGGAAAGAGTCGCTGATTTCACTCCCCATCTGTAATTTCCACCAGTGCACTTCAGCTCCTATTGCCAGTTTTGATCCCAGGACAAGCCGTCTTGGCCAGCCCTGGAAACTCTTGACTCTCCCTCCCTGCCCCCGGCAAAGTGGCCCAGGTCTTGAGCTGCACTGTCGAGCTACAGCACCAAAAGATGCCTGAGCCCCCATCGCCCTCTTCAGCAGCTCTTCTTGGCCTCCTGCTCCCCACTGAGCTGGGTACTTTCCCAACTGTTGCTTGCCCTGAGCTGCCTGTAGGTGCTGAGGACCCACGGGAGCAGCGACAGGGGAACTGCTGCCCAGGGCCCCCATGGGGCAGGGAGGGGGCCAGACCGCTGCCCGGGGCCCACGGGGAGGGGATGGAGGAAAATCGCTGCCCAGGGCCCGATGGGGCGGGGGTGGGACAAGCCCCCCAGGCTACTCACACGACCCACATGCCGGCGATGGTGACGGCGGGCAGGGTGGCGGGCAGGACCCCCCAGGCGGGCATCCTGGCCCCGGGCTTCAGCAGCGGCCGGGGCTCGCCGAGGTCCAGCCCCCATGGGCGGCGCGGCGCGGCGCGATCACCGGCCGGGCACCTGCGGAGGCGCCGCTTCTTCCCCGCCAGCGGCAGCAGGAGCGAGCCCGGGACGGGACGGGACGGGACACGGGCCGGCCCCGCCCCTGGCCCCAGCGGGGAGGCGCGGCCTGGTGGCCCCCAGCCGGGGGAGCAGCGCGGCCCGGGCCGGCCCGCCGGGCCCCCCCGCCTGCAGTCCCGGGCCCATGGCAGGCTGCGGAGGGGACACCGTGGGCGGGGGGCTGGGGCTCGAGCTCGCCCAGCACGTGTGAGCGGAGCTGCCGGGTGCCCCCCGCACCCCAGCCCAGCCGCCTGGGCTTTAAGCCAGCACCGGAGGGGCCTGGCAGTCGGGAAGGGCTCTCGGGCTCCAGGGGACATGGGGGCACTGGTAGGTCCCGCCAGAGACAAGAGGCTAGAAGAGCTGCCGGGCCTGGGCCATTGGGCTAGCACCAGGCTGGCTGCCACAGGAGTGGGGTCCAGTGCAGGAAGGGAAGCCAGGCACACAACTAGGAGTGCCGAAAGGGATTATTTCCCTCTTCAATCCAGCCCCAGGCATGAACTTTTTCTAGGGAATCACACTGCAGCCTCACCCTTGGAGCTGCAGCCAGACCCGACCTTGGTCCATGGAGGAGGCCATCACTGAGGCCCCAGCTGACAGGTTCTGCTAGCACCTAGGTTTCTAAAGCCCCTGGAGCCTGTGATGACTTCTCTGGGCGAACATGAAGAGCAGCAAGGTCTGGGAGGGGTAGGTGAGGCAGCTCCTACCTTCCAGAGACACATGCCAGAGGTTGCAGGCTTGCCTTGCTGGGGGTCAAGTTCAGCCCCGCTGGATGCTCTGTGAGCCAGACAGTAAACCATGCAATGGTCATTCCCTCACTTCCCTTCACCAGCACATATGCCTGCACCTTTTCCATTTTCATCAGTCCTCATTCCAGGATGCGGGTTGCTCCATGACATGGTGATTAGACAGTGAGACCCTGAGAGCTGTGCCTGTGAGCTAAGGGCACCCTGACTGCGTACCATGTCCTGTAAGCAGAAATGCTACCTGCCAACTGAACCACTCACACTGCTCTGAAGTAGCCACTCACCTCTTGGGCAAGGGAGGATTTCTCTTCTTCACAAGGTGGGGAAAGCGACCCAGCCCAGCTGTTGGGTGATGTTTGTGACCCAGCCAAGAGTAAAAACCAGATCTCTTAATGACAGGCCTGTGATTTAAACTCCAGTGCCAACAGTGATCCTACCACTTCACTCCTTGCCTGGCCCCAGGCCAAGCTTTGCATTCTTAAGAACTGCACCCAGGTGCCCATCATAGCTGGGAGGGAGGTAAGAACCCAACTCCTAGCTTCCTCACTAAATGCTGGAGACAAGGTAGTATCCTGGCCTCCTTGGCCACCAGGTTCCATCAGGCAGCCCACCTTGAGCATGGAGGACACTTGACTCAGAGTATTGCATGTTGGGAGTTGTAGGCCAGGCTCCCTGGCTCTCTTGCAGTTGAACATAACCACAGACCATTGCAGCCAAGCCTGGGGGTTGCCCAATCTCAGACAGCAAATTTAGCCTTATCTGGCCCAGGGTTCCCAAATTTCTGCAAGCAAACAGGAACTACCAGGAAGTTTACAGGCTAAGACAGCCTTTTGAGTAAGCACAATGTCCTTCAAATGGAACTGGCTGGGCCCAAGCCCCCCCGCACACAGCATGAAAAGCTCGTCCACTACACATTATCCTCCCCACCTTGTCTGTCACATACTATCTGGAGGAGACAGTCTCTGGCTCCTGCCACCATGTCTCCCCAAATGGAGCACAGCTCTGAAGCCCCCTCTGCTGGCAGCAGGCTCTACTGCATGGACAAACAGCACACTGTTCTCACTGCCAAGAACAATACACTCTGTCAGGGCTCCATGGCAAATAAGACAATCATCTTTTGTTGGGGATTACATTGTTTACAAACAATGGGAAGAACTGTGTAAACCAACACGGCTGCTTTGGGGTAGCTAAGGCCTTTACTTGCATGCACAGGTGGGCTGGAAGAGGTGGGGGCTAGATATTCCAAGAGGGATGCTTGAAAATTTGGTCCCATTTATGAGTCCAGTGGTGCTCCCATCTAGTCCTGTAACATCTAGGATTTTTGTATGAACTTTTCTTTCCTCTGGTGGATTGGCTAAATTCAGCAACCCAAGCCTGCTGTGCTTAAAGGTACACACCCATTTCTTTTTTAAATGGATTTCTTTTAAAATTGGTATACAGGTTCCCATTGTAGAATTGCTGCTGAGCCCAGGTGCCTGGTTTGTGGTTTAGCAGCCATGGTTATCTTGTAAAGAGGGCAGAAGCACAGCCAGAACTGATTTTTGGGCAGGGCATGTGGTTGACATGGCTGGGCACAAACCTTGTGTTACAAGCAAAACAGATGTTGACAAAAACATGGAATGAATTGCTTAAAATCTCACTGGGTGGGCCAGCTTTCAAAGTAGGCACACCAAGGCTCACTCAAGCCCACCCATTAACGACAGCCCTGGAAGAGAGGCTGACAGCATCAGTTAGAAAGGCCCGTCAGACAGGTGAAACAGTTACATTTCAAACCCAGGCAGCTAAGCTGTTACAAGAAACAAGGGTAGGTTTAAAAAAAAAAATTGCGATTGTGTTCTTTTTAGCAACACTGAGTGAATCCAGCACATGTGAATAAAACATAAAAGTCCAACCGTAGCAGAAAGGATAGGACCAGGTCCCATCGGCTGGATCAAGAAGATGACTGAGCCTGTTTAAAAACAGGCTATTTATCCAAAAATCATCTTTGTCTGTTGATCGCTGGAAAATCCAGTTTGAAATAATATATGTTGAACTTCTCCAGCTTCAGAGAGCTGATAACCAGAGGAATGACATCAACCACCAGCTCCTCTTAGAAGAGTTTCATGAAATGCCACTCCACCATGTACCCAATGAGATTGTTAATGCAATAGACCCTTGCCCTATGGGTATTACAGCTCACTGAATCCAATTTAACTGGATTGTCTGTCTAGGATGGTGCATGTTAATGGAAGTCTATAAAGTGCCACATAGGCTGACTCATAAGGTCAGAAGGGACCAATATGATCATCTAATCCAGTGGTTCTCAAACCACTGTGTTGCCATACAGTGGTGTGTTGCAGAGAGCAGGGGAGATGGCTGGATTTGGTCTGGACAGGGTAGGCTGCTGTGTCCGTTAGGGTCATCATATGCCATCAAATGCACCGTGACTTGCAGAAGGTTGAGGACCACTGGTCTAGTCTGACCAGGGGTTAAAGTACAATTTGGGGGGCCCTGGAACCCTCCTAAACTGGCAGGCCCCCCTCACACACCCCAGCTACTGCCCCCCCAAATGCCTGCCCCCCAGCTACTGCCTCCAACACCTGTCCCCCAACCCCAGCTACTGCCTCCAAAATGCCTCCCCCCAGACCCTTTCCCCATTTCCTTTTTAGCCCCAATCCCCACTCCATAAGCTCCATGTCCCCATTCCACCCCTCCTAATCCCCCAGGCCCCCATCTTCATGCCTCTCCCCTCAGCCCCCCAAGCTCTCTCCACCCACCATCATGACCTCTTCGACCCCCTCCCCATTCACCTTCCCTGCCCCCATGCTTTCCCTGCTGGCTGCCCAACGGTGCCAACCCCCACCAACCCCTTAGCTGGCCAAAGAGCTGGGAGGTGGGGCAGGAGGATGTGGCACGACCAGGCAGCCGGCCAGAAAAAAGGAGCCCAGGCCGGAGGCTGAGGCCTTGCTGCACGCACAGCCAGGCCCCTGCTGAAAGGGGCAGAGCCACACAGGCACCGGGGAAGGGAGGGAGCCCGCAGCCCCTTCCTTTCTCTAGCCTAGAGGGGACACATGGGAATGCTGTTTCCTGCACGCCCTTCTATTTTTAGGGGGCCCTGGAACTCAGCTTTCTGGGGTGTTCCCCTCTTTTTAGGGGGCCTGCAACATTGGCTACCTAAAAATAGGGGGCCCCGGAATGGCATTCCAGGGCATTCCCCCTTACTTTAACCCATCTGATCTCCTGCAGAACCTCACCCAGCTGCTCCTGCAATAAACCTCTAACCTATGAATGAGTTATTAAAGCCCTCAGATCATGGTTTGAAGACTTCAAGGTACAGAGAATCCACCAGCAAGTGAGCCAGTCCAATGCTACAAAGGCAAAAAGCCCCCAGAGCCTTTGACAATCTGCCATGGGGGAAAATTCTTTCCTGGCCCCAAATCTGGCGATCCGCTAAACCCTGAGCATGTGGGCAAAACTCACTAGCCAGCCACACTCCAAAAAATTCTCTGTAATAACTCAGAACCACCCCATCAATTATCCCATCAGTCAGCCAGGAGCCAAAGATCAGTCAATTGCCAGACAAGGCTGGCCCATCATACCACCCCCTCCATACATTAATGAAGCTCAGTTTTGAAGCCAGCTAGATTTTTGCCCCCATAGTTCCCCTTGGGAGGCTATTGTAGACTGTTACTCCTCTGATGGTTAGAAACTTGCATCTAATTTCAAGTCTAAATTTCTCAATGGCCAGTTTATATCCATTTGTTCTTGTTTCCACACTGATGCTTATCTTAAAATTCCTCTCCCTCCCTGGTATTTATCCCTCTGATGTATTTATGCAGAGCAATCGTACCTCCCCTCAACCTTCTTTTGGTTAGGCTAAATAAGCCAAGCTCTTTGCGTTTCCTCTCATAAGGCAAGTTCCAAAGGGGTAGCCATGTCAGTAGAGTTCAGCAAAACAGAGAGTCTACTGGAACTTTTAAAGACTAGCAAATTTATCACATGAGCTTTTGTGAGAGAAAATCCCAAGAAAGCTCATGCGATAAATAAATTTGGTAGTCTTTAAAAGGGCCACTAGACTCCTTGTTTTTGTCTCATAAGGCAGGCTTTCCATTCCACAGACAATTCTTGTAGCCCTTCTCTGCACCTCTTCTAGTTTGAATTCATCTCTCTTAAACACGGGGAACCAGAACTGCACACAATATTCCAGATGAGGTCTCACCAGCTCCTTGTACAATGGTACTAACACCTCCCTGTCTCTACTGGAAATACCTTGTCTGATGCATCCTAGGACCACATTAGCTTTTTTCATAACCACCTCATATTGGAGGCTCGGTCATCCTGTGATCAACCTGTACTCCCAGATCCTTCTCTCCCTCTGTCACTTCCAATTCTGATGCGTCCCCAACTTATGGGGCAGAGGAGAATCTTGTTATTAGTGGTTAGGAGCATGAACTTGCACTTTTTACTATTAAATTTCATCCTAGTCCTATTACTCCACTTTACAAGGTCATCCAGATCTTTCTGTATGATACCCCGACCCATCTTTGTATTGGCAACATCTCCCAACTTTGTGTCACCCATACACTTTATTAACACATTTCCACTTTCTGTGCCAATGTCACTAATAAAATGGTTAAAATAAGATCGGTCCCGAGACCTAGCCCTGAGGAATTCCACTTGTTAACTTCCCTCCTGCCTGACAATTCACATTTTAGTATTACCCAGTGCAGTCTCCCCTTCAATCAGTTCCTTATCCACCTTTCTATTTTCATATTAATCCCCATCTTTTTTAATTTAACTAATAGATTCCCCATGTGGAACCATATCAAATGCTTTACTGAAAGTTAGGTAAATTAGATCAATGGCAGTCCGTTGGTCCAAAAAAATCTGTTACCTTCTCAAAAGTGGGGATCAGGTTGGTCTGGCACGATCTACCTTTTGTAAAGCCGTGTTGTATTTTATCTCAATTACCAGTAACCTCGATATCCTTAACTTTCTCTTTCAGAATTTTTTTCAAGACCTTGCATACTACCTAGGTCAAACTAACAGGTTTGTAGTCACCCAGATCACTTTGTTACCCTTTTCTGAAAGTAGGAACTATGTCAGCAATTCTCCAGTCATATGGTATAACCCCAGGAGTTTAGATTCACTAAAATCCTCCTAATGGGCTTGCAATTTCATCTGACAGTTCCTTTAATATTCTTGGATGTACATTATCTGGGCCACCTGATTTGATCCCCTTAAACAGTTTAAGTTTGCCTTCTACCTCAGATGTGGTAATTTCTACTTCTGTATCCTCATTCCTTCCTACTTCTATCCTCGAGTCCATCATTACCTTCATTAAAAAAAAGAGGCCAACTATTACGCACTTATTTTTTACAGTTGTTACCATCTACTGAATAGTTGAATGCAACCACATCAGTATTACTGGATCTGTTGATTAGGTTTTAATAGACCCTTATCCCCACGGAGTTTAGATCAAAAAGACCTAGTTTCAGTGAATGATTTTCCTCATGAGATTTTTGTATGGGGAAGTGTGAAGCCTGTTCATGGTGAAACTCTAAAGCATTGTTTGAGGTGTTCGCAGTTCTGTTTAGTGAAACTGTTTAAAATGCAATCATTCCATGCAAAATGAGAAAAGCTGCACTCAGAATTTCCACTCCAGCCTTGTGCTAATATTGTCTGGTACCCTAACTGTCTGAATCACATTGCAAAGCTGCAAGGAGCAGGTTTACATTATGCTGGTTAATATGCAGGGTCATGGAAAATAGTTAGGAAGTAGCTGGGAAAATTTAGTCATGTCACTGGCTAGCCAGCATTCACATCAGGAAACAAATGCATCAAAATTGTGAAGCCAAGATTCTTAAGGCTGTGAACTTGCAAGCCATTAAGCAATCTCCAGCAGAGACAAGGAGGTGTTTGGGGGAAAGGACATGAGAACAGAAGTGCAGCCAGCAGACTGGAAGGTGCTGGAGAGCTAGCGGAGCAATGCAAATAAGGGTGTGGCCGTCAGTGGCAGGAAAGAAAGATTGTGGTGGTCCTGGAGGGCAAAGGATGAGGTAGTAGCAGGGAAGATGACCGAGGCATGGGCTGGGATTTGGTAGAAGGGATGGAGAGGGAAGGATGGACTTTTAGGCCTGCAGTAAAAGCAGCAGAGGCAGGGTCATGGGACCTTCCTGTCCCAGTGCTGTAGGCTCCCTTCCTTGTATCATTCCAGGAGGCGCACAAGGCTGCCAAAGCAATGTCTGCCATGACTGTGCATTTTAGACCTTTCTCCTGAGAGATCTCAGTTAAAGTTACCCAGCACATGGTTTTATGTGCTCTCCTGGGCATATGCTTTTGCCTGATCTACATCCATCTTTAGGCTGCAAGAACCTTGGGGAGAAACTAGATCTTGATCCTCTACGGAGCCCAACCCATTGCAGCACTGTCTTATGAGAAGATCCATAAAGGGGCAGACACTATGGGAAACATGTTTGACTGCATGGTCACAGGGAAGCTCTCACAGCCAGCAAGAACGCAAACTCTCCCAGGCCCTGGCAAACTCCAAGCATGGAGACAAAGCCTGAACTTATCCCTGACCAGTGCTGGCCTGCATTGCTAATGAGACTCAAGACAGAAATGACAGCAGCCAAAATTTGTGCTGAGAGATACTGCAGGGCTGACATCTCTGAGCACTGGTTCATGACCTCAGCACTCTCTATGAACAGCTGCACACTAGCAAGGAGATCTAAAGCTTTTCCATGTTAGCGAGGAGGCTAATTCACTGGACAGCACCACCCTGCTTCAGTCCAGAGCCACTACTTCCTAACTTCTCTGCCATTCTCCCCAGCAGCCTCTCTGCCACATGCCAGTGTGGCTGCATCCTTTGAAAGGCCCCTTTGTCATGGGGGTGTCCCACTTGTAGGGGTGGGGCCTGGCAAGCTGGGTGCAGTGCTTGGTACCCTGGCTCTTCCCAAAGCCCAGATATTGACCCCACTTGCTCGAGAAAAAGGAAGGAACCATCAAACTGGAGCATTCATTTACAGGACATTTATTACACTGTATAAAGTCCACTGTATTCCCAGCCACTTACTCCTTATGTACATTGTCAAACCCCTGTGGCAGTGGGTTTCCTCTGAGTTCAGAACACACCAACTCTGAGCTGCTCCCTGTTTCTAATGGGATTCTGCAATCAGCCTGGAGGATTTAGAACACTAGTTCAGAAAAGACAAAGAACTGAGATATGGTACGTTCCTGTTGACTGGGTCTGCTTCAGGAGGGAAAGAGGGCATGGTCCAGAAGGGAACCAGCATCCTCGGGGCAGGGGAGAAGCAAAGTGCAACATGGACAGGACTCTGAGTTGCTGGAACACTGGAGGCAGAAAAGAGGGAAGCTGAGCACCTTAATGGCTAGAATACAGCATCCCTGGGCTAGCTTCCCACCACAAAGGGCCTTGACAAGCAGCCAGCCCCTCTCCAGCAAAGGAGCATGTAGGCCATATGGCTGGAGAAGACAGTATCCGGGGCTGGAAACAGGAAGGGGCTAGAATAGTGTTCACTGCATGGGGAGTTGCTTCTAGTCTGCCCAACTGCTAAATGTGGTTGGATCCTCTCTATTCTCCCAGACAGGCCTCCTCATGGGTGTCATTCAGGTGCAGAGGGAGGTGGGCAGGGCTGGTCTCGCTGCAATGCCCAGCAGGCCCTCTTGCTCTTGGGTGGGGAAGCACAATGAGATGCTGCAGTCTAGAGCCAGGAGAGCACACAGCTTACATTCCATGGCCAGCAAGGTCAGAGCCATGCTATGGGGGCTCATGTTCCAGGGAGAGGAACAAACCTGCTGCGTGGACACACACTGGGGCCCCATTAGGGTTAATGAGCTGGCCTGAATGATCAAAGGGGGTTCCAGGAACCCAGGTTGCACCCCTCTTCACCAGCTGACAGCAGTGACTTGGTCACAGACTGCAAAGCAAGGACATGGTTAGTGACACTGAGCTTCCTCTCCAAGAAAGGGAGCCAGTGACACCTGGGCAGTAGCCATGAGAAGGGAGCCAAGGCTGAGGTGCTCTAGGGGGATTTTAGCAGCTGCTGAGCCAAGCACTCTGGTACCCTCCTCTCCAAGCTACTGTACTCTACAGCAAACGTGGCGCTACCAGAGAGGATCTGGCCCGGGTCCGCCGCCTGCAGCGCTTCCTCAGCAAGCTGTCTTTGAGCCCCTCACTCTAGTTGACCTCCGAGGTTGTCATGGGGTCGGTGGGCCGGGAAGCGGCCAGGAGGGGAACAGGTGAAGTGGCTTCAATCAGGGCAGGGTTGAGAATGATTGGCAGAGTCATAGGTGGCACCCCAACCTGCAGGGGGGAGGCAAGAGGCTGCAGGATCAGTGGTGGCTGTGCCATGGGAGCAGGTACATCTGTGACAGGGCTCATCTTCCCTGGTGCCACTGCAGAGAGAGGGGAGCCAGGAGCACCTCTGATTGCTAGGCCGGGACCCAGGGCTTTCTCCAGGTCTGTGGAAGAAGTAGAGAGGACATGCCTTCATTTTCAATCGTGCCACATTGCCCCAAGACAGCCAGGGATTGCAGGCCTTCCCCAGGCCGTCCTCCGCTTTGCTCTGAGTTGCACGGGGGCTGCAGGGCCTTCCCCAGGCTGCCCTCCCCAATTCCTAGCTAGGCAGCCTGGGCCAAGAGAAGACTGATGGTCCCATCCGCCCCATGACTCACCCTCACCTAGAAAGCCAGACTTTGGGGGGCCATGGGGCTTTCCCCAGACACCGTCCGTAGCCTGAGCCAGGGCACATTGAGCATCTCCCCCCTCCCCACAACCTCAGAGGAACAGAGACTAAGGCTGTTTGGCTGAGAACTGGAGCCTACTTCATAGAGCAGAGCCCACCCAGGAGACCTAGCCCCTGCAGATCAGTCTGGATCCAGGCTGCAAGTGCCAACACTGAACCCCCAAACCCAGCTGGGGGAGGGACGAGTGCTGGAGCCGACAGGAGACTCACCGCTGGCACCCAGCTCAGATGGCTTCTCTGAGGGTGCTGGGTGGCTGGCAGTAGCAGGCTGAGCAGATGCCCCTTGTTTCTGAGGATGTGTCTCTGGTGGCATGTTGGGGACAGGGTCTAGATAAAGAAAACAAGCAGTGAGCCCGCCTACCCACAAAAGCCATGCTCCTGCTCCTTCCCCATCCTGTGTACAGCCTCTTAACAGCTTGCGCCCCGCCCCACTAGGCACTCTGTCGTCAGGCTGCACTTCTCAAGTCCTGCCAACCTCACGACTTTGGCAAAAGCCACTCCAGCCAGCCCAGACCTCTGGGCCCACCAACATTCTGGTACCAGAGCAAGGTTGCTCCTGCTCAGCTGGGAAACAAAAGTCAGAGCCTGTGATGGCAACTCCTAGCCCTGCCCACCTTGGATGACCGTTTGTTTGAAGAGCTCATCACGCAGTCTGGGCAAGAAGCAATCTATCCGCTCCCAGGTGATCTCCCAGAGGTCCGAATACCCCGTGCGTGAGTCAGCACTGTGGAATATTCCAGCCGTGTCCATCACAAGCAACATGTTCTTCAGTGATTCTGGGATGGCCTCTGGCTGCAAAGAGGGACACTGCTCGGAAAAGAGCTGGGGCAACTGAGGGACAGTGCAGCAGAGGCACATAGAACAGCCAATGGAGGGTCTTGGAGCATGAGCCCACCACCAAGACCGGTCCAGGAGCGTTTCAGAGCAGGGGAGGGAGCCTGGGGAGTAGGAGTGGAGAGAGCAGGTGCCAGGAGGCCCCAGGAACAGGAGAAGCCTTGGAGCACCCCATCAGAGCCATACCAGCAAGTCACTGGAGCCAGCATGCATGTACTTGTCCATGAAGTCCAGTATCGTCAGCCACAGAGCAGCGAACGTTGTCAAGGAGAGCAGTGGGGAGAGATGCTGCAGGAACACCTACACAGCAAAAATCACAGGAAGTGACATGCATGAGAGGCTGCGACCCTTGGCTCTAGGGTCAAACCCACCATCCCAGATCCCTCCCTCTTTCTAGCAGGCTCACAAGAAAGACAGGCAGTATTCCAGGCACAGGGCTCCTGACACTCTGTGCAGGATTCGATCTTCCCTTCAGATCTCCAGCCCCACTTCCAAGCCTGGGATACCCACTGGCTCTGGAGGAAGAGTTCCGTGTTACGGCCGTCTCCATGCTCTACAGACAGCAATGTTTCTGAATGCTGCAAGGAGGGGACCTGCTGCCACCCAGCAGCTGGCCTCCACCCTGGAAAACAGGCATTGCACAGTGGGGGAACAGAGAGGTGCCCAATGCACAGAGCTAGTGCCCAGCCAGCCCACACGCTGACAGGCAAACCTTCAAGTGCAACTCCCAGGAGTTGAGTTCATCAAACCCCAAGCTAGCCAAGAAGCAGAGTGGCCAAGCTGTCTGCCCATGCAGGCAGACCAAGGCAGAGCATCCTTGCCTTGGACAGCAGCGTTGAGGCTCTCATTCTGGTTTCCTCCATCCCACCGACATCAGCTGGGCTCACGTTCTCTAGCAGCTTGGTCAGCAGTGGGAACAGCACCTAGTGAATCAAGGCATCATCACGCTGGGGATCCAGAATCATCACTGGGTGCCAAACTGTCAGGAAAGGGCTGGCTCCCAGCATTCTGGGGATCTGTTTCCAGGACAGCAAGCAGAGCCTGCCATGGGAAATGAGGAGGATAGGGCCAGTTTTACACCTCAAAGAGGTTCAGGTGAGAGGTCTGGGCAAATAGGTTTTCATAAGAATACATGAAGGGGGGGGAAGCCAGATTGTCTGCTCTGAGTGGGAAGCCAGTGCCTTCAGTCACAGGATGGCCTGCCCCTTGGCTCCCCTACAGCACTGCTAAAGCCAAGTGGAAGCTGGCCATGTTCAGCTCTGGTTCCCAGAGGGAGCGTGCCCCTGTCCGAGCAGAAAGTCCAATGGGCAGTTACCTTATTGAAGCAGGACTCCCACTCCAGAGCATCGAGGGCCTGCAGGTCATGCACGAGGAGAGCCCGCTGCAGGTAGGTGAGTGCCTGCATCCGCACTTGGCGCCGGGCGTCACAGCACAGCCATGCGATACCTACACATGGGAGGGCACCACAGTGAGCCAGAATCTCATTTCTGCATCAAACATGAGTTGACATCACATCCCTCACTTTGCCCTGAAATCAGGAGCCCTGGGTGACAGGGTCTGCTCCGCCTTCACCCCAGAGAGATTACACAGCCCTGATGTCACAGACGGGGACCTGAGCCTACCATTATGATGTGACAAGCTAAAGCAAGCAAGTGCCACCCAAGGATCCAGATCTGACTCCTCGCCCACCTCCACCCTGAGCACTAGGTCTGTCTCTCCCTGGCAGAGCGGCCCTCGATGATGCTCAGCCCCGAATGCTCAGACAGCTGCCCTTTGCCATTGTGCTTGTGAGTCCAGCTCAGCTTTCAGGCCTCTGGACTGGGTGAGACGGGACACTAGTGGGAGATAGTTGGCAGCAGTCGCCATGCTGAAGCAGCCAAGGAATGGAACAAATGCATGGATTTCTTCTTTGGCTGGGCTGGCACATCACTGGTGCAGCTATAAGCAATGTTAGTACAAAGGGTTAACCTGCTAGCCCTTTTCCAGAAGGAGAGAATGTCAGGAGCAATCCCATGTACCAAGCCCTCCCCTAAACTAGAAATCTCCACCCCATCAGCACAGGAAAGCAGTCAGGTGGCAGCTTTACCCTGCAACAATGGGCACCAGCAATTGGACCACAGTGTTTTAGAGTCTGCTTCGATTTTCTTCCCTGCGGCCTCCAGGTGGCGCTGCTCCTCCGCCCAGGAGCTGTAGATGGTGGCAGCTCTTGTGTGGAGGGTGTGCATGAGGTCCAGCAACTGCAATTAGACATACCCAATTAAGCAACTCGCAGGACTCAGTGCTGCAAGCATGACTCTGCCCTGTCCCTTCCCATTGCTCAACCCATGTCTGTGCTAGGCAAAGAGTGGGACAGAGAAGAGCTTGTCTTTAAGGGACAGGGTGAAGCAGCCCTCCTCTGGGAGGTGGAAGGAAGATCAGAAGGACTGAGGGAACTGTCTCTGTAGAGCTAGGATTTCACAGCAGTCATGCTGACCAGGCACCACCTGGTCTTTTAAAGCCACTAACGAGGCTACTGCTCAGGGACTAATAAATCAGCTGACGAACAGCAGCACAACTACCCCAGCACAGGGCCAGGAACCAAAGACCTGGATTGAGAGCTGCTTCCAGAGAGTTAGTCACACAAAGGAGACTCCCATGCCTTACAAAGATCCCAAAATTCCAAACACATCCTTCACTCGCCTCCACAGAATCGCCCTAACCCCAGATCCCTCACCTTAGACACACCTCGGGCTCACACGCCCTTCATTCCTCTGCCGCAGGCACTTGTCATCCCCTTCCCCCCTCCAGAGAAAACTCCATGATCCCCTCACATCTCCCCATTCCCAGTCACCCTTCATCCTCCTCAGTGACTCCCACGGCTCATTGCACATGCACCTCCCACACTTTAACACCGTGAACAGAGACATGCTTGACCCCAGCTGGTCACTGATCAAGAGACAAGCTCCACCCCACCACAGTTTATCCCCCCAAAGAGTGGGCAGCAGGCCCAAGCCAGGAAAGGAGAGGAGGAAATCCTTGCTATACTTACGTCTTGACTAACCTGTAAAGACACAGTGTGGTAGCTAGCAGGAATGCTCTCATCATCATCCTCATCGCTGTGGGAGTGGCTCTGGTGCTGGCTCAAGGCCCGCGAGCGCCTCAGAGCATTCTCCTTCGGCTTCTTCTTGAACCGGTTAGCTTTACTGTCATATTTATGGCTCTTCGTCCGCTTCTCCTGGGACTTGTACCCTAGGGAGCATCCATGCGCCAAACATACACTGTGACCCCAGTGGAGATTTGCCTGCAAGCCCCCCTCAGTGTACTCACAAACAGTCTTCTGAATGTCTCTCTAGAAAGCAAAAGGCCCAGCCTCAAGAGGTGCTGAGTAACCAGCGGTCAGTGGATACTCAAAGCCTCCCACAAATCGAGGCCAAGGGCAGCAGCCTCACCAAGAAGCCATTTCTCCGGCTGATGGTGCTTTTTCTCACCATCACAACCCCACATTTCCCTCACCGGCAGGCATGAGGGACAGGAAGGGGCTATGGGTCTATGTCAGTCTCTACTCCAGTGGCCATGACCAGACTGATCCCCCATGGGGTGACAGTCGCTGCTACAGCCAGTGGAGCTTTAAAAGGCCCAAGAGACAAGGCCTCCCACAGCTGATGGGCTCTCAATCTCAGAGGGGTGCACTGCCTGACCCCTTCTCTACACCCAAACAAAGCCACATGCCCTGCCTCACCTCCATTCAAACTCGCCTCAACAAAGACACGGATGGTTTTGACACAGAGCTCGAAGTTCTCTGGTGTGACATGGGCAGCATCCCGCACGATGAAGGACAAGGACTCCACGCACTTCATGAGAGATTTGGTGTCATGTGGACCCAGGTCCAGACCCACAGTCAGGCTATACTGGTTCACGAGAGGGGATGGACCTGGCCTGCTGGGCCCTACCACGGGTTTGGAGTTGTCAATGTCGTCCTTCCCAACCTGCAATGCAGAGTGACAGCGTAGTGAATGAGAAAACAGCACAGCACACATGCTTCAGCCCATCTCTTTCCTCTACCACTAACAGAAGGCAAGGCTGCTGGTGGGACCCAATTTCCTCTTTCCTTTTACACCAGTGTCCTTCCCCTTTCTTCCTGTCAACCCCCTGGCTCTGTTCTCCTGTCCCACTCCCTGCCCAAAGCTGTCCCAGAACTGCACCCACTCACCACCAGCAAGGGCTAGCTAGGTGCACATTGAGAGGGATGAGATCTGGACACTGAAGGGCAGCAGGGAGCTCAGTGACAGCTGCACCCAGACTTGCATGGGTACATTTCCACCTGTACTGGTAACAGCTGCCTCACCCTTGTGTCACTCACCACCAGCCAGCCACTGTTCACCACATCCACGTCAGTCACAGAGCGATGCATCTTGCCTTGCTTGCTGTGCTCAGTGTACACCTCTGAGTCAGAAGTGTAGCCACGGTCCAGGCTGACATCGCTCGGGTGGTAAGACAAGGAGATCTCACTATCAGACTGAGCACCTGCAATAAATACATGAATAGAAGCGAGTCAAAGTCACTTGTCCATGAATTCCCATTCACAGAAGAAAGCAGCCATCAGAGACCCCCCCCCCCCGGGATAAACAGAAAAAACAGATAGTCTCTCCCCTGTAGCAGATGAGGGAACACATGACATATGGTGGGGGAATCCTGCAGGAAAACCATGCTCCAAATGGCTGGGGACCTGGATGGGGAAAGGTCAATGCAATGCTGAAGACTGGACAGTATGAAGGTAGAGCTGCATTCTCTACACTGGCCTCCCAAATCGCATCTGCAAAATCTTCAGCACACCCATTTTCACACATGGGCCCTGTACCCACAGTGCCTGCTGCAGAGCCACCTGCACACAAACAGGCACACGCAGACCAACCAGAACCATGGCCCTACTGCTGAGCCCCATTTGCACACGTGGAAGTGCTCTCATCCCAGTGAGGAGTGAGAGGAAACCTGCAGTTGCTAGTGCGGGACTGGCCAGCACAACCAATACATTAGAGAATTTTATGGATCAGACAGGATCCCAGCCATTCACACAGCCCCACCCCATAGCTTCCTACTCTTGTAGGGGCTCCTTCCTTGCCCCTGCCATTCAGTGTGGTACCACACGTTCCAAGATAAGCAATCCTGGCTAGGGCAACGCTGAAGCCAATAAGGTCATGTATTCATAAGCAGTCACTGGACTTTCTCCATCATCCAGCATTTGGCAGGAGGCAGAGCTCTGCTACGAATAGTGCCTGAATGCCTTCGTTGGTAAAAGATTTATGGCAGAAGAGCTTGTGGTCTGGTACGCTGTCACATTCTTGTGCCACCAACAGACAGCAGTGCTAGGACAGATTGTAGAGCATAATCCTGGCTGGTCCCTGAGAAGGCCAAGATGGTAAAGCAATCTATGACAGGACTTGCCAAACCAGCAGGCATGAAGGTTCAGGACCGAGCAAGTAAGAGCTGGGGAAGGGAGGAGGGGAAAGCAAGCCTCACTGCAGAAGTCTTTTGTAGGCCTGTGGCAATTACCTTATGAAGGCACTACCTCATTTGATCTGCCATGTGCTGGAGGGAGGACTTAGCTTGAGACTGCCCATGGTCTCACATGATAGCTAAGTATCAGGGTGAGAGAGTGGGACTGGCGGGCAGGGCACCAGTCGCTTCTGCAGAACCTGTCTATACCCAAATGGATTGAGAATCACGAACAGTTTCCTGCACACCACACTTGAAACAGCCATGGAGGAGCCATTCTGTTTACTTCCTGCTGTCTGCTTCAGGAGAACAGCAAGTAACAGGTGGACAATAGCTGGGTTCATACGATACCCCCAAGAGAAGGATTAATCAGGACAAGACTCCTGCCCCCAAGAAACCTTCCCAGGCAACAACAGCATCTCAGCATCTATGCAATCTCAGCTTCCCTTCCATTGGCCCTTGTGATGCACAGGCTGCTGTTCAGGGGTGAGATAGAGTAGAGAAAGGGACACATCATGAGTAGGAGTGAACAGCAGGTGCTGGCTTTTAATCTTGCTAATGTAGTTTAATATCAGCTTTGTTTTCCTGCAGTTCCCTTTGCTAATTGAAAAGCCTGAAAAAGCAGCTGCTTATCTGGCAGGCAGGCATCAGATTTCCCAGCAGCAGCCGCCTGCCTTACCTGCGTCATTATCTGCCCTTGCTGTGCCCTGCAGGGCTGGGGGCGGCTTCACCCCTGAGCCGATACACTCCAGGAGGGTGAAGAGCGTGTACCAGTCCTCTCCAGAGTGGATGTTGGCAGCATTGGTCTTCAACAACTCATGGAGGCCATAGGCGACCTGGTGGCTCACTCTGGACAGCACACTGGGCTTCATCATGAGCAGGATACGGAGCGAGAGGAGCACCTGGCCGGGGAAGGCAGCAGTGAACACTCACATCTAGCATTACATCCACTCCCAGCTCTTACCAGAGCCCTCCTCCCCGTTACTCAGAGCTAATGGCTGAAGTGTATTCCATAGAGATGCATGTGCTGCAAAGGCCTGTGAGATTGACCCAGCCCCCTTGCTTGCTGTGTGCAAGAGTCACATACAGCGTGTGCGGGCCAGGCCCCTTGTGGGTGGCAGTGGTCAATCTCCAGGAGCTGGCATCTGCTGCTGTAAGGTGTCAGTAAAGCAGCACATGCAGGGACAAAGCCCTTTGATGAGGAGGTGTAAAGAGTGGGTGAAAATGACAGCCCGGGCAGTATGTTAGTACAGGGGGTACAAGCCAGGAGTGATGTAAGGGTGTCCCTTTAGATATGAGCTTCAAAACAGACTAGGACAGACATTCCAAAGGAGCAGCTTTGTTAGTCTAGTTCTGCAAAACAAGCAGAGCCCTGTAGCACTTAAAGACTAACCAATTTATTTATTGCATGAGCTTTCGTAGGAGAAAATCCCACTTCATCAGATGCTTTGAAGATGGGGTTCCCTATTCATCTGACGAAGTGAGATTTTCTCACACAAAAGCTCATGCAATAAATAAATTGGTTAGTCTTTAAGTGCCACAGGACTCCTTGCCTCTTTTGTAGGATGAAATGGTTTAGTTACTATTGTTCTACACAACACCTGTGAGCCCCACGATCAGTGGTGTAATCAAGGGGAGGATGGAAGGGAAACGCCTCCAGGTGCTGGCCTGTGGAGTAGGGGTGGGGGAGGACCATCAGCTCAGCACTGCATTGGAGGAGCCACCCCCCACCATCAAAGGCAACCACAGCCCAGTGGCCGCGATCACTCCAGCTCTGGCCTGTCAGTGGGTGAGGGCTCCTGCTGCAGAAGGAGCAAGTGTCCTCATCCCCCTCTGCCCCCATGCTGGACACAAGGGAGCTATGAGGACCAGAGCTTTAAAGTCTGCAGCAGGGCACCAAATCCCAGGAGAAATTTCCACTGCAAACACAGGGGAGAAGCCAGCACTCAGGGCACACAAGGGATGCCATGCTAGAGTGACTAAGAGAAGCAACAGACACCTCAGGGGCTGGTGAATGCAGGCACAAAAGCCAATGCACCAATCTATACCAGTCTCCTTACCTGGGCACTGATCTCCTCCCGGCGCAGGAGTCGGATGGCCAGCCTGAGCAGTCCTACCACTGCTCTTTCCACCAGGAAGCAGAACTCCAGAGCATGGACGCACAGATGACAGAGGTGGTCTCGCACTGCCTGCCAGACGCAGGCCACACGGTCCCTAGCGAGCAAAGGAACAACAAGAAAAAGGGCCAGGTGAAGGGGGATGAACAGCAGGGCCAATAATTTCTCCCACGGCACCTGCAGGCCTGGAATCCCCTGGGAGCTCCAGCAGAGCTACCAACAACAGCTATGTTGGAGTTTATTGCAGCCAGGTGAGGGAGGGCACCCTGAACTCTGCTTCAGCAGCCTCCCTGGAACCTCCAAGTACTTTTGCTCAGTTAGCAAACCCCTTCCCCTCCTCAGGTGTGCCAGGGACCTGGAGGCTCCACCAGCTCCACCTCCCAGCCCACCCATATTTAGCTGGAGATGCTTGCAGCAGGCCACCCAGTCCACCATCAAGGAGATGTGAGGGGTGCATAATTCCTGATCATATATGACCTGGCACTGCAACAACACTATCCCCGCAACCTACCCTAACAGTCAGGTCTCCCCCTCCTTCTCAAACCTGGGAAGGGAACTATTTTAGTCTCCTGGTCTTCCAGGTCACACTGCAGTAAGCAGAGATTCAGATGGAGGTGGCCCCTCTGTTTGCAGACACCATAGTAGAACTGCCAAACCCAGTAGCCCTGCTCCAGCTGGAAAGCCAGGCTCATTAGGAGCTGAGTCCCTGAAGCCTACAGAAGACTGAGTTTGAATGAGGTGTTCAGCATGCGGCTCAAAAAAAGTCACCTGTTCTCCAAAACTATCCTCAGTAGCATCTCCAGACAGAAGGCAGCATCCTCCTCATCATAAGTCTCTTCATCAGGAGTCACGGAGATCAGAGCCTGAAAGAGCCAAAGATCATCACACCTCCCACAGGGACCAGCTTGCATGTATTTGGCCCTGAATATACACCCTGAACCTGGCTTCCCCCAGTGAGCCCTGCCATCCAGGGGAGGAGACGTCCAGAGGTGCAGTCACATAGCACTTTGCAGCTTCTGTTTCTGGAGAAAAGGGGTTACTAACCTTTGGTGGCTGTTGTCCTTTGAGATATGTTGTTCCTGTCCATTCAATTCCATGCCTTTGTGCACGGCTGTCAGAGATTTTTCTACCTTTTGGTACCCAGAACAGGCTCTGGGGCCCATGCTGTGGTAAATGAGGTGTGCCCTGCCCTGTGCCCCCCTCAGTTCTTGCTGTCAGCAGGTCATGGAACGGATGTGAGCAAACAGCTCCAAGAACAACAGTTACAGAAGACTAGTAAGACTACTGACTTCTTGGAGTGCTTGTTTATCTCAAGTCCATGTTAGATGACTCCCAAGCAGTATCCCTGGAAATGGGATTGCAGTTCATGGATGTGCTGCTTGCAAGAGGCTGTAGCGAGGCTGGCATCATCCCAGACCTGGTGGGCGTTAGTGTAATGGGACATGAAAATATGAACTGAAGACCACGTAGCCGATCTGCAGGTGTCTTGGCTCAGCATGTGTTCCAGGAAGTCTGCTAATGAAGCTTGTGCCTTGATCAAATGAGCTGTTCCAGTCACTGGTGGAGGCACTTGTACTGGCTCACAAAAGCACTGGACGTAGGCAGTTATCTATCAGGTGACCCCCTAGAAGGAGATGGGCAGACCTTTCATCCTTTCTGCCATTATGACAAAGAGCTGTGTTGACTTTTGGAAGGATTTAGTCCTTCTGGTGTAGACGACCACACCTAGATGTTAGGCAAGCATTGAAACTTATGCTCCTCTGTGGATCTGTACAATTTCAGGAAGAACACAGGCAGGAAGATATCCTGGTTATTGTGGAATTGTAACACCACCTTTGGTAAGAAGGGTGGCTGGTGTCACAGCTGAACTTTGTCTTTAAAAACACCGTGGGCTGGTCCGCACTGCCAGTGAAATTCAGCAGCCGTCTACAAGAGTTACACAAGATATGCAGAGTACCGTGGGTAACTCCCTAACTCCTGTTTAGCATCATGTCTCCGCTGCGCTGTGCTGACAGGAAATGCATTCCCGTCCATGCCATTTGATGGGGTGGCTTCATTAAGCCAACTTCTGGATCCACTAAGCACGTCTTAACTGATTGCTCAGTTGATCTGAAAAGACTAACCTGATGGTGGAGGCCTGGCTGCCAGTCATGTAGACATGACCTGTGTAAGGTGGCTCTGAGGTGAGAGCTTTGACCTTAGAAAACCCTTTGTGCTACAGTGATAGGTGCTACAAAGAAAACCTTCTAAGAGAGGAGCAGCAGAAAGCAGGGTGCTAATGGCTCAAGAGTGTGCCCATGAGCCTTGAAAGATTAGATGCAGATGCTGAGGAGGAACAGGATCTCTGACTTGTGAGTAGAGTTCTCTCTTAAGAACCTGCTTGTCATGTAATGAGAGAAAACTGTTCTACCCTGGGCCAGAGGATGGGAGGCCAAAATAGCCACCAGCTGAAGAAGGCTGAAATGGTCAACAGATGAGTTAAGTGATGAGGGAGCTAGGCCTTGATGCTTGAGATGTAACAGGTAGTCCAATATAAACTGTTCAGTGGGAAGATGGTGACCTGCGACGGGATTTCCTTGAGTGGTGCCAAGTCAGAAAGATGTGGTGCTTAGATGATGGCATGTGATGGAGTGTCAGGCAGCTGCAAGGTGCTGGGGGAGGGGTGTATGCGGCTGGTGACCATTGCCATGAGGGACATGACTAGCTCTGAGGAGACCATGTTGGAGGCTGGAAGTGTGGTAATGGGGACAGAGACTGAGTTGGAGGAGACCTTTAGCACGAAGCCAGAGACCTTGGCTGAGGTGTTGTGGAGCAGGGCTGGTCAACTGACCACTGCAGTAACCCCATGATTCATTTACTCCTGGAGATCGGTGCCTTCACTGGCTGCAATACCAAAGGTAAGTCCAGCAGGATCATTTACAAAAGAACCACTAAGCACTTACGAAAACAAGAAAGAAAAAGCCATTCCGACAACTGTCCTGGGAAGCGAAAAGGAACTGAGGCCGCTTCACATACTACTTTATGAGTGTGGAGCTCCAGAATGTGCCAGAGCTGGCCCTACAGATGACACTAAATCAAAAAAAGCCTCTGACAGCCATGCATGTGCATGCGCACACCCCTACCATGGAACCGACATGAGCAAGCACTCAAAGAACATCTGGGAGAGCAGAATCAGTGGGTTCTTTTTAAGATGCTCTTACTAATATTCAACCCTTCCAGGTATTCAGGCATATAGTTCGCCAAGGAGAGCCACTAGGTACAGTCCCAGGGCTCCTAGGCACAGCTATAGGAGTCCACAAGACTTGACTGAACCCCATGGTCACCCATTAGAAAGCTACACTATACATTTAACACCTTACTCTACTCCTAAGAAAGCCCCAGGTCTAATTTCCCATGCTAGAAACAGTGAGAGGCCTGGATGCAACACTTGAACTGGCTGCTGTTCTTAAACTACTCCTAGATAAGTTTTCTGGGAGAAGCCCCTGCAAGGGAAATCCCACCACAATGCGCAACAGGTGACTCATGACAACACACTTTTCTGATCAATAGCCTCCAGCCCCACAACATGTTTGTGATGCTCCTCACCTTCATGAGCTCCTGGAGGGACTCAAGCTGGAGGAACTTGCTCTCAGTGATCAGTTTCTCAGGGTCGCATTGCTGCAAAGAAAGGATAGGAAAGGGAGAATGAGTGGGGCCACATTGTGAAGAAAAGCAGCTCATGCAGGACTGGACACACAGAGTAGCCTGTAGAGCAGGGGTCTCAAACACGTGGTCCGTGGGCCTCATGTGGCCCCTAAAGTTGTTTCCTGCGGCCTGCAACAACACTATCATTACTGATATTTGCAAAATTGTTGTATGAAAAAGTTTCAGTGGCGCAGCCCTCAGGCTAATGCACTAGTCCTCACGTAGCCCTCTACTAGTCCTCACGTGGCCCTCATGGTGAATTGAGTTTGATACCCTGCTGTAGAGGGAGTGTCAAGCCCACTTCAGGGAACTCCATCCTCTTCCAGCCAACACACATCACTAGAAACCATGCTTCCTAAAGAACCTGAGAGCACAAGTCATTCTTCTATTGTCATACCAGGGAAAAACTGTATTTGTTACAAACCCTGTCTCATCTGCTGGTGCTTAGCTATGGGACTCTAAATTTGAGAGCAGCTACCCATGGGGAAGTGCTGGCATTTTCATGGACTTCTGGAACATAGCTCCCTATTAGGGAGTGCTGCTACACCAGGGCTGAGCTCACCACAGCTCCTTACAGATGTACATTTGCAGGTGTCCTTTAGGGTCTGTTAGCTCCCTGCAATTCCCAAGGCCTCTGGATCCTGGTCCCAACTCAATGGTTAACACTCCTACACAGGAAGTAGGTAGAGTTATAGCCCCACTTTCCATTACATATGTGAAGTGCTACCCTCACACACCTCCCTAACCCCATGCATCTGCTCAGTGCATTGCTCTCTAGTCCTGAGCCTTACCTTTATACATTCCAGAGCCATTCTCTTTGCCTCCTGGTTCTCGGTAGATGGCCCCCTCATGCCAGATTGTTCTGTACCGCTGAGGGTGAGCCAGCTAACAAAGCTGAGCACCGTGGACTCACCGCTACGGACAGAATATACACACATCAGCCACACAAACAAACAGTAAAGGTGGGATAGAATCAGAAGCTAAAATAGGGAAAGAACAAGTTAATTATGAAGACAAGTTAGATGTCTTCAAGTCACCAGGGCCTGATGATACGCACCCTAAAATACTCAAGGAGCTGACTAGGAGATATCTGAGCCATTGGTTATTAGCTTTGAAAAATCACAGAGAGATCCCAGAGGACTGGAAAAGAGCTAACAGAGCGCCCATCTATAAAAAGTGAAATAAGGACAAACGAGGGAATTATAGACCAGTCAGCTTAACCTCTGTACCAGGAAACATAATAGAGCAAATAATTCAGGAATCCATTAGCAAACATCTAGAAGAGAACAAGGTGCTAAGTGATAGTCAGCATGGATTTGTCAAGAACGAATTGTGTCAAACCAACCTGATAGCTTTCTATGACAGGGTAACAAGCCATGTGGATAAAGGGGAAGTGGTAGATGTTTTATATCTAGACTTTAAGGCTTTTGATGCAATTTTGCATCACCTTCTCATTAACAAACTAGGGAAATACAACCCAGATGGAGCTATTGTAAGATGGGTGAAAAACTGGTTGGATAACCGCTCCCAGAAAGTAGTTATCAATGGTTCATTCATGCTGGAAGGGCAGAACAAGCAGGACATCACAGAGATGGGTTCCAGATTTGGTTCTGTTCAATATTTTCATCAATGATTTAGATGATGGCAGAGAGAGTACACTTATAAAGTTTGCAGATGATACCAAGATGGGAGGGGTTGCAAGTGCTACAGAGAATAGGATCACAGTTCAAAATGATTTGGACAAACCTGTGAAATGTACTGAGGTAAGGAGAATGAAATTCAACAAAGACAAGTGCAAACTACTCCACTTAGGAAAGAACAATCCATTGCACACATACAAAATGGGCAATGATCGCCTAGGAAGGAGTACTGCAGAAAGGGATCTGGGTGTCATAGCAGAGCACAAGCTGAATACAAGTCAACAGTGTAACACTGTTGCAAAGAAAGCAAACACCATTCTGGGATGCATTAACAGGACTATCATAAGACCTGAGAAGTAACTCTTCCACTCTACTCTACCCTGATAAGGCCTCGACTGGAGTGTTGTGTCCAGTTCTGGGCATCTCATTTCAGGAAAAATGTGGACAAATTGGCGAGAGTTCAGAGAAGAGCAACAAGAATGACGAGAAGTCTGGAACTTGACTTAGGAAGGAAGATTGAAAGAGCTGACTTTGTTTAGTCCAGAAAAGAGGAGACAGACAGAGGGGCCATGATAACAGTTTTCAAGTACCTAAAAGATTGCTACAAGGAGGAGGGAGAAAAATTATTCTCCTTAACTGCTGATGACAGGACAAGAAGCAATGGGCTTAGAGTACAGCAAGGGTGGTTTAGGTTAGATATTAGGAAAAAATTCCTAACCGTCAGGGTGATTGACCACTGGAATAAGTTGCCTCAGGAAACTATGGAATCTCCATCACTGGAAGTGTTAAAGAGCAGGTTAGACAAGCACCTGTCAGGGATGGTTTAAGAAGGTACTTTGGCCTGCTATGAGCACAGGGGACTGGACTCGATGACCTCCCATGGCCCCTTCCAGTTTCTCTAATTTTAACCCATGCATAGTCCCTAGCATACCACAGGGCCACTCGGAATCCAGAACAGCTCACCCCTCCAAGGCCACTCACCGGTTAGATGGCGTCTCTTCCCGCTGCAGGGAGATCTTGCCATTGGGATCCACAAAGTCTTCAACCTGGAAGTCAGACCAGAGAACATGTCCCAGTGTCCAATTCTTTCTGCTCTGTCTTCTTCCTCGAAACAGTTTCCCATTCCACCTTCCCATCCCTGAAAGTCTACACTAACTGACCTTTACCCAGCACCCTCCCTCCAACCCCTGTACAGATTCTTAACAGGCCTACAACCCCACAGGCAACACCTGGGCCTTCTTTATTCCAGTGTTGCACACCACACACTGTTACATTTATGCCTTGCAATTTACTTTAGCAGATGTTTGAGTGTTGGATTTTATCAAATTTGGTTAAAGAAAAATCTCTCAACCTGAGAAGCAGGAGCCTACAGGTAACTCCTGAGCTCAGACTCTCAAAGGCTGTCTTGTTCTGCAAACACACTGCTAAAGCCATGCTCTTCCAAGTGGCTTCTCCTTCCCTTTGAAGTGGGACTCTGCAGAGTTGGGTCCCCACTTGCTCCGTCTTCAATTAGCGAGGAGCTGGCCTGTCATTACCTCTACCATAGCCTTGGGCAGCAACTCTGCTCGGAAGAGTTGCAGCATGGCCTCCATGATGTTTTTCCAGCCCTCCCGTAGAATGTCGCCATGGCGATGAGCCAAGTGAAACACGGTCTTTGCTGCAATGTGGGCCTTGGGGTTACTTCCAAAAACACTGGGCAGATTCTCAATAGACTGCAAGAGAGGAGACGGAGTAGCAGTCCATCAGCAACACAGCCCAGGACTGAGTGCATGCAAACCCTGCTATGGGACAGACTATATTTTTGGGAAAGGCCACAGATAAACTAGAGTCAGCACTCAACTTCGGGGAAGGCTGAATTAGCTGACGTCCTCAGCCCTCACTGAAACACTAGGGGAAGACAAGAGCTGCACCATGCTACTATGCCGAGAAGTGGCCTTTTCTGGTAGGAATAGATACTCTGCCTTCCCAAGAAGTGGTAGCTAGGTCAACGGGTGAATTCTACTGTCTACATCAAGCTTTAGACTTGTTTAACTATGTTGCTCTGAAGTGTGGATTTTTCACACCCCAAGCAAGTATGTTATACTGACTTTATTTCCTAACGTAGAACAGGCCTAAGACTTTGCATTTCAGGAACTGTTTCCAGGATCACAAAGCTCTTTTCATTCAACATCACAACTCCCCTGGGAGGCAAGAATGAACAAGTTTTCTATACCTTATTTTCCTGCTCTCGCCAGGCCTGCACCATGAAATTATGTTGATATCATTACTGTGACTGGGAAAGTGAACAGTCCACATCTTTGAACGACACAGTCAATCTTATTTAACTGCCCATGTTAACAGCATTAGGTCTATAGGAGAATTCTCTTGTCAACCCAGTTACCACTTCTCAAGGAGGTGGAGTTCCTATGCTGACAGGAGAACCCCTTCCATCAGTGCAGTCTTCCCTAGTGCAGCACTAGAAGTGTAGACAAGGCCTAAATAACACAAGAATGTAAGTGACTTGCTTAAGGTCAGTTATCCCATCCAGTCAATGGCTGGACTGGGGACACAAGTTGAGAGTCCTGATTTGCAGTCCCCTGTGCTAATGACTAGATCACCATCCCTCTACAAGGGCAATCTTTCCCATACTTGCCCTGCTTATCAACAGAGAAGGTACATACATTATGACGTTCCACCAAACTGAGCACATGTTGGAAAAGCAATCCCAGCACCCGCGTGAATTAAGATAGAAATAATATGTCCAGTGTTTTTGTGGTATCTTTCATGCTCTCAAGAGGAGCAATACTATGCCAAGAAATAGTTTGGTACTTAAGGAACAGAGTATTACACTCAAAGTTAAATTACAGGATTAACAGTTGCAATGTCTGCTCTGGTTTGGGATGTGTAAAAGTCATAGACTTGTTGACAGCAAGATGGAGACGTTGAGACAGAAAACCATATACTGCAAGCATCTGCTTCCTGACTGCTCCCTATAAACTCACCTCGCTGCTAAGGGCAGTAAACTTGCAGAGAGAGATGATGAGATTATCGAACACATCACTGAGGCCATAGTGTGCAGAAATCATTGCACATTTCCTGGAAGACAAACCACAAGCAATGTAACCACAACAGCACCAGAAGCTCCCAATCAAGAACCCCAGGTTATGTTCCCTCTCTGCTATCGGTACAGGACCATTGCCCTGTGTGATGCTGTCTGGGTCCAGGGGACGGGTTATGATTATTTTTCATGTTAATATTTCATATTTGCAATACTACAGATTGGATATCCCATGTTTGGAATCAGTAGATAGGCTGTAATTTGCTAAGAATGATTATACAGTTTGTATGTAGGTATCATGCTTGTATTAGGAATTAGAAATCTATTTGTTTTTGTGTGTGTTTCAAGTGATTTGATTTTTAAGGCATTCCCAGACTGGATGTCTGCAAAAACATTATCTTCCTGATGGCCCATTAAGGGAACTCCCAGTTGAAGTGGGCCTAGGAGGAAACCTGTTGGGCCAGTCACCCAAGCTGAGCACGTGACTCAACTCCATTTTGATTTGGCAAGGACCCTGAAAGCATGGGGAGGGCCAGAAGGTGATAAAAGGCCATAGCTCATTCTCCATTTTGTCTTTAGTCTTCAGTCTGCAACCTGCAATCAACACTCTCCCTGCAACTATCCTTCTGAGACTGAACAAAGGTGCTGGGTGCACGCTAGAGGAGTGGAACTAACCTGCAAACTACAGGATCTTGAAGGATTTGCTTTCTATGGACTCTAAATCATTTGTATGTATGTGATTCACTTTGGTCCTTTAACATCTCTCATATTTTTTGTTTGTTTTCCTTTTATATTAAACCTTTAATTGTAGTTACTAAAGGATTGGCTGGCAGCATGGTAATTTGGGTAAGATCCAAGCCTTCATTGTTCTGGGTGATGTGGCTGGCCCTTTGGGGTCAGGAGAATCTATTTGTTTAAGAGACAGAGTGGCTAGAGGGGACCATAGGAACTGATGTGCAGTAAGGGGGCCTCTTCTGTTTTGTTATGCTTGGTGATGACCAGAGTGGGGAATCAGAAGAATGTTTCGTTACTGACTGGGAGACTGGTTTAAAGTACCACCCGTCAGTGGTTTGGGGGTTTGGCCCCTGGTTTTGGCATATTCAGAAGGTTCTCACAGGAGGCCCACGTCACACTCTACATCTCACAATATATGCCCATGTTCAGCACCCACTTCTGTCCCCACTGGCCTCCAGTGCCACCTACTGGCAGGTGCACAAAGATTATGAAACACTAGTATTTCCTCATCTGAAAATAAACTGCAGCTTCAGAGGCCCAGGTGGACAGGACCGAGGTCCCCAGTTTAAACCCTGAAATAAAATTACAGGTGGTGAGTTTGTTCATGGTGTTAAGGTTCAATGTATAAAAAAGCCCTTGTTATAATGGTGTAATAAGGGATCTTTTAAAATGTGCTTACACCTAGTCTGAACTCAGCTGCAACCAAAAAGTCCCAATATGTTGCTGAAACAGTCTGACCTGATCCTATGATTTACACTTCCTTTATTTATTTGCCTCCTGTTCTGTAAGGTCCCCATCTTCAAAGCAACTGACAAAGTGGGATTGTCTCCCATGGAAGCTCATGCGATAAATAAATCTGTTAGTCTTTAAAAGTGCCACAAGATTCCTTGCGTGTTCTGTTTAGGATGGGATTTCTGCTTGACCATGGATTTTTGAGTATTAGGTGGCCAAAAACCATTGGAGGACCTACTTTGTCCATAACTAAGTTTAAACAGTGCTCAAATCACTTTAAATAACTTTATCACAACTATGTAGACAAGCCAAAGACTGAGTGGTACCAATCAAAAGCCATTAAGGACTGATTCCACAAGACAACCAGCCAGTACTGTGGGGCTGCATGCTAGGAACAAAAGCTTCCCCCTGGCAAGGGAAAACCAATAGCTGGTCTCTTCTATGCTCCCTCCAGGTGGCAGCCAAAAGACACTGGCCAAAATGAGGATGACTACACCTACCAACTGGAAGCCTACTGGGTTCCTGTGGAGGATGAGGAAGGTTACCTGAAGCCAGAGATCGCCTTCTGAATGATTGTTTCATCTAAGCTCTTGTCAAAAACATAGGATAAGGCTGCAATGGTGGGACCCCAAGTCATGGCAAAGAGATCGTGATCATAGCTTCCTTGAGGCACATGCAGGAAGATGCCTTCATCAGTGGCACCACGATGCAGCAACACACTCCATATGTAGTTCTCCTTCACCAGGCCCGTCTGCTCTTCTGGCATCACTATCTCATCATTTCTAATAGAGATGGAGGAGGACAAAACATCTAACATTTACACATTGCCTTTCATTATAAAGGATCTCAAAGCACAACTCCAAACACACAGACACTTGGGATCTCTTTGTGCAACTCTGAAATGCACCCACCCTGGAGTTGGAACGTTAATGGTACTCAACAACGCTACACAATTGCTTAGGTCAGTGAGTGAAGAACCCATTTCTGTCTCAAACTGAAGAGGGGAATTTAGAGAATAATGAATATAACCAAACTGGAATTAGGCAGGACACTTGATAAGTAGCAGCTCAACATTCCCCTTCTCCTTTAAGATCCCATTCATTTTTCACACAGGTAACTTATGCATTCCCAGACAAAACCCAAGTCAACAGGGCATTACGATAAAGGTTATATGGGTAATTTAGAGTAAAAAATTCAGGATGTTGTAATTATACCAAAGTCAAGCACTGTAAAGCCTGGAAATTGCAAGTTAGGAAATCTAAATACATTAAGATATGGAAATCCACAATGAAAGCATGTACACACCCATAACTCTGTCCTGTAGAGACACTATACAGTAATCATACAACTATGTTTGCTACATAGTAATGTCTGCAGTCCCAGGAAAAAAAGTCAGTTTAATCTGAAGGCACTGAGATTCTCTTTATTTATTTTTGAAGTCACAAGGGTTACAAATGATGCATGAGAGATAGATGCCCTCCTCAATATGACCACATACCTATGGATACTACCAACTTCCTCCAGAAACAGAACCACATTAACAGCCTCCCTCGGAACATCATTCTTGCCACCATGCATGTCACCTCCCTATAATAACCAACATTCCTCATAAGGACATTATCACGACCTGCCCCAAATCTTCACAAGATGATGGAAAACTCTCAGCCATCCACTCCTAACAGATTGACAAACTCATTCCCACCCATAACAATTTTATTCAACAACAAACATTTTGTCCAAACGTGGGCATCAGTGTGGCTCCTCAAGAAGCCAACATCTTCATAAGCTGCTCTGAAGAAGAATTTCTAGACAAATGTACCATGAAACCAGTGATATTTTCATCCTCTGGACCAAAGACAAAAATCTCCGATTCCCATCACAACTTCACTAATGACCAGCCATTCATTAAATTCTCTCTAGAACATTCCCACATTAGTGTCAACTTCTTGGATACTACTATCAGTTTAAACAATGGAACTCTACTGATGAATATTTACAAGAAATCCATGGATCATCACAACCACAAATGCACTAATATCTGTTACCTGCACTCGGAGCATATTCTATGGTGTCTAAGGAAGAAGTCCAGGATACACACCTTAGAACACTAAAACCACCTTCACCAAACAAGGACATTCCACCAGAGAAGTAGATCACATCATGGAATGGGCCACCCAAGAGAATCTGCCTCACTACAGAAATAAGACCCCCCTGACTGCACACCCCAGTTGTCACCTATTGCCCTACAATTGAGCCCATAGGGGTATTATACTTAATGGGGACAACATCCAGCAAGAAATCCTTCCTGAACCTCCTTTTCCAGCCTTTAGACAACCACCCAACCTCATCAAGATCATCATCAGAAGCAAATTTCCCAGAGACATACCAACTCAAAGGAGCACCCGGCTGTGCCAAAAGAACAGATGCAAAACCTGCAGACAGATCTCCACTGCTAGGTTGATCAACAATCTCCTCCACCCAACACACATTTCAACATCCATGGGTTCATTCACAACATGTAGCGGCATCTTATCCCATGCAGAAAACGCCCCATATTACAACTACATGGGTGAAACCAGGAAATCACAATGCTCTTAAATGAACTAATACAGAAAAATAATAAGACACCCGATCACCTGTGGGTGAACTCTTCACAAAGTGAAAAGATACATCACTCCATATCAGACCTCCTCCTCAACACAAACTTGCACAGACAACTTCTAAAGACAAGCCTGGGAGCTCAAATTCATAACTTTGCAAGACACTGAAAATCCTGGACTGAGTTGAGACAAGGGATTTATGGCTTGTTACAACGATCTATAAACCACTAACACACCCCTCCCCATCTTTTCCCCCTCCTCATGACTGAAGAGGCATTGACAGGCCACTTCACCTCGAACGGTCCCTTGAAAGATGTGTTAGCTATTCATGTTAAACGATATGTTTCACTTTGTGTTTAGCCATGACACTGACATTTCCCAGAAGCAGCAGCTCCTCTGTATGAGCTTCAAAGCATCTCTCTCACCAACAGGAACTGGTTCAGTAAAAGATATTAACTCAGCAACTGTGCCCCACCAACTGACTGTGGCCTCAATAGCATTGAGATTAGGAGACACTGACCATGCAGTTCTCTAAGAAAGAACATTCTTCAGATGCTGAATAAGAAACTTCTGCTTACGAAGATCAACCATGAAAAGAGGCCATTAATTTAAAAAAATTCTTAATGTGGCCTATCCATAAGGTTTCAGTAAGTTTTAACTGTACAAGAGACTGCTGCTGTTGTGGATTGGAACAAAGAGTTTGACACCCCACAAAAAGTTTCTTAAAGGACTCACACTTGATTGGTTTTAACTCAAACAAGTCAACAGATTTAATTGGAAGTGCTCAGAAAGTTACTTCTCTGCCCAGAGCACAAGTGCTATAATTTTGGAGAGGCATGAGCGGCAGACAAGGGGGCAAGGAGCCGTAGATACACCTGGCTTATTGTATCTGCCGCCTATGGACATTCAACAAACAAAAGATTTTGGAGAACTCGCTGGACTCATGTGAAGTGAGGAGAAAGCCAGAATGCAACAGATGTTGATCAAACCTACACTTTGTTTGGTGAAATCCAAAGACGCCTCTTGAGGAACCTGTAGTTACTTAGTACAGGTGGCCGCCTGACCTGCTTTCTTGGAGGAGACTTGAAAGGAAGCCCCAGAGTGAAAACTCTGCCTCACTTTCAGACCCAGGTGTTGTATGTGATCACAGACTGAAATGAGCTGAGCCTCGGAGTCATGTCCTCCCTCCTCAGAGTCATAATTCCCTTAGCTTTGAAGCGGTTGGGCTTGGATTTACTGAATAGGATAATTTCTGAGCTTTTATTAAAGCATTCTCGCTCACAACCAACTCTACATGGAAGGGCGTCAGCAATCAGGCATTCCCCCAGGCAGTGGTCTGTAGGCTGGGAGCCCCAGGGATGGGGAGAAGAAACCAGGAGCAGACTTCTTCATGAGACAAAGGGACAAATGAAAAAGCAGACCAAGATCTGGCCAAACTTCTCAGGGCATGATCGAGGGTCAGGGAGGGATGCTGTCTCTGGCACCAAATATTAAGTCCTAATGCAGCTGGAAGCCTGGCCCAGAAGAGTAGTTTCTTAGCAACGGTATTTCATGTGCCATTCTCACCCTGCCATTCCCTCACATCTTGATAGAAGCCACAGATTTTTAAAAAAAAAAACTTTATCTTAAGTGTTGTAGGTTAAAACACCAAGGCAGGGATCCAATGGTATAGCTTCAATTCAGTAACTGGGAAGAGCCTATTACTGAAGCCCTGGTCTGATACGGGAGATGGTCCACAGCAGACTGGAACATGATCAGCAGAACTCTTTCTAACTGTCCTCCAGTGGTCTCACAGACCAAAACAGCGTTGCTTTGCTCTCTGAGGAGAAAGAGGAACACTTACTTGATGGCATGGTACATGTCCTCCAGTACGTCCTGTTCAAAGTCTTTGCCTCCATTCACCCCTTTCAAGTTCTTCCGGAATTCCTGGAAACATTACAGTTTTAATACCAAGAGGATTCTCTGAGCAGCAAGTATTTCAAAAACATTACCTTAAGTGGCACTCAACAGCTCAGGGTCCCATTTGCAGCTCGCACACTTCATGGTCTGATGACCTGTCTACCTGCCTCTCCTGGGACTCAAGAAACTCTATCTAGTGCCCAATAACACCACAAGGAGTACTGAAGGATCTCATTAGCCATGTGGGAACTTTCAGCACCCTCCACTCCAGTTGCCAAGAAAGGAGAGTACCATTGCCATCAGGGGTTAAAGTAAGCTGGAACACACCAGAATGGCATTCTGGAAACCACTATTTTTAGGGGTTCAGGGTTCCAGGGACCTTAAAAATAGAAAATGGAGCCAGAATGGTGCATTCTGGGACCCACCATTTAAAAATAGCAGACCTCAGAACACAGTGTTCTGGCTCCATTTTCTATTTTTAGGGCCTCCCCCCACACTGAGCCTCTAAAAACAGCAGACCCCAGAATGCTGTTCCTGTGCTTTTTGGGAGGCAGGAAGCTTCCCTGGCCCAGGCTGAGGCGACTCTGCAGTGCATGGCGGCCAGGTAAGGGAGCCCTGGGAGTGGTGGTGGTGGTTCAGGCAGTATTCTCCCCAGGACTTGAAATTATGGGGGGTGTAGGCAGAGGTTTAAGAGGGGTGTAGGGGGTGCTCACTAATTTGGTATAACACTGTTACTAGCTGACAACTGTGGCAGGGGGGTTAGGAAATTCAGGGACGGGGATTTAGGGAAATCCTGGTTCGGGTACAGGCGAGCCGGCTTGGTGGGGAAAGTGAGGGAGTCCGCCTAGTGCAACACGGGAAGACGGTGCGGCACAGTGGAGGGTTGGGGAAGGGTTGAGGGACCAGCAATGAGACTAGGGAAATAGTTGGGGTGCGGGGGCAGGCATGTGGGAAGCAGTAGCTGTGATGGCGGGCAGGCTTTTGGGGGTTAGTAGCTGGGGTGCACGAGGGGTCCCACCAATTTAAGAGGGTTCCAGGGCCAGCCAAATTATACTTTAACCCCTGGTTGCTGTTCCATGGTGGATGGCCCATCAATGTGATTAGCTTCAACTGTGCGTCAGAGTGACAAATATCTCACCTCTGTCAGGACACTGCAGCATGGTTTTCAAGTGCTCTGCACATCCCTAGCTGCTTATTCATTTAGCATCATTTCTCTAATTAACTAGTGTTTCTGTTGTTTTTTTTCCACTCTTACTAGCTCTTATGATCCAGCAGGTCAAGAAGCTGTTTACAGAGTAAAAACAATTCAAGCCTTGATTTCTTAGCTTTTATACCTTCAGACTGCATCAGTCTCGTACCTAACCTGAAACACACCTGTTATTACAGTACATCAGAGAGTGATGAGTGAGGAAGAGTCAACAGAAGTCAGAAGGAACAGCAAATGAAAGAAAGATGAAAACAGAACTCAGAGCTACTGAAATGAAGAGAGGTCAAGAGGCAGTAATAGCTGTGGCATGGAATCCACTCTTACCTCTAAAGTCATGGGAACATTTTGCTTGCGGACATTGTGGTTATGCTGGTCAGTGTTTAGCATAATAACTGCGTAGGCCAGGGCAAAGCAGGCATCGCTATTGGCGAATGGAGAGCCATTTGATTTCTGAAAGGCAAATACATCCATAAGTCGGATTCATGGGAGACAGATGCACACATGGCCTGAGATCTCTATTCTCCTGCCAGCACAACAGAATACAACAAATGGACTGTCTGAAAAACAGAACTCTACTCCCAGCAGTGTCCCCAGAGAAGTCACCATGTCATCCCACCTACACAGCAATGGTTGCTGCTTACACTGAGCTGGAAAGTGGACAGAGCCACTCATTAATTTTACACATCAAGGATGGCAAACATATGCCAGGAATGGTGGGTGAAACAATTTCTTCCCACCCAGTACGCACCCTCCAATGTTCTGTGAAGGCTTCCAACAGTCTTTGAATCACGGGCGCCTCTCCTGGTAAGCGAAATGCTTCCAGGTAAAGTCGTAATGCTTCATCCAGTCTTAAGCCTTGGAAATTAAAAGTCCTGCAATAAGTGTGAAAAGCTATGAGAGACTGAAACAGGCAAGAGAAAGCAGCAGGTCAGACAAAACAAGAAATGTGTGCACTCACAGATTTATTGACTGGAAAACACCATGGATCAACATACAGGAACAAGCCATACCTAGCAGAGGCACAGGGCAGAGATGGGCAAGAATGGTGCGTGGAAAAAGCGAAAAAGATGGTTTCTTACCTGTAACTGTCCTTATTCGAGAGGAGTTGCTCATGTCCATTCCATCTATAGATGTGCACACGCCTCTGTGCATGGCTACTGGAAACTTCTTCCCCCAAGCAGCAGCCCTACACTGGCTCCAGATCCCCCTGGAGTGGCATGCATCTGCCCCAGTATATCAAAGGAAGACAGAGCCCAGCCCCCTCAGTCCCTTCTTTCCACTAACTCCAAAAGGAGGGATGGTGGGTGGGATTGGAATGGACGTGAGCAACTCCTCTCGAAGAACAACAGTTACAGGTAAGAAACTGTCTTTTCTCCTTCGAAAGCTTGCTTATTTCCATTCCATCTATAGGTGAATCACAAGCTTACCTTGGATGGTGGACAGAGTTAATGGCGAACAGACTGCAGCACCTCCCTTCTGAAGGCTACATCATTTCTGGACTGCTCCACGATGGCGTAATGCAACACAAACATGTGTGCTGAAGACCACATTGCAGCTCTACAAATTTCCTGCACAGGTGTATTGGCCAGGAAGGCTGTGGATGGGGCATGAGCTCTTGTTGAATGTGCCCTTATGGGCCCTGGGAGTGGCCGCTCCACTTTCTTATAGCAAAGTCTTATGCACTGCATGATCCATTTCAAAATGCGTTGAGAAGAGATGGGAAGCCCCTTCCTGTGGTCAGCAAATGCTACAAAGAGTTGTGTAGACTTTCAAAATGCTTTAGTCCAGTCAATATAGAAAGCCAACGCCCTTCTCACATCTAAAGAGTGCCAACAACGGTCCTCTTCCAATGCGTGAGGTTTTGGGTAAAAAACTGGGAGACATATTGTCTGGTTACAGTGAAAATATGATACAACTTTGGGCAGGAAGGCTGGGTGCAGTCTAAGCTGCAACTTATCTTTAAAAAAAGACAGTATACAGAGGTGCTGATGAAAGTGCTCTCAGTTCAGAAACCCTCCTAGCAGAAGTTATCGCCACCAAAAAAGCTACCTTCATGGACAGGATTGGCATTCGGCAGGTAGCTAGTGGCTCGTAAGGAGACCTTTTGAGCTGAGTCAAAACTAGATTGAGATCTCTACCTATTGCTGGGCTACGTATCTGATGGTACAACTGCTCAATCCCCTTCAAGAACCACGCAGACAGTGGGTGTGAAAAGACTGACCTTTCTTGTATTGGTAGCTGGAAAGCTGAAATTGCCGCCAGGTGAACCTTTAATGATGATAAGGAAAGGCCCTGTTGCATAAGGTGCAGTAAGTAATCTAAAATCAGCTGGACTGCACAATCTGTCAGTGGTAATGGGCGCTGTAATGCCCAGATGGAGAACCTCTTCCATTTTGATGTGTACAATGCCCTGATGGAGGGTTTCCTGCTACCAAGCAGAATCTCTTGCACCTGGGTGGAACATGCCCGTTCCTCCATGCTTCACCTTATGGCATACAGGCTTCATGGTTGAGGGACTGATTCCAAGTCTGGGTGCAAAAGTCTGCCACAATCCTGTGACAGAAGGTCTGGGCGAAGAGGAAGCTCCCACAGGGGGGCAATGGATAGTTGTAGAAGCACTGTGAACCAGCATTGCCAGGGCCAAGCTGGGGCAATCAGTATGACATCCACCTCATTCTCCTTTATTTTCCAGATTATCCTGAGGATCAGCGGTATCGGAGGGAAAGCATACAACAGGGGACCACTCCATAATAGAAAGAAGGCATCTGATATAGCACCCAGCTCTGATCCTCTCAGTGAACAGAAGCGGTTGCACTTCCTGTTTTGTTGTGAGGCGAACAGATCGATCTGGGGAAACTCTCACCTCTGGAAAATTTGTAATACTACCTCTGGAAGGAGAGACCATTCATGGTGATGACAGAATACTCTGCTCAGGCAATCCGCCTCTTTGTTCTTCAAGCTAGGTAACTGAGGAGCCTTTATGTGGAAATAATGTGTCACTGCAAGGTACCAATGCATATAGCTTCCTTGCACAGAGCTGAGGATTGCTGGTGTTGTCCATCAGCACACGAGCCACTCTCCCTGAAATATCATGCAGGAAGACCTTGCACGCTAAGCGGATCACCTGCAGCTCTTTGATGTTGATGTGCAAGCGTTTGTCTCATTGGGACCACATACTTTGTGTTCTTGCTCCCGTGCTTAGGTGTACCCCCCCATCCCAGGTCTGAGGCACTGGAGACTAGCGTCAATGCTGGGTCCTCTTCTTGAAAAGGGACCCCTAGCAGGTCCAGAGATGGGTCCCTCCACCAGTCTATCTGTTCCAGGACGTGCAAGGGGATTGTGACAACCTTGTTTAGTGGGTGACGTGCTGGTAAGTAGACGGATGCAAGCCACACCTTCAGAGGCCTTAGTTTTAAACTTGCTAGATGGACCACACATGTGCAAGCTGCCTAACCCAGCAGTTTCAAATAGTGCCTGACTGTGGTCACTGGATCTTTCCAAAGCTGGTGTATCTGATTCGTTACTGATGTGAACCAGGAGACTGGCAGAAAAACCTTGGCCCGTCAAGAGTCCAAAGTCGCACTTATAAACTCTATTCACTGGGTGGAGGTGAGCTTGGATTTTTCCATATTTATCATTAACCCTCGTCTCTTGCAGGTACCTAAGACCGCCTTGACGCTGGCCTTGACTTGACTTCTGGATTGACCTCTGATGAGCCAGTCATCCAAATATGGGAAAATATGGATACCTCTTCGAGAAAGGTATGCTGCTACTACCGCCACGCATTTTGTGAATACTCTTGGGGCAGAGGAAAGGCCAAAGGGCAGGGCTGTGAATTGGTAATGATTTTGTGCTACCACAAGTCGAAGGAATTTTCTGTGAGATTGAAAAATAAAAATATGGAAATGTGCGTCTTTTAGATCAAGGGCTGCAAACTAGTCCAGGGTCCATTGAAGGGATAATGCACGCTAGGGATACCATTCTGAACTTCCTCTTGACTATGAACCCTTTGACAGATTGAAGGTCCAGAATGGGTCTCAAGTCCCCAGTGGACTTCGGGATTAGGAAACAGCAGGAGCAAAACCCTCTCCCTTTGTCCTTCTTAGGCACTGGAAGTACTCTCCTAGGGACAGTAGAAATTGGACCTCCCTGAAGAGGACTTGCTCGTGAGCAGGGTCCCTGAAGAGGGACAGGGAAGCAGAGGAGGGCAGTGGTGGAGAACAAAACCGAATGGAGTGGCCTCTGGTGATGGTGTTGAGGACCCAGCAGTCCGTGGTTATCTTCGACCACTCCAAAACAAAGGGGGCTAAACAGTCTAGAAAAGGAACGGATGTGGATATTAGGAGGACTGATTTGCCATCCTCGATTGTGGTCTCAAATTGGACGTCTAGCATTTGATCTCTCTGAGCCACTTCGACACTGATGGGCAGAACTCGAGCTGACACTTGAGTGGTGTCTGTTTGAATATACAGTCCTGTCTCTTTGCCTATACGAGGGATACCCTGGGGCTGAGCCCGATACTGCGCCTCTGGTGGTGAATGGCTGTTGGTTCTGTGGAGGATTATAGAGGCCAAGCGTTTCCAAAGTGGTCCTCGAATCTTTCAGTCCATGGAGTTTCTTGTCTGTCTTTGTCAAGAATAAAGTTGGACCCTCAAATGGAAGATCCTGGATCGCTTGCTGGACTTCTTGAGACAATCCTGAGGCTTGGAGCCAGGAAGACTGCCGCATACCTATGGCTGAAGCCATAGATCGCCCAGAGGTGTCCGCTGAATCATATGCCGTTTGAAGGATTGCCCTGGCCACTGCCAAGCCCTCTTCCATGATGGTGAGGAAGTCAGATGCCTGGTCCAGTTGAAGAGATTCCTGAAAGCAGTGAAGTGAACTCCATAAGTTATCATTATATCTACCTAATAGGGCTTGATCGTTCCTGATTAGGAAATGGAAGCTGGTGATTGAATAAGTTTTCTTGCCAAACAGATCCAGTTTCTTATAGTCCTTGTTCTTTGGGGTGGATCATAGAATCATAGGGTTGGAAGGGACCCCACGAGGTCATCT